>VZTI01000467.1:1158977-1248087 GCA_013397865.1 Struthidea cinerea
TTTTTGCTCTGCTTTGCTGTACTGTGCCAGGAAAAAAGTTGGCAAGTTCCCTTCAATTTCCATGTTGTTGTTGAGGTTAGATGACCCTCATAACCTTTGCTGCATTTTTCGGCTCTTTACTTGTAGCTAGTAGCCTACTTTGTAACATTCCTTAATTTAATCAGATCGGGAGTCTGCTCCAGATGTCTGGAATTCAGTTTCCTAGGTATCCTACTATCTTTGACTAAAAGATATTCCAATGTCTGAATTCTTTAGTTCATTTGGGTTCCCTGAAGAGTCCCCTAGGTTTACTGAAGTTTATGATAATTGAGTTATGAAACTATTATTTTCACCCTTTGATTTAATTCATACTAACCCAGCTTTCAATGTTAAACTATTTAAGTCTTCATTACATGGTAAAATAAAATTTAAATAGTGTAAGTTCTTGTTATCTCTGGCTATGTGTTACGCATGTTTGTTGGTTGTAACATCCATAGCCTGTTGCCTCCACCCCTATCATTATCTGCTACTCACTGTTGTCAGTTCTAATCTTTGTAAGGAAGTTTGTCTTCTGTCAAAGAAGATATTTTCACAATAACTAATAGTATTTCACTTTCCAATGATGCAGTGATCATTATCCAAATTTATATCTGACCGTGGATCTCATAAATGTTTCCTTCATAACGCCTTATAGCTTAGTGTGTACCCCAAAGCTGTCATTTTTAGAATTGTCTTTCCTGAATGGTATCTGTCCTTCTATATCTATATTCCAGTTCTGAATTCTGTGTTGTCAAGCTTATGTTCTCTCCTTAACATTTATTTTTACATCCCGTAAATGTAATTCAAGATTTCTATTGTGCCGATGAAAGTTTTGAGAATTGTTTACACGTCAGAGGTGTTTCTTACTCCATTCTTATATAGAGCAGACTCAGGCATGTCATCTTCTTTTACCTGATTGCTGTTCATGGTCTTAATTCTTTTTATTTACCATATGTTCTCCTGTAACCACAGGATTTTTTAATCCATGTCTGGGTTCTCATTTATGCTATATTTTTTACTTCCTCTAGTGTTTGGAGATCTATAATTTCTTAGTTTAAAGCTGTTCTTATCAGTTGTGTCAGCTTTGATCCTAGGTAGGTATTCCCTTGAACGTTCAAGACAAATTTATCTCTTGAAAAATTACTTCCTTCAATAAATGCGCCTCAACAGTCAAAGACTACAGATGCTTCTTATACCACACATCATTAAACTATTGGTTAGTCTAATCTCTTATTAGAACTTTTACTCCTCTGGTGGCTTGATGCCCCTGAAGTTCACACAAATATCAATTTGTTGCAAGTATTCCCTGAAACAGTTAGTCCTTGATATTATTTTTTTTTTCCAGTGGGAATTGGGCAATACTGGTTTTGGGGAGTTGTAATTGTTTCTCAGGTTCCTTGTGATGTTTCCCAGTTGCAGGTCCACCTGCCAGTTGCATGTAACAGACATGATGCCATTTTGGTTTTTCAATCCATTTCCATGACCAGACTGTCACAAGTAGCAAGGAGGCTGTGATCGCACAGACCTGCTCTCGTGGTTTTAAGCCCACCTGGAGATTAAACCAGGACTGCCTGTCCCTCCATACGTTGCTGTGAATCTCCAGCCTTTTCTTATGAGTGTCATTTTTAATTCCATCTGGAACTCTGAATGTCCCTTCTGTTTTCTTTCAGTATTTCTATGTAGTGACTTTGTTCTTCTTTAGTTGCCAATACTTTATATTCTTGTTGTCTTATTTCAGAGCTAGCGTCTATTTCCTTCCTTCACCCTACCCTTATTTTTTTTACTTTTTTTTTCTCTGGGGCATCAAACTCTTGCTTCCATTCTGTTTCATATTAACAAGTTACTATAGTCCTTCAAGTTCTCCTTGTCTTTTTCTTCTGTGGGCAGATATCCTCAGCTAGCAATGTTTTTCACCTCTTCTTGTGGTTTACAACTGAAGGTTTCGTGGAGATGCTCCTCTCTTCCCCTTTATTTCAAAAGACATGTCTCTAGCATCATCAGTTGAAGTCTGAGCCTTTATGAGCTCATTGTGTGTGCATTTTTCCAGGTATCCACTGAATGATAATAAAGATCCCACTGTTTCATTACTTTGTAACCTTATCCTACTGCACTTCAGGGATAACCATCATCCATTAATAAAGTCTAATTGCCTTTACATAACCATCCCTACTTGGAGTTGTGACCAGAAGATTTGGTCGCTCATCTGACATGCAATCCTTTTTTTTTTTTTAATATTAGCTTTTTGAACTACTCGGGTATGTTGAATTGACCCCAAATTACTTTCTGTTCTCAAGGATGATGTAATCATTGTCCTGTATGTTACTACTTGTACCTTGAAACTTCAAAATGTCTCTTGGTAAAGATAGCACACACTGTGTATGCTATTGTACTAATAAATGGAGCAGGGACAAGTTGTGCCTCTCTTGCTCTACAAGATTTTTTGTTTAATACATATATGACTATGTGGTCATTTTTTTCAAAGCATATTGCCGGTGTGTGTTGTGGAGGGAATTCTTTGAATACTGAAAGAAGGATGATGTGGGTAAAGAACATGAGTTTAAAAAAAAAAGAAAAAAATGTTCAGGGAAGAATTGAAAGTGCAGGCATGAGCAACAAATCATTGTTCTATGTGTGTTCAAAAAATAAGCGTCATGGAGATCTGTAAGTCCAAGAAGTGATTAACCTATGAAAGAGGAGGCAATAAAACTGAAAAATTAAACTTTTTTTTTTTTTTTAGTGTAGATTTAGGAAGAACTGGGTGAGATTTTTCAAATGGTAAGGCTTTTTGATGTGGAAAAATGTTGTAGGATCTTTCTCAAATATGTTTATTGATGGATATTTCTGAAATCTAGTTATTGATAGATGAGGTCTCTGAGCAAATGGACAGAAAGGAAAAGAATAAATCTACAGACAGAGATGACATTCACTCAGGATTTCTAAAGAAATTTGGAGATGAAACAGCTGAAACATGACTACATGTCAGTAAAATCAGTTTAGGTAAGCTAGAGCAATTTTTTTGAAGAATATACATATTAGATGGACAAGTAGAAAACACATATTAGGATAAGCCTTCATCTTCTGTTAAAAAAAGCCAAGAAAAATCAGGTCTGGCACTCTTTTCTGATTTAGTAAATGTATTCCCCAAAGCAATTTATCAAGATTTCTCAGGAAAATCTTCTAAGAACTAAGAGACCGTGGGATAACAGCGAAGGTTCTCATATGGACTAATAGTGGATTATAAACTAGGGTAAAGGAGGGTGTGGGTAAAACATCATTTGTCACAGTGGAGGTTATTTGCCGATGAAGATGACTATTCTCTGGTGCAATATGTTCTTTGACATATTCGTAAATGATCAGAAGAAGAAAGAATACTGAGGCAACAGTTTGCTGATGATACCATCTACTGATGATAAAGAGCTGCAAAGCAATCCAAGAATGCTATGATAAAACAGCTGATTAAATTCAATGTAGATTAATGGATAATGATGCCCTTGGGATTGGGGGAGGGGGCACGACAAGGAAAGAATGGTCCTAATTTGACATATTCTTGTATGGGTTGTGAGTTGACTATTACAACCCTAAATCTCATTCTGAGTGGTAATAGATAGCCTTATGGAAACAGGAGAGCAGTGCTGAGTGGCAGTCAAAAATCAGATAGAATATTATGAATTATTGTGAAAGGAACAGAGAACAAATCAGAACCTCATTATGCCACTTTGCAAATTCATCATGTACAATCATTGTGAATATAGTATGGAATGCTAGTTTCTCAAATTAAAAAGAATATTATCAAATGAGAAAAAGCGGTTGAAAAGAAAAGAAAAGGAGATGGGGATGATGTAAGAATGAAGTATCTGAGTTTCATTTTTGAACAGAAAATAGAAGAAACTAAAGAAATATGAAGTTGTTTGCACGTGATGTGACTGAAGAACTGTTTTCTCTTTCTCCTCTCCTTTTTTTTTTTTAAGATTATTTCCCTGTTTTGTGATTAGCTAATAGGCAATATATGAAAGCAGAATATCAAAAAAGAGGCTACTGTGTAGCTCAGGACTAACACTTGACAAAAGTGACTTTTTCCTATGAAGCAAGCAGGTTTAAATAGATATATGTGGAGTGCAGATATTGTCCTCTGATCCTGCCATTCATGGTGGAGGATCCAAAATATTGCAAGGGTGAAAGAATGTTGATGTCCCCAAAAAGAACATGGAGATGGTCATCACATGGCACATTCTGGAAGATAAAAAGAAGTGGACACAGTTTGAGAAGAGACAAGAATTGTGGTGGAATTGTGTCACTTTGCAAGAGCTTACAAGACCTCAAAACACGAGCAAGTATGATAACAGCACTGCTAGATTAACATAATTCCTGATAAAGAAAATGGATATTTATATATATAATATTAGTCTGATATCAAATGTGATTTTCTTTTTTTTTTTTAATTTTTGGTTGAATCGAGCCTTGTCACATAAGCCACAATGAGGCCAAGGACAAGCATTGAAACAGAAGATAGATGTATCCAAAGGAAGATGGATACACTTCAGGGCACAGGCTTCTGAACACAATATTCTAAAGGAATGTGGTAAATGCAATTCTATGTGAAGAAAAGCAATGCGAAAATGTGAAAACAGTCGAAAATAAGTAAAGGGCTCAGCATGAAAAGTTGTTAGTTGTAGTAAAACAATGGCAAACCCTTTTCAACAGGAGAGAGTAATTGTTGGAAAAATAAGAAAATTTGAAGAAATGTTTAAGGTCTTTGTCCCGGAAAGAGAAAGCATGCACATAAAGCTAAGTTCCTTCAATTCTTTCATGATATGTGTCCTACAGCAGAGTATGATATGCCTGTTGCTCTGCAGGGCCTAGGGGAAGTAATCCATAGAGTGGGTGCAGTTGCTGTTCTCTGTAAGGGTGGAAAAAACCCTCACATTCAAAATGGTTTTTGAATTCATATATCCTTAATAACTATTGATGTAAAGAGAGAATTAATTTCAGTACTGCACTTAGAACTATCTGGTAGGCAATGCTTGAGCCCATTCTTTTGTTGTTTGTTTGTGTTTTGTTTTGTCTTTTACATTTTTCTCGATGCAGTGATAGATGTCTGGTAAGCATCCTGGGAGAAAGAGGTGCTGTACAAACATCTGCATGTTTTCAGCAGTCTGTTTGGAAAACAATGTTTCTTCAGAGGGCTGCATTAGTTATCATTGGCATCCAGTGGATTTTACAACAAGGGATGATAGAAAGTAAGTCCTGGAGTGAGCACTAAGGCGTGTATACTGAACCTTTTGATTTGGGACAAAACTTTAGAGACATTTTGCTGCAGAAAGGAGGCTTTCAAAAGAGTCCGAGCCCTAAGCTGAAGTGAACGAAGGAATCTTACACACTGTCGTGTCTAACATTGTTCCTTGGAAGGGTCAATTGTGCTTTAAAAAGACTTAGATAAACAGTGATATTTATGCTGTTAGGACTTGGACCACACAAATACATGTATAAATAATCCTTTAGAAATGTATTAAAACTGCAGGCAAAAAATAAAGCAGGAAAATACATCTGGGGAGCACAGGGGGAAAAAATATCCCATGCAGTAAAGAGAACAGAGTTGCTAGCCTTAGCTGCCCATCTGTTCTTTCACTCCTCTGAGAAAGCTCTCCCTGAACATGCTGTCACTATAAAGGTCACCATAAAATCAAATCCATTTGGACTGGCCCTTGTTTGATTTAATAATAGCTCCTATTGGGAGATTAGGCTGTAAAATCCAGCAAAGTGTGGATACAGCTATTCCACCACAGGGTTGTGAAGATAGTAAAGCCCCTCCTAGAGCTGAAGAGGAACACAAGGTCTAATCAACAGTACATTTCAGCCACAGATGGACAAAGCAAAGCTTGTTTTGCTGTCTGCTATCACTTTTTTGTTTAGCTCAGAGAACTGAAAATATGCGTATCTGCAGAGTTAGAAAGTTTTATTCCAGGTGCAGGTGTATATTGGCAGAGCAAAATGAAAACCTCAGCATTTTGGTATTCAGGAGAGACCCATAATTCATAAAAACAACACTGCTATGATGTTACAGAGCTGAATGATTCAGCTAGCGCTGGAGAAACAGATACAGTTTTAAATACTGTGATGGAAAAGACATCATTCCTTATATATCAGCATGTACTGCAGAGAAGTAGATGTTTTCTGCTCTGCATTCAGCAGGAGATGAATTAGTGGTCACTCAGCCAGCCATTTTGCTCAAGAAAAATGTTAGAAAATAGGTGTAGTGGGTAGGGTGTCATTGGGTTAGGAAGGGACCTGCTGATTAGAAACAAGTCTCTACAACTACTTTAGGGTGTAGTTTTCTGAAAAGGGGATGGAACAGTGACTTATGACTGTGTGATAGTATCACAGGAAATCTCAGAGGGTTAGGTAGTGAGTTATTTAATGTTTTATTGGGGAAGGAAGATACAAATAAAATACCGCGATCTCCCTTTGCAAGAGGTTTTTGGAAATGGTTGTTGGGCAGTGTAGAAACTCATGTAAGCTACAAGCAATCAGTTAGATCTCATGCATTAAATAAAACGTGCTTTTGCCAGGCTTCTTGGCTCTGAACATTACAAGAAGATACAGAATGCTTTTCTCTCATTGTACCAATAGATATTTCAGATTGGAATAGCTTAAACAGGAAAAGCAGCAGAACATCGCAGCAGAATTACCAAGGGCTCTGTGTTTCAGACATTCTGCAAGGAGCAGGTATTGAGTTCAGATCTTGTCAGGTGGAGAGCAGTTAAGTAGCTTTGTGCACGTAAAGAGTTGGCTGTTGTAAATCCAGGGCTTCCGTAGAGAAAAAGAGCCACCTCCCATCTTGGTTTTGTGCCTAGCTCTAGCTCTCCAATCCATTGCTTTGTCTGCTTTAGCAACACCTGTGATAAAAAGAAATGTTTCTTGCCAGAGAAAATGAAGTAATTTGGTTTGTTCCAAAATGGAAGTAGCTTTGCTTTGCCATATTGTTGAGGAGAAAACAAATATGTTCTTATCTGCTACTGTCAGGATGACTTTCTTGTTTTGCTTGGTCAGGTTTAATGCTCATTCTCCAAGCAGAAATCCACTGTTCTCTCAGCTGTGCTCTCTCTGTCTTACTGATCATCTGCTCCCCTGTTTCTGTTTGCAGAATGAAGGGCTGAGCCTCAATATGTGCCCTGAGCCCTTACACACCAGAGGGGAAGGCACTGTGGCCACCTGCTTGCTGCTGAACTCAGTGCAGTGTAAAACAGTGTCCACTTCTGTACAGATGCTCTCCTGTAGTGGAGACAGGGTGGACGGTAAAAGGAATAACATTGTTCTTTCACTGAAATGTAATTAAACCTGTTAAATAGGAATAAGAAATATAAATTCAATAGAAATTGAAATAAGTGTATTCATGAGACTTTTAATACTGGTTAATAGCATTAATGCTACGTTTTTGTTAAAATTGCATGCTTCTGGTTGGAAACATGCCAAAAGTCTATAAATATTCTGCAGATCGGTAGAGGTGTAGAACTTACATTAGCAAATTCTGACTGAGCAATCAGGGAGAATAGATAAATACAGGAAATGTTTTATACTGCAATAGATGGACAGTCAGAGTTCAGCTTCTGTCAGAGGATATGCCTTAAAATGTGGCTACTGGAACATGGGGACACTGATTACCTGAATTTTTTTCCCCCAGATTTAACCTGTGTCACACAGGTGACTTCATAATGAACTTAATTTTTGACAAGGATAAATTGCATTTTAATTGAATGTGACTGTTTTGATACTTCCACAAAGTAATTGATCTCGTCTTAGAAAGGACCATTAGATCATTTAGTTCCAGATGGCAAGGTAGCACAACCCCTAGATCATTACATGCATAGAGCTTAACAACTCATAATCTGTCATACTCTTTCAGAAGTGTAGGTAACCTAAATTTCAAACCTGTAAGAGATGAGTCAATATCCTATCTCATTGTTAAAAAATGATAACTTAATTCTATTTGAATTTGTTTTGTGTTAGTGATCACTTATGGGTTCTGCTTTTGCTCTCCTCTAAACAGCCTTTTAAACTGCTTTTTTCAATGAATACAGTGATTTGCTCAAAATCACAACTTACTCTTCTTTTGGTAAACTAAGCCAATGCAATTCTTGAATTCATTTAATCTGAGGCTTTGTTCAGTCTAAGTCACTTCTGCACTTCCTCTGTCTATATATAATCATATATTATTTCTGGGAGTAGAATTACAGTATCTTCACTGTAGTTCTCATCAAGGACACAAATAGGTAAAGTGTACCTTGATATTCTCACATACTGCTATTTTGTTTACTGACACTCACAGTAGCCTTTTTTTGGTGGCAGAACTGGGCTGGAAGTTTTTGTTCAGCAGTTTGACAATTATTTAGGAGTCATGAAGGATGAAGTCACCGTTATACTGGATAGAGTCCTTGAGTAAAGTTCAAGCAGATATTCCTTGCTTCTCTATCTATTTGGCTGTATGAAGGTACGTCCTGTAAGAATGGGCTTAAACTTACTAAATCAGTTTCCAGATCACTCTGCACAGTTGCCCTCTCTACCTTAATATTCTGCAGACCTTGGTGGATTTACAAATCTGATAATGAATCAGTTTTTACTTCATTCCAGACCATTCATAAAATGTTGAAAGGCATCAAGCTTTATAACACACAAAATCATTACCACTTGATGATTGTTAGTGACTATTTACATCACTGAATAATTACTATTTAAGTTCCATAAGCTATTCAGATCTTTATTGAATAATAGGATTTTGAGTGGCAGAACAAAGTGCTAGATTCTTTTGCCCCTTTGAAAAAATATATTTCAGGGACTGCTTTTCCACTGCTGACATCTGTCTTGTGTGGTCAGTGAAACACATTTTCAAAGAACTTAAAACAAACGTTGAAGTTCCTAGCTTTTATTTCTGAGGTACCTATGATAGACGATTTGCAACCCTTTTTGGAAGCACAGTATTACTGAGTTTGGAAGGGCCTCAGGAGATGGCCTAGTCCACCTGTCATGTACAAAGCATGGGCAGCTAAAGCAAGTTGCTCAGGACTGTGCCTAGTCAAGTTTTCCATATTTCCAAGGATGGAAACCACAGCACCTCTGGGCATCCTGTTCCAGTGTTTGTATAATGAATTTTTTTGTCTGATGTGAAAATGAAATTTCTTCTATGGCAGTTTGTGCCCTTGCCCTGCCACTGAATATGACGGACTGACTCCATCATCTTCATTTCCACCTTTTCATACACATTGATAAGATTACTGGGAGCCTTCTCTGTCATATGCTGAACAGTTCTAGCTTTCTCAAGCACATTTTCTTTTTAAATGAGATATGCTCCAGTCTTCATAGACGCAATCCAGAGGTTCCTGAAGGAAGTCTTATTAATGAAGTTCGAGGTGAAGTACTATACCCATGTGTCCATTATCACTGGGTTCCCCACCCCATTTGGTGTCAGTCCTGCTTTTTCACCTATGATTCCCTTTGCTGTTGGTAGGCCTCTGGAAGCCCTTCTTATTGCCTTTCATGTCCTTTACTAGATTTAACTTCAGGTGGGCTTTGGCTTTCCTAATGACATCCTTGGGTATTCAGTACCTATATTTCTCCTGTATGACCTGACCCTGCATCCCTCCCTTTCATGGTTCTTTTTTATGCTTAAGTTTAGTCAGGAGCTCCTTGTTTAACTACATTGGTCTCCTGGAATCTTTGCCTGACTTCCTACAGGTGGGGACGGACCCATTCTTGAACCTGGAGGATATGATATGTTCCTTAAAGAAGAACCATTCTGAATGCATTTGTAAATTTCATTGGAAACAGCAAAGGAGAGACTTGGAACTGCAAATAGTGGAGGAATAGAACTGTTTTAAAGGTAGGGTTGTAAATTTCAGGGTTAAGTGGCAATAGTGCAGAATTATTACTTCCTTTCATTTCTGTCTGCACATGGAAATACAGGTATGTGGAAAAATATAAATGAAAGAATTTGGAGAAGGAGATGCAAATTTATCTGTGAAGTTTTGGCTTTGAACAAAGAGCATGAAAGTGTAAGGTAGATGGAAATTTAAATGGACTGTAAAAATAATCTTTGATCTTACTGAGTTTCTCTAGGTATGACATAATTCCTGACAGGCCTCCAGGTCAATGAATATGCCTTCAACTCAAGCAAATGCAGCTTTCTAAGATAAAAGATAGCTTCCATGTTGTATAGTAACACAGTTGATGCTTCTGATTGCCATTGTTCCCATCAAGCAATCATTTCCTGTTTCACAGATCTCTATAAGACAGCATGCAAAACCACATTTCACTTTGCATTAATGGGAAAGATAACACATTTTACATGTTGTTGCATTTTCAGAGATAGCAAGGGAAGAATAACCTCTAACATTTGGCTTCTTATGATGGTCCTCAGTGCTCAGCTGCTGAAGTTTGGAGAAGGGAGATTTTCTATAATTTCTGTTTTTTAAAATTAGACTGCACTATACTTTGACATCAGTTCCGTGGAGACAGATTAGAAGTCTCAAATATTCCAGTCCTGCAATATGGCAGGGAAAAGGAAGAGCGCTTGTTGGAGGAAAAAATGTACATTTTTTATGTTAAGATTTCAGCTTTAATAAATAAATGAATTCAGTAAAATTGAAAAGGCTTATATAAGTGTATTATATTTAGATACTGTATGTAGCTGAAAAGTGTATATAGCTCAGTGCAAACGTTAGGAGTTTAGAGAAAGTTGCATGAGAAAGTTCATTTTGGATGTGCTGTTTTAGCTCAAGCTCCCTCTTTGATTGAAGGTTTATGTTTGATCAAGGTATTTCCTATTTCTCTTTTCCATTTAATTCCATTCTTGCAAGTGCATTGGCTTTATAATAGAGGTGGCTAGAAGACAGCCAATTCTATCATTATTCAAATATGAAAGTTCCATAAGGAGAGCAGGATATGCCAGTAAGAGGAGGTAATGGTCTGTTTTGTTTTATCTGATTGTTTTAGCACCTTGCAATTTCCTCAGCCGTCACACTAGCCAAAAAAAGTGTGAGGCTGAAAATCAAAAAGATGGGGAGGTAATTTGATGCTGTTAGTCTTAGATATTTTGGCAACAGACTGTGAAAATGTGCAAGAATGTTTGCAAGTGGTTTGAATGAGTATGTGGAAAGATGTGGATCTGAGGTATCTTTTTAAAAATAAAGTAAAACACTCTTAACATGAAAAGAACTTTTTATTTTTTCCTGGTGTGAAAATTATTAGCAGCTACAGGAAGTCCCCATCTGGGAATTTGGAACCTACTGTCTGGTTTTTCAATCAGATTAGTTGGTGATACTAGAAGGAATGAACAATACTTGGAAGAATTGTGTGTAGCTTATGATAACAAAAGGCTCAACTGGCAACATGTGGCTAACAGCTCACAGATATCTGGTATAAGCCATTTTCCTGAGGAATTAATTTTTTGTTGAATATATATCCCACAGCTTTCCTTCTTTAAGGAAAGGCACTTGCTAGAAATTAGATAAAGAAAAAATAAATACTGTATCAAACGTTCAGCATCAACTTGACAGGAAAGGAAAAACAGTAGATTTCACCTTTTAAAGTTTTGTTTGTGATGTCTTAAGGAGGACTGATGATCTGTTATGGGGTTTTTGAGGGGGAGGCAGAGATGAGAAGGATTAGGGTTTTTTCCTGCTCTATTTTTAAACTTAGAAGTATTAGGTATATTGTGGCATGATTAACTGATGTGATCCAGTGGCTTTGTGTTTCTCCCAAGGAATGAAAAACGTGTAAGTATGACAAAAAATAAATAAATAAAAGTCCTGGTGGACAATTTTCCATTGGTAGTGGATTTCTCCAGTGGTTCAGAGCTAACAAAGTATTTCCAGTCTTCTTTTCAGCCGGGGCTTGAAATAAAAGAGAACAGACAGAACGTAGGTGCAGGAATTCTGTTACAACTCATGGAGAAGGCTGAAGATTATAGTGCATTGAATGGGCAGAAAGTTTCAATTCTCTTCTTTGTTTTTGCTAGTGCTTTCCCTAGAAGGATACAGGGAAGCGATATGGGAGGCTGGGATTTTTTGGATCTTTAACTGAAGGGATGAGAAAGTATTTTCTTTTATGTACCAGTAGTAGACTTGTTCTGACTAAGCAATTGTGTTAAATTTGTATGTAGCTCAAAAACTGGTGCTTCAGTTTCAGATATAAAAGCAGCTTGTTTGTTTGATGGGTTGTTTGGACTTTGAAATCATCATATGGTGTTGTCAGAAATAATACAATTTCTTACATATTTTATCTATAATATGAATATTGTTTATTCAACACATACATAAATGGGAAATAAGTTTTAGACAGTGTGGATAATCTATTAGAACTTATCCACTGGTTTCACTGCCAGTTCTGATGCCTTCACAGCTGCCTTCCTATCTGTCTCAAGAGTTCAGATTTCTTCCAGACCTCTACCTAAGGTCTCCAAAACAGCGCTTGTTGCTTCAATTTGGGAGCAGCCATTCGCCCCTAATGTCAGTGACTTCAAAGGTAGTTGGTAAGTATCAATGGTCAGTAAACTGGATCAACAAGGAAAAGGACTTCAAGAAGATCTTCTCAAAAGTCTGAAATGGTGTTATTTATATTTGTTTCAATGGCAACGTAGGAATGAACTAAATAACAATGGAGAAAGTAAGGAATCAAATAAGGCAAGAAAAGAAGAATTGAAATGGGCCAAGGATGTAAGTAAAAGATTGAAGGAAATTTAAAAGATAGTTCATAACTTTAAGGCAAAACCCAATTCTGCACGAGTTCTATTAACAATCAGTAAAATGATTAAATTAAGGAAGACTCACAAATTACTTAAATTCTGAAACTTTTTAAAACTCTCCCTTTAATAAGAAAAATAAAAAGAAATCCTCTGAAATTTTAGTAACTTGAGGTTTTCTTTGGAGAATAACATTAAGATTGCTCAAACATACAGAAGATATAAAAGGTCAATTAAAATTGGACAGTCTATCTTTTAATTCTATAGCTTTACGATCAGAAAAGAATTGATAAAGGGCAAGAAAATACCAGGAGGGGTATGCATATATAATCCACCACTCCACACGGTCATCTTAAGGAGTCAGAAGATAAAACCTATAACATAAGCCTCTGAAAATCATTTGGTATGCCCTGCGAACTGCAGATACACTACTTTTTTTTCAGTGTTATGTTAGTCTTTAGGAGAGTGCCATCCCAAGGAAGTTCATCTGTGGGGTGGGAAACACTGAGCCGTGCACAGCTACAGCAACTCTTCAGACATCTCTGGCTCCCACAGATGGTCCGTTGTGGCTGGCTTGAAACCTGTGCTGCTAAAGAGAGACATCCCTGGCCGTGCCTTCTGCACTCCTTTGTCTCCTGCTCCATTTAGACAAGGACACCACTGATTGCTGGCAGTTACACAAGGAGGGGACACCCACAGACAGGGCCATGGTCTCCTTTGCTGGGGACAGGGACTCACCATGGCGGAAACTGCCAAGAGCATGGATGTGAGGTACGCGTGGTCTGCTGTAGGTTTAAAAGTCTGCACTAGCAGAGAGCTGCTCTGGGGACTTGAAGGTGTTTCTGTCTTGATCTTCAGAGATTTTATGAGCTGTGAGGTAATGTTTACAGTGGTAAATGGACTGAAACAATACTGAAGTAAAACCCCAAAACGTGTAATTGCCAGGGTCAGGGAACACAAAAGCCTCTTTTGCTGCTTCCTGGCTAGTGATACTGTGGCACTCCTGATATTGCAGGCACATGTCTGTAGCTGCTTCAGAATGCTCAGTGGTATCTCATAACCACTTTTACAGAGATTTAATATTTTTCACTTTGAAGTTGCATTTCTGGATGCTTCTTTGGGAGTTGGCAGCTCCAAGTTCACACACCATTCCCCTGCTTTGTTACCATGGTGCCTTCCAGGTCACAAAATTTCAGCTCAGCTCCCTGCAGATGTTTATCAAGTCTACAGTCTCTACCACTCCAAAGGCTGCTTTGGTTTGCCATTTGACATGGTTATTTTTGTTTGTTTGTTTTCGTTATTTTTGTAATAAATTTTATTAGTCAACTCATCAGAAGGCTGCTTAGCAGCTTAAGAGACTGGGATTTTACACTATGCCAACAAGGGGATATTCTGTTTTTCTGAGGTATTTTGGGGGTTATGAAGGTGCAAGAATTTAATGCTGAAGGACCATCTTAGACAGAGGATTGTAATGTGACATGGTTCCTAACCATATTGTCTGTGTCTCTTATGTATCTCTGTCTTTCAAGGGATCAGATCAGTTTATTCCACATTGGTATTTAGGAATAAATTATGTTTTGTGTGTTGAAGTTGACTGTAGGATCAGGCCATTCCAGCAAACCAGGGAGTGAATCAAATTGGCGGACTTAGTTAAGCTTACCTATGAACTTATGTCTGATTACATGACAAGGGCAGCAGTTCCCCTGCTGTCCGTGATGTACATGGAAATAGAGTGAAGAAAAGAAACACTCCCCTTTCACAATCAATTAAGGATGCTGGTTAACTACATCTTGTACAAAAGCTGAGCCCTATAATACAATGACATGATGATGAGTTATGAAAGTGATAGATTCTCCTATATTTATATACAAAAATGTTTCTTGGGCAATATAAACTCCATCACTGGTCCACATTATGATGCATAATTTTCATGGATTATAATACACTTTTAGTTTTGTGGAGTTGATTTTTAATTACTGTCTTCTGCAGAAAACAATTACATGGGAGATGTCAAGCAGCATTCTTTCTAAATACTGTAATTTTATGGAAGCCCTTATAAAATGTTTTTGATAACAATTCTGACTTAATAACTTAATGGGATGGGTGAATACCTTTAGCAAAGATAAATAACTTCAGCAGTGATGTATAAATGTGCACTTGCAATTAGGCTGATCAATGTCTGTTATTAATGAGCATATAAGTAAGCAAACAACTTCTGTGGCTTTGTTTAATGTGGTCATAGAGAGCAAAAGTAGCTAAAGCTAATTTTACACTTTGTCTGTGTAAGAAGTGATTGATATGAAATTGCAGTGTTTGTGGTAATCCTGCCCCAATGATATTTATGCTTTTACCTTCATGAATATTGATCTTTTTTTTTCACTTGAATAAACAAAGGAAACAAGAAGAAAAATGTCACTACCTAACCCATTCAGTTTGTTTATCTACTTACAAGTACTTTCCACAAGTACTTTCCACCTTCTTAGAAGAACTTTACTCATAATCTTTCCAATGTCTCTTTTCTTCCTGTAATTTTTTATGTTTGTTTAGTTTGGTTTGGGTTTTTTTTTTCTTTAGTGGCCTACTGTACTTATTTACAGTCCATGAGCTTTTATGTGGCAAGGTTTTGTGTGTGTGTGTGTGAACAGTGCCTGACAGGGTGAGTCAAGAATTTATGGCTAGGACAGTGGACAGGGGAAGCAAAAAAAAATACATTTTTTGCCTCAAAGGAAAAAAATTGTCTTGCTGTGTGTGGCATTGGTGAGACCACACCTCGAGAACTGCATTCGGTTTTGAGCCCCCCACTTTAAAAAGGACATTGAGGTGCTGGAGCATGTCCAGAGAATGGCAACAAGGCTCATGGAGGCTCTAGAGAACTAGCCTAGTGAGGAGCAGATGAGGGAGCTGGGGTTGTTTAACCTGGAAAAGAGGAGGCTCAAGGGAGACCTTATCACTCTCTACAACCCCCTGAAAGGACGGTGTAGAGAGGCGGGGCCGGTCTCTTGTGGTGTGACTGCAGTGAGAGGACAAGAGGAGATGGCCTTAAACTGAGACAGGGGAGATTCAGATTAGATATTAGAAAAAAAATTCACTGTTAGGGTGGTCAGGCATTGGAATAGGCTTCCCAGGGTTGTGGAGGAGTCACCATCCCTAGGGCTGTTTAAGAGGCATCAGGATCTGGTGCTGGGTGATGTGGTTTAGGGGTTACAGTGGTAGTGCTGGGTGACAGTCAGATTGGATAATCTTGCAGGTCTCTTCCAGCCCTGATGATTCTATGATTCTCTGCCATGAAACTTGAAATATTTTTTATTGTATGATGTGTGTGCACCCAAAAGCTCCTGGTCATCAGAGGTGTAACTGCAAGGATGTACACTGTCCAGGGATGAGAAGCTCCTCATCACTAATCTCAGGCTTGTCTATGTTGTGCTGTGTCACACACGTACCTGTCTCACCAAATCTTCTCTTTTTTGTGTGTATGATATGTTATGTGCATGGCTGAATGAGCTGTTTCCCTTTCACTGTGCTTTCATCTCACCAAAACAGTCCAGGCTCCAAGGGTCACTTGCCTTTCCTACACAATACACAGAAAGTGATGCTAGCAATTGCTGCATTATTTACTGTCAGGCTAAAGTTATTAAGACCCAGCCTTAGGATGAAGAAAGTACATATGAACTATAATGTACTTTAAGTGAGATAAAATTTCAGCTACAGCTTAATAAAATTTTTATTTTTTGAATAGTTCCTGGCCTGAGAGGATAAGACAACATTTAAGTGTTGGAGTCACAGTGGCTGAAGCATATGGGACTAACAAGACACAAAGCATCTCAACAGGACATGAATACAGCCTTGGTACTAGCAAGTGTAGAATGGAAAGAGCTCATGGTGATATAAATAGAGGTGTGAACAGGCTACAGATCATATATTTAGATTTAAAAAGCCATCAATACAAATACTTTGCACACTCACCAAAAGCCTGTGGAAAACCTGGTTGCAATAACTTTAACTAGGAGAAGCGGGAAGGGTGTGTTCAACAACTGGAAGGAAATAAAAACTTGATAGCTGAATGTATTTGTTTATTTTCATATATTTTGAAAAAACCCACCCCAACATTTGAATGAAAGATTGCCTTCCCGCCTTTCTCTCATTCTGCTCCCTAGATAAAATGGCAACTCCTTCCTTGTGTTTTGAGCAGATTTGCACTTGAAGTTTTACGCCTCTGTGGCAAAAAAAGTAATCTGCTTGAAAAGTAGAAGAGAATGTCATTCAATGCTACTCTAAATTTCCAGTAAATAATTAAAAAAATAAAATATTTGGAATCTGTCAAGTACAGTGATTTTGGCCATGGTTCAGTCTTGCACACTTCATTAAAATATCCTGTAACTGTATCTTTTTCAAAATTTAAATGGTTCATAGAAAAAAATATCATTTTTAGTATTATTATTTAAAAATTCAGGGATAAGAAGAAATACTTCTGAAGAAAAATGTCAGTATTTAATATGTCACATCTGGACTTTAATGAAATATTAATGCTAAGTTATGATAGAAAGAGTACCTCTTTTTCATCTTTCTTTTATCTAAATTGTTTAATATTTAATACTTTATAATAGAGAGATAGAGTAGACCAAAGTAGAGTTTGATGCTGTTTTATTATGTATGATTTTATTACCAGATGAGTATTTAAAAATGTTTAGAATATTCTAGGATCAGATACAGAATAGTTAAAGTTATGTAATGCATTCTGTTACAGATGCGGAAATCCATGATGTTCCTTGCCAAAGGAGACTGTAGATGTAGGCTCAAAATCCGTAGAAATATCTACATCTATGGTCCTTGTGGGTCCCTTCCAACTTGAAATATTCTTTGATTCTATTTCATTGTTGCCAAGCAAGGTTGGGGCTTTTTTTTTGCTTTTGCTTTTTTTTTTTTTTTAGGAAAAGTATTGCACTGAGTGACACATCAGACAAAGTGTAGCATAAAGAATGCTAAATTAAGCCTTAACAAAATGTTTGAAGAACATAATATCTGAAACCTGATGAAGTGCGTGATTGGTAGTTGCATGGAGACAGCTTTGCATATGGAGTGGTCTTACTAGCCCCATTGTCCACTGAAAAGGGTAACCAAATGCTGAGACAAAAAGTTTATTTGTACAGTTGGTGCTATATAATTTCATTTAATGATATATCCTGTTAGACTTCGCTGACTTTATTCTTCATTGCAAAACAAAACCAGGTAACTGCTAACCAAGGACAGTGCTAAAATGTCACAGGATGCACAGAAGGGCTACCTAGACATTATTTTCCACATCAAATGGAGATTTAGAGATTTCAAAAAATATTGAGAGAGAACACATATTGGAAAAGAACTTGGAAATATGTCGGGTGGCCACAGGCACATATCAGGGAAACAGAAAGGTTCTTCTGGGTTAGATCACTAAATGGAATTTAGCCTTCAAATTCTTGACAGTCGCTGTTCTAAAATATTTTAAGTAGTCTGACATAATGTCATGTATTAGTAGTTTGACACAGGATCTTTGCCCCTGCAAATCTATGAACTTTTAAGTTCTTGGAATAGGAATCAGAAGTAACCTTGCAAAGCTAAATTGCGGAACAAATTTAGTCAAGAGAAAACAAATTTATGACAAACCAATGACCTCTCTGTCTCCTTTGAAAAGGTGGAAGGTACATAGCTTGCTTACAGTTTGGACAGTGCAAATCTTTGATAAAAGCAGGTATTTCTTTTACTTGGTTGACATCTACCTTTCCACACTGTTTGTGTCATTTAAATGATAAATCACACAAACCAATGTTTCGTTGTCTTCCTGTGTTTCTCTGTATATCTAATCTATCTCCTTTCTGACGCTGAGTCATAGATTGTATCCTTTGGGAACAAGGGACAACTTCTTGTTCTTTAGTCACTTTTAGAAGCACACCAGCAATACCTGACATAAGAATTGACAGGCTCAAAAACCCAGCAATTCCCACTTCAAGTGAATCTGTGGAGTTCAGATGTTTGTACTTTCCTTGCAGGGAACTCACCTCTCTAAATAGAGTCATTGTGAAAGCCAGAAAGAGAGAAAAGTACAATTCAGTTAACACCTTAAAAGTATGATTTTTCTGTTACCGAAACCAAATGTTGCAGATCTGAAACTGAATTGGGAAAAGTATCTTTGTATTACTTACATCAATAAAATTACATGATGAATCCACTTTTATACATGGATTTCAGTACCTCCGTTGACAGATTATTTCAAGTTACTGTTTCCCCAAAGGTAGCTATTCATTAAGTATATAATGAAGCCCAGATATTACCTGTAGACTTCATTAAAGGACAGATTTAAAGCACCAAAACATATTTTCGGTAGATGTATCGGTGCCTTGTGAGATTATTCTGAGGTGCTAAAATAGCATGCTTGAAGCAACTTGAGTCATCTGGATGACCTTATTGTACAGCCAGAGGTGAATAGGTAATTGAGAGTAGAGTTAGAGAAACTCAAGACTCTAAGCTTAATAGTATTTTAACAGAAAATTTTACTTATGTAGTCAGAAGGACAGCTAACAAATCCACCGTCTTGCAGGGATTAGCATTAAATGGCGTGAATGAGCCTGGAATTTCTGTTGTGATCAAAAGAAAATGACAACTTTTGTAGATAAAAGGAGGAAGAAGCTTTGAGCTGCTTCCTAAGTTAATATTTCTACCCTTATTTTAAACATTTGGTCTCAGTAGTCTAAGCTCTTACTCTCTGGGCAGCTTTAAGCTCCCTGAGGAGTCAGAATGGCTAAGTGTGCTTTGAGCATGCCTCATCAGCTCCTGCAACTACCTCGAGTTTAGCAACAAGAGGAAAAACCCCCCACCCTTATGCTGACTTTAGCTTTTGCTATGCCTGATGAGTAATAAAGAGCCTTTCTCAGAGCAAGAAAGGGTTCTGGGCTATTCTCAGCATGGGAAAGTTTGAATTCAGAGGTGAGACTGATACGGATTTCAATAGTCAAAAGTACTCACCTAAATGTATTGCTAATAAAAATATTTCTAAATGGTTTGTTTTGGTGCATTTTTATTTTATTTTTTTTCTCCAGTGTTTTATAGTCAGGAATTACCATTTAAATAGGCTTGACTTAATATGCCTACAAAAACAAGAACCAGAAATCCTTAAGAAAAAGCAGCATGACTATGATGCTAAAATCTGAGACCGCAGAACTTCAGTGCTAAGGAATTAGATGATGGAGGAGAGTCAAATCTGCTTCCTTGCAGCAGATTGCAGTGTTGGGTCATTCAGTAATCAATGATGAAATGGGTAGCACCCTCAATTACACATATTTCACTCTTAGTGTAAGCTCTGTTGTCCTTCTTGGGGATTAATAGTTTTATGGAGTGGCTCCTTCAGCAGTCAAGTGCTTTTTCACATGAACCTTTCCTCTGCTGCCTTCTGGGAGTTTAATGTGCTGGCTGATGTAAGATTTCAGGATCTGGGCACAGAAAAAGAATGTTCCACTAAAGACTAAAATCCTTAAGTTACTCTTTATCTTTTATACTGAGTTTTCCTGGCGCATATATCCAAGATTAATAACTTTCTGGTGATTTGACCATTTCCAAGACTGTATGGTAGTTCTACTAGAATAAATCCTCCTTGAAACAACAGAATAAAACAGGATGTAGAATTATGAAAGATTCAGTATTTATCTTTTTGTGGAAATGAAGACATGCATGTAAAACATTGAAAGGCTGTGACTGAAAGAAAGATTAGCACTCTGTACTGTGTACCCTTTCACCTCCTTGGTTCTGGACCTCCAGTTAGTTCTGGGCTGGAATACTGAAAAAGGAATGTGATATTTTTGACATTCATATTATAGGTGACATAATTTCTAGCTATAAACTGTGTCATACTGGAACACTAACAGCATTATTGCAGCATTATTTTCAACTACTGAGTTTGGTGCTGTGCTGACAAAATAGCTAATGTGATCCTTAGGCATGAGCACAGAGGATCAATAAGTAGGTGATTTTTACCTCTTTAAACCAAGTCAGTGAGACGGATATTGAGAAGCTAAATATGGTTCTGTTCCCCACAGTCTGGCTGTGGTCATATTTTAAAAGTGGGGCCAGTGCGTAAATGAGCTGCAAAGATGATGTAAAGGCTTTTGAAAGGCAGACTTAGAAACCTCCAGCTGTTAGGCTGAGAGAAGGAAAAACAAAAGGTTGCAGTAACTTGATTGCTGTAAGTATTTCTGAGGTGAAAAAAAATGCTGGCTGTTGAAGAGATCTTCATTCTGGCTGGAAAGCACAATGAGAGCGACTCCCTGGGAGCTGCTACCGTGCAGCGAGAAGGGGCAAGCACTGACATGCACTGTGGGTTGGGAAGGGGCTTCTTCACCTCACACATCTTGGCAAGTCCTAGGGCAAAAATCTCTGCAGTTGTTGGGCAAACAGTATTTTTGCCAAGATAAAGTTTTTCAGTCTAGCATAAGATAGCTAACAGATACATAATGAATGTTAAAATAAATCAGGCTGAGTGGTTAAGAGATCCCTTCAGGGCTTAAACCCTGATTATTTCTTTAAGGACATTTAAATTTTAAGGGCATTTAAATTTCAACCTGGGCTCCTCGAAAGACAGTCACAGATCCTGGTTCTGTATTTATCTTTATCAGAAGTTTAAGAAATGGAGACTATTCCCTTTAGATCCAGGATACCATGTTTCTGTATATTTTTTGTAGGGATGTTTTCCTAAAATACCCCTGTGAGATCAGTGTTCCTATCATTTGCTCATTGGACTGTGAAAGGAAGGTCATGTGATTTAGGAAACGTTCTTTATATTACTATTTATTACTTTTACAACATAGAATCTTTTTGAAAGAGAAGGACATGCAATTGTTTAGCAGACTGCTGAGACATCTTTCTCTTCTTAAAATAATCCCATATATACTGTTGTTCTTTTGCTCCATAATTTTAGGAAGAAATGGCATGAAAAAAACTGGAGCATGTTTTTTATTGGTTAGGCTGTCATATCTTATGATTAAGAGATTTAGAATAATGGAAAGCAATTGTCTTAGAAATTGGAAAACTGTTGCCCAGATTCTAGAACAGATAGTTGGGAGTGAAAGAAAAGCCCTGCTCAGAGAGAGGAAAGCTTATTTTATAAAGCTTGTGAGGTTTAAGGAAGTCTAACATGATAGGGTTTTTTAAAAGAACATCCCTGCAGAGAAAAATGTCCAGAACAGTGCTATCAGGAACGTCATATGGTGGCAAGACCATTTTCTCTCACACAGCTGTTGAACCCTCTGGAGGAATAAGAAATCTTATCTGTGTAGGGCAAAACGACTGAATCTGGACCCTAAAACTGTGAGCCTCTCACTAAGGAGTCACCTCTAAAAGCTGAGCAGATGCTGTGCACTACAGACATGGCAAAAGTCATAAAAGTCTCTCATGGACTTTCAGCAGTAGCTGCTGCATCTCTCCAGCTGTGGAGAGCAAAAGGAAAATGTGAAATAAAGGGATAATTGTCATGTATTACCAAACAATATTGTCTTTGTCAATCACTGCTGCCAGTAGATGACAGTGATACAGTCTTTTACCTATCAGCATGCCTTCTGTCCCCTTACAGTTGACTTTCTCCAATCCCTGACTCCTGACCTTTCACCTCAGTCCATGGTTAGTGCAGATGATGGATGAGCCTTGTTAGGCTCATAAGATGTGCTGGTGCAAAGGGGAAATGCCAGCAGGCATGCTGTGTTCTTTTAGATTTTCATAAGAGTAACTTGTCTTTAAGACAGACAAATAGCTGCACAGACTGAGCAAGATAAGTTTGTCATGAATGTTTTGGTTGTTGCCATTCAATACTGATGTTTTATCAGCAGATAGGGAAAAGTGATCCAGGCAGGAGACTCTAAAGGAGGGAAGTACTGGATGAGCTGGAACAGGCACTCAGTTTTACTAACATTATCCCAGTCAAAACCAGGACAGTTAGGAAGAGAATAAAGATGTATTCTGTATAGCTGCCCATGTTGTAATTCACACACTTGAAATGGGAAAAAAAAAGCATTAAATGATGAAATCAGTAGAGTGTGGGGTTTTTTTTCCAAGAAGTTTGAACATAAATGTAATTTTAAAATGTTTCTAGTAAGATAAGTAATATGAAGTTGTCATATAAAAACCTTGAATTGCACATACACAGCTAAGGTTTTTCTACCCCCTTAAGGATGATTAGGGATTTTTTATTTGCTTGGTTTTTGTTCAGAGAGAATTCACTTAATTTTTGCAGGAAAGTAGAAGGAAGGAAAACATTAATCATTAGATAGCAGAGTGGGAAAAAGACTTTTAAGGAAAGAGTAACAGGAAGGACAATTTCTTGCTAAAATAGTAGGTAGGATTTTGTTTATGTCTAAGAAGTATGGTTCCATGGAATGTTTTTTCAGGTCTAGGTGTTCTCATAAAAATGCAAAGATAAATATAAGGAATCCAGTGTTAGAGTTCTTGGTGGAATTTTTCCAAGAATCCATAGGCTTAAACTGTTGGGTTTGAATTCAGAACTCCAGGTAGTAAATAGCCCATACAATATCCAAATAAACAACTTTTGTATGTTTGACAGGCCTGATGAACAAGAACAAACCAGTGTATGTTGGAAAAAAGTGTATTTTCAGCAAGACTTGTTATTTCCTGCTTGTATCATTTATCACATGTAGGTGTTTATTCAAAAGTCTTGCTCTCTTAATCCAGTGGCTTGTATTTCTCCTGTCCATAGTGCATTTAGCACTATCATCCTTTTTCCTAAAGGTTCTAGGGACTATCAGAGCATTTAAGTTGCTGAAGGATGGCTGCCTTAATAGCACTCACTTCGACACAATTTTACTTGGCTCAAAAATTAAACAGGAAAGACAGGGATTCTGCTTCTGAAATATTGTTTACTGCTTTTTCATGAAGAGATCATGGAAAGGCAGTTCCCATTCTGTGGTTCTGTGCCAAGCAAACAAAATTAGCTGTAAGCCTTCTCAAATACTGGCATTTTAATCAGCCCATGTTTCAAATTGTGTACGGTGACCCCATCATGAAAAGGTTCTAATTCAGTGGTGGGACCAGGGGCTGCCCGTGCTATGAGCAGGATTCACAGTACAGGCAGCTGCCTCACAGTGCTGGAAGTTGTGAAAACTTTGGCTATGATGCTTCACTTTTCTTTAGTAACTGGAAGTGTCCCTATGAGAAGGGGACCTCAGGCACAAGTGGTCTGCTGTGTGGCTCATGGCATGGGTGTGTTTTAAACTTGGGAAGCTTGCAAAGGGGAAACTACAGTCAGAAAAACTTTCATTACAGCCTCTATTTTAATAGATTTTCTGACTATTCGGAGACACAGTATCAAATAACTGGGGATAAAATAAATTCTACATATTTCTCTGCATTACATTGCTTCTTTTGGAATAACCCTTTCAGAGACTGAAAAGATGGGAAAAGAAAACAAAATCCTATCACAAAATAGAACGTACATATAAAATTCAAAAGTATTTGTAAGATCATGATTCTTTTAGCATGTTGGCAGCTGGTGAAGGGTAGGTGTTGAAAATCAAAACTGCTGCTTACCTTTCCAGTGATGTCTAGTACTGGTCTGGTACTTCTACTATAGTTTTTTCCCTAAATAAGAATCTTGTGACCATCCTGCAAAGACGAAACACAGTTAATTTTCTTCTTTTTTAGAACTGCTTCTCATTCAAAGGAAATAAAAACATGGTAATGAAAATGAGGCCAAGCAAATGAAAACAGCATATCCAATTTAAAGAATATCAATGGTTGCTAAAGCATGATGTTTTTACAGGGCCCTGACCTGTGGTTCAGTATTAGTTTGTACCTGGCACACATTCCATGGCATGTGGCTGTGGGTATGCCTGGTACCCTACTGGCAGTAGCATGAAAGGTGCTGAAGTCCTATGAATTGGGGAAATGACAGTTTATCTCCAGATGCAACCCACATCCGTGTGAGTAACAACCCCTTGCAGCTCCAGAAGTGCAAAGGGTTAGAACTACTGAGTAAAGGAGCCACAAAAATAATGTTTGTGCTGAGAAATATGAGTTAAAATGACAGTTTTAAGGAATTCAGTCTATGCCTTTTTCTAAAAAGCAAAATTTAATAGTGCTGTGATTATAATGTCCAAATACATTTATGGTGAGAAAATCTTTCCTCTGTAATTTAACAGAGAAAATATTAATGGTGGGAAGTTAAAAGCATCCAAATTTAAATAAGAAATTAGTAGAAATTTGTAACAGTGAGGGCATGGAAATACTAGCACAGATTACTAGTGGAACTGATGATTTCTACACCTTATAAAGTCTTGAAATCCATGTTAAATGTCTTTCTAAAATAATTGATTTTGCCAAACAGTTTTTGGGAATACAAATAAGAGGAACTGCATGAAATTTCAGGGCTTCTGTTCCACAGGATACAATATTTGAAGTAGTAGTCCTTCTGACCTTATTTTCTCTGAATTTATTAAAGATAAGTGTTAGATAGCAGATGAATCACTGCTCTGAACTGCTAGTTATTTCTATTCTTACACTTCGCTTTCATGTAACTACTACTTGCTGCTGATCCTCAGTGAATCAAAGTTTATGGTGTTGTCTACTATATTTATTTTAATAGGTTATATAATTGTAATACTTCATTTCATTAGTGGAATAGAACTTAAATATCTTCTCTCTCCAATATAGCCTTGTCTGCTTGACCTCCCCTGACCACTCCCCTATTTCCAGGAGAGTAACATGGGCATCTCAGAAAGAAAGCTCCTCTAAGTCACTGAAGAGAAGCAAGATAATTTGCTGTCACCTGGGGAGGTGGTGACCAGTGAGTCACCTCCCTTAGGTGAGGAGTGAAGCATCTTTTGTTCACTGGGCCAGAGGCACTTTCCTTTTGCAGTGGACTCCGTTTCTGTCTGACTGTACTTAGATGTCTTAATGTAAAATCAGTGTGGGGCAAACAGTAGCTGCTAAATACAGATCATATAAATATTTCCTTTAAATTTTCTGAGTAGGATAAAATACATTCATCTTCCTGATAAACATCGCTATGCACACATTCTAGCATTTTGTAGGTAGTGTGGATGTTTTTCTCTTAATATTAGTGTGTTTGATTCTGTGGGTTTTGACATCTCTATTCTTTTGTCTGACAAATCTGTGCACTGACTTGTAAAAAAAAATCAATATTGTTTTCCCTGGCACTTTCTCTGCAGTTGAGTTGATTTATTATCACAGTTCCCTTTCCCCTCTTTTATCAGTGTATTTCTATTGCTTTAGGGTTGAGTACCTGATAACATCACAGGGTAGAAGACACACAGAGAGTTTCCGTGACCTTATCCCCTGTGTGATCTTGTCCAGTGTGACGGTGAGCCATGGCTATAAAGTGAACAATGATATTATCCAAGCTTTGTGATCAGATCTATGTTCGATTACACTGGAAATAGAGATGATCTAAAACCAATTAACAAAATTTAAATTTATATTTAAACTGCTCATGTCCAGTACCTCAGTGGCTAAAGGGGGAGTAGACATCCACTGAGCAAAACTTAATCTGTCTGCACCGTGGTATGTGCTGGTAGAGACATACAGCCCATAGTTCTTGCAGGATTTAAACCAACCATAGTGGTGAGGTGGTTGTTGCTCCCTAAATATGTAGTCCTATTATTGCTGTTAGCCACTTATATCAAGGTAGCATTTAAGAACCTCAACAGAAGTTCAGAGCTACCTTGCCCTAGACACTGCACGGACATGTAAGAAAAGCCAAAATTCACAGTCAGTGTTTCAGACCAGATGCAACTGAAGGCTGCAAGGGGTAATGTGCTGTGAGCATATTGGCAAGTGCAAATGTGGTAAGGCAAACAGGGGCCCTGCTCACACAGGGTGCTCGGAGAAAATGGGTTAACAAAGTCTGTTAAACCTGTGCCTAATGTGGCTACAGTGTATTAGAGCCACTTCATTCTTGGAAGAGAGTGCCCTCATGCAATGTCTTCTGCCTGGTTGTTTCTTTCACTCTCGCTCCTAACCATCTCAGAAATCTCAGACCACTCCTGGCCTTGCCACCGGGGACTGCCATTATCTGTAGGCATACATAGAGAAAAGTGCTTGAAGGTAGGCTGCAAACTAGGATTTTGTGAAGAGGTTTTTCTTATTGGCATGGACCAGCAATGCAGTTTGACAGAGAGGAGGGGGGTGGGTGTGGGTGTGGGTGTGGGGGGATGTGTGTGTGTGGGGGTGCGTGTGTATGTTTCCCTGTTTGGGGCTGAAGGGATTGGGAGACTGAGGGGGAAACTTGACAGAAAAGTAAATTCCTACATCTAGCTGTGTAGCTAGAGCAGGGCAATGAAATGAAGTCTGATAAGAAAGGCACAGTAATGCGTTAACTCAGTCAGTGGAAGTGCGCTAAGTGTGATGATACCGTTGGGGAAATGAGGGAGGAGGGAAGTTCCAGCAGTTATTAGACAATGTGATTTGGATGTCAGCCATCCATCAGAGGAAATGATGCAAGCAAAAAGTCTGAGAAAAGTTGGTTTGGAAACTGTGCCCTTGCATTACTGCCCCTTCTTCTAGCCTTCCTTCTTTCCTGCAGGGACTCAGGAAGATTTAACAGCAGGATAGTGTAATTGGCAATAGAAGGAGCAAGAACACATGGGGGAGCAGAATTACCAGCATAAACAGTGCTGCTGTTCTGATGCAGTATGTCTCTTAATGATGTCAGAAGCCTAAGCGTCCCTCACTTCTGGCTGAAAAAGTAAGTCTTGATTGGCCTCTCCTTCCTTAAGTATGCTTTCCTGGAGAAACATGCCTTTAAATTGTCCATAGCTCTGGCATAATGGTAGATTGAGTTGTTTTACCAAGTTGTTACCAATTTTCTACAATTCTTACACTCTGATCTATATTTATCATCACCTTTTTGTTTCTTTAATCAGCAAGCAATGCTTTCATAGCTGCTGTTATATCTCTTAGGGTAGTTTTAATTGGTAGAGGTATCTTTCTTAATTGCTTCAGGCAAGATTTTCAGACTTGCCCAGAAATGCTTTTACACAGTACCCAGGTTTCATTCAATTCTTCTGCTTAAATTATTCTCCCAGTGGATTTGGTCATATGTTAATACAATTTCTGAGATGTTTTGGTGGTGCAAGAGTTTGAGGCACAGTGATATTAGGAGGAAGACAATGGTGGAGCTACTTATTCTATGAATTTTTGTTCTCCAACTTCATTGATAACTCCCTGGCTACCCATATACATTAGCAGAGTTCTTAAAATAACGAATTTCAAAAGTGAATAGTGTTTATGTCTGGCATAGTGGTATGAAGTAAAATGGCATCTGTTTCATTTAACACAATGCAATATTGATTTTTTTAAACAAAAAGATGAAATTTCAAAATAAGATCCAATAGCATTCCTGAATTTCGTGTTGCTCAGGAAGCCATCTGAATTTTCAGTCAACATAGGTTTAAAGCCACATCATTTTCCTCTCAGTGGAGAATCAAATTCAAGGATATATATATTTGTTGTTGTTTTTTTGTTTTTATCATGTTTAGTCCAGACCAGTTCCAAGGTGAAAACAGGTACCTTTTTTTAAACATGCCACATTATGGTTGAGCTCCTCTCTTTCAAGCAGTGCCAGGACAGACTCTGTTGCTGTCATTGAATCATGCTTTCATTTAATACGTGAAAAACTCTTGCTGATGAGAATGATCCATATTGGCACAGTTATCTGAAAAAACAGTTATTTGGAAAGATGCTACTCTGTCTGATTCTGCATGGCCATGTGTATGAGTTAACGTTATTAAGATCATGTGAACACTCTGTCTTTGCAGTCTTAAATACCTGTATTTTAGTTTTTTCACAAGTAGATGTAATATTTTTAGTTTGATTTGATACTAAACAAAATAAATCTAAACACATGGCTGAATCTGTGAATATAGATGGCAGCTGCTAAACCGTAAGAATGTGTGATAATTTTCATGTTTTTTTCTGAAAACGAACCCAGCTTTTGACCGTGCAATTGAAATCTGTGGGTGTCATTTACCTTTTATTGTCACAACCTCTCTCTCCTACAGGAATGAAAATAAATATCTTCCTCCTTTATAGCCTACAACAGATAAATTCTTGTCTGCTCTTGCTGGTGATATAATTTTTCAAATAGCCGTAGTGATTGAAGTCTTGAGTGTATGAATAGAAAATTGAAATTGTTTAGTTGAAAGAGAGTCTTATGAAATTCACAAGCACGCAGCAAGAGCAGACTATGGAGATAAAAATAAGATCACTTTTGGGTGTAATAAATGCTAAAGCTAATAATGAGAAAAAAACCCCCAAACAAACTATCTCAAATCTGCAATGCTTTCACAAGCAGACTCTTCTGAATTTTGAGACCATCATAGAAAGTATAATAGTTTTATAAGACTTCTGGTGTTTTTTCAAAAAAATCTGCTCTGACTACTGACCTATAATAAATCTGCCAGATTGCTTCAGTCACATTTGAAACTTATACTACAGGATCTTTTACGAGACCTCTTTGTTCTTACGGATTTTTTTCCCACATGCAGAGATACAATAATATTTTCAAATAGAAAGACAAAGATTTTAATTACTGCTGCCAGTCTGAGGGTGAAGAACATTTTATTTTTCTTTTTAAATTAGACTCAATGATCTTAAAGGTTTTTTTCCAAACTAAATGATCCTATGTTTCTGTAACATACTTCCAGTGTCTTCTAGATAGTGATTTTCTGTCCCATTTGTGAAGATAAGGTCATCTTTATGGCTTTACTTTTAGTTTGGCTTTGTATTCATTTTGTGGCAATGGATTCTCAATTTTCTAAGTATATCTGGAAGCTGAGATAATTTACCATTTAAGGAAAGAGTGATGTTAGGTAAAAGGTTCATACTTTAGATGAGTTTTATCTGAGTTCAGTTTTTTCAAAATTTAAACAGCAGTATATTTGTTACAAAAGTGATTTTAATTCTAAATAAGTAGGGATGTTCTGGTCTGCTCCCCAGAACCATACCTTTCAATTGCTTTGGTAGAGAAGCTGTAAAATGAGTAGAACTGTTGCACTAGGATCCATGGGTGCATGTTAGTGGTGTGCCCCTTCTCTCTCAAATAGGGTTTGTGTCTACAGTGGGTGTGCCTGATGCTCAGGGAATAGAGCGGGACCCAGAAGCTGCCTTGGAGAACTCAGCTTTCAGTATTTACCTGATCTGAGTCACGTAGCTTGTACTGAGTCATGATTGTTCATTAGTTGATAATACCACGAGAATATTATTTAGTACCAGTTTAGCAATAAATTCATTTAAATCCTTAATTCCCAGAGATTAGTGATTATGTTATAATCTTAGTTTTCATTAAGAAATTTGAGAAAGTTTTCAGTCTTCCTAGTGCTGTGAAGAAATTTAGAAGAGCTCACCAAAGCAAAAAATCAAATTAAAAGACAAATTTAAGTATTTTCTTATTTTCTCTATCCTTATGGTTTTTTGTTTGTTTGTTTGTTTGTTTTGTTTGTTTTTGTTTTGGTTTGGTTTTTTGTGTTTTTATTTTGGTTTTTTTTGGTTGGGTTTTTTAAAATTCTGATGATGATTTTGGGGTCTTGTTTAGTGTTTGATGTTAGCCCTACTAATACTCAGACACTCAGCAAATATTAAGTTGCTATGAGTACTAAGCACAGCTCCTGATATCACCCCCACCCTCCCCAATGTATTGAAATGTAACATCTAACAACTGTTTTTTTCACTCATCTGTGTTCTTAACATAAAATTCCAAATTAGATGCTTATCAATGTTGCACCTATACTTTAGCAAAAATATTGATAAGCTATGAATGGCCTGTAAGACACATAACACTTCTATACCTGATGTCATGTATTGCTACATTTATTGCTAGTTCTTGAGTAGTCTTGTTGACACAGAGAGAGGCAATGAACAGAGAACTCTTTAGAGCTGAATCAAAAAGCAAAGGCGAGCCAGAACATATTTTCCTAGCTTGATTTTATTTTTTTGTGTTTGACTTTTGTGCTAAACATTGAGAATCAAGGTTAAAGGTACAAGAGAAAGGGTTGTTAATGTGAATTTTTACTGGGAATAACCCTTTGAAATATGACTCTTTGGAATATAACTCTTTTGAATAACTAACAGTATTGCTTTTTGATCTTTAATTACAAGACTAATTGCCCGAGTTTTTGCCTGTTTGACTGACAGCTCTGCTTTTTAGAGGTAGCTCCTGCAACACAGCTTATCTCTAGCATCCCATCACTAAGGTTTTCACATGCAGCTGCATAAGCGAAAGGGAGAATGATCTAGGTCAGATATTTGAATGTCCCCGAAGTGTGAATGCAAGCTTAGGAGTGATTACAGGTCTCTTGTTGTGTTAGTGTTTTCTTTTGCTATTTGGTGTCATGAGCTCCTTTGCAAGAGGAGTCCACACAGACAGTAACAAAGATGATAGCTGAAGTAAAGGACAGTGGTGATGTAGGAGAAATTGATTTTAAATCTTCCGAGACAATCTGAAGACCAAAGGATAAAGCTTGACTTAATAAAAATGATCTTAAGTGCTCTGTACTGTAATATCATGATGTTTGAATGCTGTGCCTAAATGGGCTTTACCACCGGTGCTTTGGTCAGTGGGAGAGATCCCTTTAAAACTTAGTGTGGCAAAGAGAGGGTCTGACCTGAGGAAAGGGGATGTTTTGCCTGTGAATCAAGCCAAGAGAAAAGTCTATCTGAGACATCTTTGAAGGCTGGAAAAACTGCATTGCCAGGATAAAAAAGCTGGCTTTTTTTCATTTTGCAAGCAGAGAGACTAAATCTCTCAAGTCATTGCTAATTAACAACTTACGTATAAGTAGTCTGAATCCTGTTTAGATTAGCCAGGATTGAAAGTGGACCCATCTAATGAAGACTTGGTAGCTACACCTTTAAATGAGTTTGGTGAGTCTCTGCTCTTACCCCCATGACATTGACTACGATGCACCTCTCCCTAGGGCTGTTCACAATGCCCAACACGCAGGACTATGCCTTTTCTGGATCCTCTGCTGGGGACTCTTGTGTTAATTGCAGGCTGCAGGTTTCTAAAAGCTGGCAAAACTCAGCATCACACTGAAGCAAAGCAGTTCTCAGAAATTCTGATTATAGTGAATAATTAAGACTGAATGTTTACATTAAAAACCCCACATTTGTCGTAATCTCATGACTTTTGGCTTCTGAACTTTTTCTTCTGGAAATACCATGAAGATACTTCATTTTCCGTAGTTCTGCATATGCTTTATATTGCGTAGTTTTCCATATCTTTCTTGTTTCAAAAGCAGTGGTGAGGGAAATGAAAAATGTTGCCTGTTTATTTATGTCATGTATTGAACCATGATGGTTTGTGTCATTCCTGAAATTTCGTGATGAAACTGTGATAGAAGTGCAACATGAAGTGGCAGCGACATAATAGAGGACAGCCATTCTGTTAATTAAATTTGTATTAGTAAATATGCTGACAAAGGCTTAGATACTTTTTGAGAAAAGCTCGCAAATACTATATGATTCATTTTCCACTTCTTTTGTGATTCAGAGATGCAATCTGAAAGTGGGCTATTGAGACTATCCATGCTATCTCTGGAATAAAGCACTTATAGCCAGAGTGGGGTATTCTATACCTAAATGAATTCAGAAACAATAATGCGTTTTATATTCAACAGAAGTAAGGGTTCTTGAATGACTGGGGTAGGTACAAGAAACCAGAGATGTAATTAACTGTACTTTACGGACTCATAAGAAAATGAAGAAGAAAACCCCCATGCTTCATTAAAAAAAAAAAAAAAAAAAGATATAAAGGTTGCTGGATAATTTAAGGTGAGATTAACAAATCTCTACAATGCAATTTATGGCTTTAGATAGTGGGAGGTCAAACATGTATTACCAGCTGACAAATTTGATTTGACTGAAAGATAAAACTCTGCTTCGTGAACTATATTAACTGAAAGCCTCTGCTTTACATTTCTCACTGATGGCACCCTGGGGAGGCAACTTTCTTGGCATTTCACATCCAATTTGAGCACATCATTGATGAAAAGATCGCTTAATTGATGCATCATTTTGTAATAAAATATCTCACAAATTGTTTATCTGATCAATGGAGAATGCAGTCTCAAGCTGTTCAGGGCTAATGTGCTCATTGCACTAAAATAGTAAGTTATTGACTGTCAGAGGGACCTGGGAATTTCTAAACTCAGTTCAGATTTCCTGAATGTGAGCAACATACTGCATCAGAATACTAGGTTGTAAGAGATTAACTCCGCTGGCTGAATTCTCACTGAAACCAAATAGATGTGAGCAGAGGGCACTAAGCACTTAGTGGGAAATGTTCAGCTTCTCATATGATCAAGCTGCAGAGGGCAGAAAGGGGTCTTATTCTTACCTTACTTATGCATATTTTACATCACTGCAACTCCGCTGACTTTATTTGACAGTCCTGCAGCATAAAAGGGAAAGTTAAGCCATACGTGTGTTATATATGAAATGCTATTTTCAGAGCTGTAGTGAGATATTTTGGTGCCTGGGGTAGGACGGGACCACTCCTTTCAGATGGCAAGCATCTGGGGCCTCCTCAGGGCCAGAGTCACATGGAGAGTCCCCGGGGAAATGATTTTCTCTTCAGACATGGGCTGAGTTAGCCTTGAGGGGAGCTGGGTGGATGTGGTGTAGAGGGAGCGGGGAACCATCCTGTGAAGGAGCAAGGTAGGGAGATAGTATAGATATTCCTTTTCCTCTTTTTAGGTTGGGAGCTATTTTTGCTGGAGCTGATGCCCACTTTGCATCCTAAGGATAGGGAACCAGCACCCTGACTGTCCCCATGTTCAGCTGGACTCGGTCCTGGTCTCACAAGAATGCAGAGTTGTATTATTTATTCACCCTTCTCCCTAGCTTTCCATTTGTCGTGCTTTGCTGTTTCTTTTTTTTATTGTCGTTTTCCCACAAAAGGAAGGGGATAGGAACGATTAAGAATGGTTTTGTCAAGAATTAAACCCCCAGGAGCTCTGTGTTTAGTGAGCAGGGCTCCTGTCCCTACAGGGCTGGCCTCAGTCGCTGTAGATATGGAAGAGAATGAATTTTGTGATATAAGTTAATTATTTATTTCTTTTCCTAGAAATGTTCAGTCCACCATAGAAATGACTCACAGACAGAAAGAAACACAAAACTAGAGTGAAGGCGGATATTTTTAGTGGAAGGAAAGTGCTCTTTTCCCCAGGTTGAGGGACGAGAAAGCTGCTTTCTTTGCAGCCTATGGACTTAGGACCTTGCAAGGCTGGGCGTACATATTCCTTCTGCATAGGAATTGGTAAAAGAGTGGAAAAGAGGTGTAAGGTGCTTGTAATAGGAAATCGCTTTCACAGGTGGGATGTAGGATATTCCAAGGTGAGTGCTCCCTGGTCCCTTGTTGAAGGTGGTCTGCTGTGCGCAATAGATTTCAGCATTGTTATGCCTGCAGGTGAATGCAGCACTGCAGGCTGCTGACTTGTGTGTTTATCTCAGAGAGAGAACCAATAGGTCCCATGCCCTTCCCCCCCATTAGCTACTATAATTAGGCAATAAGAATTATTGTGATTATTTTATTCAGCCAAAAATACTAGGTTCTGTTCCATGTTGCAATTTAATTTTGTTTGACTGGAACTGGTAGTTTTGTTAAGGGAACACAAATCATGCATTCATGAGGGGAGAGGATGCTCTTCTGCTTAAAGCAAGTACCAGTGACAGAGAAAACTCAGTTTGGTCCCCACCAGTGATCTGCAGTGTTATAGAGGCCAAATGACCAAACTGCAGTCCTTTTTCCTCGTCTGACTTTTGGGAATTAAATAGTCTTAGGCTTGCTCAGTCCCTAAATAAGAGTTCTAGGAAATCACAGAAAGCAGAGAAACAAACTGAAGAATAGTCCTTTGTCACCTACATCAAAGACACTGAACAAGTGAATAGATTTAATTTTGACACCCTATCATGGCTTGTGGAAAGCTGATGAAGAGAGAGGTGTTGCCTAAGTACTGACTCTAATTCTAAGCATGTTTTCCAAGTAGTTTTTGGGGGAGAATTTGTCACTAATTTTATCCTCTTCCCCACCACCTCCCCACCCTCCACAAAGGTGTTTATCTTCAGCAAAACCTGGGCTTTCAGAGCTCCTAAGGGCTTCTGACTGTGCCCAAACACTGATGGTTTCTTTGAGATCACAGTTGTCAAGGCCAGTATGCAAACAAAGAATGTTAGAAAATGTTCTTGAGGAACTTGCTATCTAGAAACATCTGGCTTTAAAAAATATGCATTAAATGAATGCCTTTTTCTCAAAACAAGAAACAATAGTAGTTTGGATGTATCTCTTTCTTGATCTCCAAGATTGTTAGTATGATGACTCTATTGGCACTTACTGTCAGCAGAGAAATGGTATTGATGAAAAAAATGCAATAGGCAAAATAGAACAAGGACAATGAAGGGAAATACTCCCGATGAGCAAGTACTTTGCTAATTCTGTGGTGTTTTCATCATCCTTGGAGCAATAATCCCCCATTGTTTCAAAAAATGTATAGATTTGAAGATAACGGCAAAAGCAGAAACCCGAGTTTACCAGTTTTTACTTAAAAATACTTTCTTTGTGTCCTGGTGTGTTCCTGACATTTGCTCATTTTGGTTTTGTGCAAATGAAGATAGAGCTCTTTATGTGTTACATGAAATTATTCTAGTCTCGTATTAATCTTGTGATGTGAGTTGTTCATGTGAAGTCACTCCTAAGAACTCCTGAGGATTCATTACCAGAATTACAGGCTTTATTGAAAATATTATTTTTACTTGCATGACCAAGAATACCAATTTTCTACTTAAGTGATAGTAAATGATTAATTAAGTTACTGCTGCATTAAAAGCAGTGTGTTAATCATATCCTCCTAATCAGGGGAAGGAACATGTCCTTCAGAAATAAAATACTCTTACGTTTAACTAGATTATAGAAAACACATTCTTAAAAATACCTAGTTCCAGAGCAGTACTTTCCTCATTCAGCAACCAGGTGGTTTTGCTGATCTGACAGATGACATCCTCAGAGTCTTTTCCTCACCCAGTGATTAAAGCAAAGCCAAAAGCACACATTTAGGTAGATCAGGGGACTAATCATTGTGTCACCGTCATTATTACAAGACATGGTAGTTCCCAAATGCCCTACCAGAATTCCAAGTCTTTTGGTGAAAATGCATTTGAGATCATGAATCTCTCGATTATCAGATCAAATCTAACCCTTATCTGAGTCCTTTCTTGTCCTAGTTAGGACGCTTTTCCTGTCCATTACCAAAGTAGTTACCAGGCAGGTGTGGAGTTAGCAGGTGGGACAACAGTGACTCTCAAACAACAACTCTGTCCTTCCCAAATATATCTAACTACTTTTTCTAGTTAAGAGGCATAGTAAGTGATGACACTATAAATATTCAATCTCATCACTAAAGGAAGCCATGAAAATGATCAAACGTCTCGAGAAAACACCTTAGGAGAAAAAACTGAAGGAGAGGTATTTTCAGCCTGGAGAGGAAAAGTCTTACAAGGGATCTCACCACCCTGTACTTAAAGGGTGGCTACAAAGGGGATGGAGGTTTTCTCTTCACAAGCAGTAACATGGACATGACAAAGGGCAACAGGTTCCGGGACAGGTTTCATCTTGACACGAGAAAGAAAATTTTCAGAGTGAGAAAAATCAATCACTTAAACAACTTCTCTAAGGGTGAGAGTCCCCACCACTGGAGGTTTTCGAGATGCAACTGGGCAGGTTACTGACAAATCTCATCTAGATTCCCTTTTCCATAAATGTTAAATGAGGTGGTTTTTCAAAGGCCTTCCAACCTGGGCTGTCATGATTTTATCTTACCTGGTCAGACTTTTTGCTATGTTTGCTTTTATAGAGTTGTTGAGGGACATCTGGTACTCTACACACCTTCATAGTTTGACGCCTTCCTAAGCCCATTCAATAAACATGGATTTTCAGTAAATTTCCTTAGAGCTATCAACACAGATCCCAATTTGGTGTCTCTTTGACCCAGCTCATGCTATTAAAGAACCCTTCGACCCACATTTACTGGTTTTGGATACAGCTTTTCTCCAGAATTTATTTCTAATAAGATGAGAAAGAATGTGTGTGTGGTAGATACCAGTTTTGTGATAAGATTTTGGATCTGATCTTTAATTACAGGTTACCATGACTACATTGTTTGATTCTTTTTTTCCCTGGTAAATGTCTTTTCTGAGTTGTGAACGTATTTAATTTGTGAAATGCTTCATATCTTAGTACATGTAGATTAGATTGAGTATGAGTTCATAAAAGAGAAAAACAGTTCTTTCAAAAATCTCAGCATGTATGCTATTCTCATGAAAGTTAGTGAAAATGTTGGCCCTTGTATTGAAATAAGACCAACTAACTGGCACTGAACATCTGTTTGTTTATTTATAGACAATGGAGTTGTATTGAAAATTTGTAAGTAAAAAAATTACTGAATGAGTAGATAAGACTAGGCTGAACAGACTTCAGATTGAGATAACTGTAGGCCTTCATGATATGGTAAACTATTAGAGGTGCAGTGTTATCTCAATACAACACATATTTTACTAAAGAATAGTGTGTTCCAAGGGCTGTATTTATACTGCAATACATTCCTACCTCAGGCCTGTTTTGAGGTGTAAGGTGAAAGCGCAGGTAGCATTAAAACTTGAAAAGTAGATGTCTTTCACTGCAGCTGCATACGCAGCACACAGCTGTATTCAGTGGTTTATTGCCCGTGTTAATTGTGAGCAGTAAGGCTGGAGAATGTGTGTTCTAGTGAGTGGCTTCCCCTGCTGTTCAAATATTTTCAGAAAGCAGGCAGAAACTCCAAAGAAAGACGTTCCATTGCCTTTAAGGACTCAAAAGTATATTGTTCTAAATTTGTTGCTATCGTAGTAGTGTTATGGGATATCAAGGCAGAGCAGCAGCTTAAATGTTGCTACATTTCTTCTAGTGACAAGAGAGCTTAGCAAATACAACTCCCCGGTCTATCTCATCTCCACACAGGATAAACGTGGCAAAGAAAGAGTCTCTCCTACAAACTACCCGTTTACCACAGCAGTCTGATTGTTCTTGGCTTCTAGGTGTAGTGTAAATCTGGAGTGGCCCAGAGAAATTATTGGAGTGGTGTCAGTATAAGCAAGTGCTGTGACAGAGCATCGGATCTGCATCATGAAACTCTCTCTCCATTGAAATCAAGGAGAATTAGAGACTGGTCGTGGTGCTGGAGGAATTTCAGCTGCAGATAAATTAATAGAAAATTTAGTGGACTGCAGTGATGTATAGAAGTAACTTTCAAAGTCAGTGATCAAGGATTCAAGGCAAAAGACACCTTCTGTGCTCCATCAAGCAGAGAAAGAAAACAATTTTCAAACTTGAAATGGGGTAAAGTAGGAGAATAATAATAATAAATAAAAAGGAGTGACTAATAGTGGTACAGAGCAGTGAAATCTAATAAAAAGGGGATGGAAAACAAAAAACAATTTGTTAAGATTTCTAGGCTTGTGTTACACTGACATGGAGTGTCCCAAAAGATGTTGCAAGAAGAAATTTGGTGTCCTAAGGAACTTCAGACGTACACTAAGAAGGTCTGGCTGAGGGCCTGACAAATTAATTAGTGAGGGCAGATGCGCAGGAGAAATCCTAATACTAATTTTGCCATTGCTGTACTGGGCTTCCCATAGGTCAGCTGTGTGTAGCTCTTGGCTGCTCTGACCACAGAGCACTTACAGGAGTATGCTAAAAAAAGGATGGTCTACCAAAATATATATCTATCTAATAAGTAATAATTTGCAAGGGGAAATTCTGCTTTGCATTTCCAGTAGCTGTCTTGCTCTTACCTCCAAGGATGGTATTTTATCTCCATTTTCTATAAGGATGGCAATTTAATTTTTAAGCGAGATACGTATTGCCCTTAATCTGTGTCAATCTCACTGTGATGTGACTTCACATTTCTCTTATGTGGCTGAAAAGTTTTTTGCTATTTTTTCTCATTATAGTTGAAGGGTCTTGCTCATTTCACAATAATTTTATTTCTATGGAAACTCCTTTTGACCTCTGAGATATATTTACCAATTTTCTTTTTCCCTTAAAAGGTTTCCTTAAAGGCTTTCCGTACTGGACAAATAAGAAACACCAAGGAACAATGAAATCGTTGAGATTGAGGTTCGGAAGGATCCCTCAGAAGGATCCTGGGAGGGATGTGAATGTCAGAGAACAGCATGACAAGCCATAAAAATCAAAGATAAGTTTCTTTTGACATTCTTTCACTATTAGAAATAAGCTGTCACAAAGAGAAGAGGAAACCAACAGAGGGTGACTGGAAACATTATTTGTTTGAACTGCGGAAAAAGGGAGTATGTCACACTTACTTCCTCTTTCAGCCTTTTTCAAAGCAAAATTCCAATCGAGGTACATTCAGTTCAAATTCTGAAATTTAAGCTTATTATCACAGAATCACAGAGTGGGTCAGGTTGGAAGGGACCACAGGGGGTCATCTGGTCCAACCTCCCTGTTCAAGCAGGGCTATCCTACAGCACGTGGTACAGGACTTTGTCCAGATGGTTCTTGAGTATCTCCAGAGACTCCACAACCTCTCTGGGCAATCTGTTCCAGTTCAGACTCACCAGCACAGTAAGGAAGTTCTTCCTCATATTCAGGTAGAACTTTCTGTGCCTCAGTTTGTACCCATTGCCTCTTGTCCTATTGTTGGGCACCACCAAGAAGAGCCTGGTTCCATCCTTCATCCTCTTCCTTCAGATACTTCTATGTTGATGAGATTCCCTCTCAGTCTGCTCTTTCTGAGGCTGTGAACAGGCTGTGAACAGGCTGTGAACCCTTCCTCAGCCTTTCCCTGTAATAGAGATGCTCCACTCCCCTAACCGTATTTGTTGCCCTTCAGAACTGGACACAGCATTCCAGATGTGACCTCACTAGGGCTGAGTAGAGGGGCAGGATCACCTCCCCCAACTGGATGGCATTGCTCTTCCTAATGCCCCCGTGCATACCATTCTTGTCCCCCTGGGTTCACTCCTGGCCCATGGAGAGCTTGTTGCTCACCAGAACCCCTAGGCCCTTCTCTGCAGTGCTGCTTTCCAGCTGTCAGCCCCCAGCCTGTACTGCTGCATGGGGTTGGTGTTACAGGAAAAGAAAGAAATTGCCAAATTGAAAACTTTCCAATTAACAAAAAGATGTTCTCCCTAAGATTTTTGCCTTCATACATTGCCTGTATTTTGAACTTTTTGCTCATTCTCAATGCCTTCTCTCACTGCTTCCAGACACTATGCCTCTACTTTCTTTTAGCTGGGAGGAGAAAATAGAAGATAAAGAGGGTGGAAAATGTGATGGCAAAGTTTCTTTAATTCACTGGTTTTCTCTCACAGAATATTTTCTGTTACTGTACCAAATAGCAGGAATCCAAGTTTTAAGACAGATGTCTGGAGGAAAAAAAAAAGGAAATGAGAAAATTGAAATGATTGGTTTTTGTCAATTCTTGAGAAAAATGTGGTAATTGAAAAAAAAAAAACTAACAGACTGAACTGTGCTCATACTTGATGGCCTTATTTTTGTGGAAGAGTCTCTTATATTGACTTAATGATATCTGCTGGAATTGAAACAACAACATCTACACAAGGGACTTACCCCGTCTAATTGCATCAATTGAAAGTGATTCAATTTTTTTGGCAGAGACAAGCATAGGGAGATGGAAAAAATAAATGGCTATTTTTTTACAGTGAAATAAAGGAGAGGAAGCAAAGCAAACAACTTATGGCCCTGAAATGCCATATTTTTATATCTAGGAAACCATGACCAAAAGATGCTAATTTGTTTCAACTCTCTCACTGTGAGGGCTCCCTTTGATCCTCCTGCCTTTCTTAGAGTGTGATATTCTCGTATTTTAATGCAGTATCATTTGACATTGAGATGTAGGGAAAATTGTCCAGTAAACAGCTTTCTTGTACTGATTTGGAGCTGGTGGGAAAGATTATAGCATGAGCGGTTGCCTGCCACAAGAGAAATGGATTATTACTCTGGGAACACTTACATCAAGGAAGGCCCTTTTACAGCTGAAAGAGGCAACCTTTTACAAAGAGCTGTGTTCTGTGAACTCCTTGTCAGCTTGCTGAAAGTGCTAACTCACAGCATACAGGTCATTCCTTCCCAGAAACATGGGAAAAAAGCTTTAGCATGCTATTTGTGACTTCTTCTCCTTGAGTGTAAAGATGTTTTCTACAAAATGACACCCCATCAAAGAAAAAAAAGTAAAAATCAGATTTAATGAGACAGAGAGCTTAGGGAGGAAGCAGAAAAGGGGTGATTTAAAAGACATCAATGCTATGCTCATAGCAGCATAAGCTTTCAACAAACCAGCCTGTGTGATTCAGATAAAATGGGAGTGGTGGTATTTTCCAGACAAAATCCAGTTCTAATAAAACTCAGAGCTAGGTAAGGAGGTCTCCCTGAATTTCCCCACCCCTGAAATCCTGCTTTACTTCCTATCAGTTTCAGTGTTATGATAAAATTAAAAGCCTCACAAGGGAACATTTTTAATTTTGTTTCTGAAAGACTTTTTTTTTTATGCCAAAGAGAACTATAGAATAAATTATTACAAGGACATTAAAAGGATTTCATTTCCTTGAGCATACATATGCATTCTGCTGCAGCATGTCCTCTCCCTCCCAGTGTAGCCATTGATCCACAGCTTTTATAATGAACTCTAATAACAACTCTATTACTGCGAGGCTCCCGATTGGCTCAGGCACCCACAAAATTAGCTACAAAGAAGCCAGCTTGTCAATATTAATTCCGCCACAGAGATTACTTGTTATGGTAGAACAAAGGTGTTTTGGCTCGAGCTGAACAACTTAACTCCTTGTCTCATAAAATTTAAGCTGCTATTGATCTCCTTCTTCTATTGTGCTGAAGGATTAAAAAAAAAGCCAGGGGCGCGCGCGCGCAGACACGCAGACAGACACCGGCGTGCTGAATCACTCTGATGCATTCTCCTAAACCACCAGCCGCCCCCTTCCTTCCTTCCCTTCTTCCCTTCCCCTTCCATCCCCTCCCTGTCTGCTAAGAATCATTCAGTAACATGAAGCAAATTAAATCAATGAATTCATCCTAGCAGATGGGTGCTTTAACAGTCAGTTAGCCTTTAGATAATTGAGGCGTTGACTCCGGAATCATAAAATGGATGGCTCGTTTGTACATTTTACTGAAATAGATCACCGAGGTTAAATAAATGAAATCCCATTTGTCAGGCGGTAATAAATGGCCTCCCCTTCTGCAAACAGCTCTGTTTGGCCTAATAAATACAGGGATGTTACAGTGCTCCTCCCTTGATAGGGTTATGGCTTAATGAAATGGTCTTTCCTCTGCTTGTTTTTGCCTCCTCCTGCACCGTGTGATAAGTAGCGAACCAACGAAGCTTGTAATTACAATCTTACAGAAACCCGGCCAATCTGTATATAAATCTCACCATCCAATTACAAGATGTAATAATTTTGCAGTCAAGCTGGTAATGAGGTCTAATACTTGTGCATGTGATAATCCCCTCTGGATGCCGGCTTGATCAGATGTTAGCTTTGTAATTATATGAGCAAAAAATCATTATTTCATGTTCAGCAGAAAAATGAGGTTGGTGGGAAGTTAATTTTCTCTATGCTCTGTGAAGCATAGACAAAATTTTAATGATTTAATCATTATGGTTATCCCTTTTGCAATTGACCCGCGTTACTTCTGTAGAAACATTGGCACATTTAAAAGTCCCTGTTACCCGATAAAGCTTGCCAGGTATGCAGCTTTTAATGTAAGAATAACCGTATACAATTAAACTATTAACCTGCTTGATAGGGGAAAAATCCATAGTTTTTATGTTTCCATTATTTACACACAGGATCCAAAGGAATGTTTATGTCCAGTCTGCACTGTGATAAAAAAGACTCTTAAATAAAAAAAAAAGAAAAATGCTATAATTAGGATGTAAGCTCTCAGAACAAAACAGCAGGTTCACAGTGGCATTTTAGCAGCTCAGTAATCTTTTGTTCCTTTCCAGTGTAGGAGAGATTCATGAGACCTTATACTTCTACACAAAGAGCTTGTTATGCATAATCAGCATTTTCACAAGAACTAGTTTAAAGGAATCGCTTGTAATACATATTTTTAATTGTTCTTTTCTGCTCTCAAAATTTTCTTGTTATTTCTGTTTGTCCAGCCTGCCAGGAAAAGGACACAGAGTAAGACAGAAGTCACAACATTGAGATGGGAGAGTGAGAAAAAACCCAGCAGAACGAAATCAGAACTGTAGGGAAGTAGGTAGGCAGGGCAAAATACCAAATCCTATTGCAAATTGCAACTAGGGTATTTAAGGATAAATTACTTCAAAAAATTCAAGCTAATGAAAATGTCATCAAATTCTTTTGTGGTAGGATTTCAACTAAAGGTGGGAAGGTCTGCATCCAAAGAATACTTTAACACTCCCAGTGTCACTTAGATTTGTGTGCTTAATTCCTCTATTTCTAACTTTTGATTCTGTGCCCATTATGATCCTTTATTGACTTTCTTCATATATATGTGGATATATATGTGTCTGTGTGTGTGTGTGTGTGTATTTAAATATTTATGTGTATACATGCTCTATTTCTCTAAAACAGACATTATAAAAAAGTTAACTGAATTTTATCTTCTGGAAATATGTTATGTTTTCTTTAGAATGAGCAGCAGGATTAGGACCTGTGCAGTACTTCAGTTGATGACTTTCATGTTGGCTTGATCTGGTACGTTGGAAGGCTTACCACGGCAGAACCCAATTAATATATGTAAAAGATAATCTCATATTTGACTCCTTTTGGACTTAGAAGATAGACACAGCTGTTGTCTCAAGACAAAAGCAGTTACGGATACTGTCCGGAGAATGATCTGCAGGTAGGCACTTCTTCTGAGCCCTTGGGATGTGGCTGATTCCACCTCACTTCAGATTTGTCCTTCCAGACCTGGGGGAGTCATCTAGAATCCCAGTGAACATGTCATGGGTGCCCTTCTCTCACCCAGCTGAGGCATCTACCTTTTGAGAAGGTGATCTGTATCCCAGAAATGCCACTGACTGTAAAAAAATAAATTTCATCCACTGGCTATAAAAAACTAACAAATGTATCGTTCAAATGTTGATAACTAGTTTGTAGGCCTGAAAGATTAGTTGAAATGCATTCTCCCCTTACCTTCTTTGTGGATCCAACCCAAAGTAGCTCTGGAGAAGGCCTGGGGTCTATTATGTATTATGTATTAAATTCCTAATCTAGTGATATAAAAAAGGCAACTTGACAGACACGAATCCTGATCTAATTATGGTTCTCAGCCTTAAAAAAGGATTATTTTTTAATGAGTCCTGTAACTCAAAGCACATATATATTTAGACAATTTATCAAACGTCTTAAGAAGAAAATCCTGACATTAGTTATGGTGGTTCTACTGGTACTCTTATGTTTTATTCCTGCAGAAGAAGCAGGATGGTGGTAACGAATGCACATGACCTAAAATTAATTAGGTTATTAAGAAGCAGTGAAGACTAAGAGACTTGAAGAGGGACATAATACAATAGCCAAATGGACAATCCTTTGCTGACAAACCTATTATGTCTAACGTGTTGGATGGAGTAATTGGAAATATTTAAGGCCTTACTAGATACAAAATAAATTGTTCTTAGCTCATAGAAAGATGAGGGTATTAATATAAACAGTTGAGTCCAAAGTAATAAAAAATGCAAAGAAACTCAGAATAATATGGAAATTAAAATATGAAATGTCATTTACGGCAAAGACACATTTTTTCTAGAATTATGCATTCCTTTTATCCATGTCAGTCAGGGTTGCCTCTTTTACAAATTGTATAATGAGTTTGCCACGTTTGTGGGGGAGGGTCGGGTTTAGTATTGAAGTCACAGTTTTGGGTAACATTTCCACATTTCCACATTTCCTTTTAAAAAAAAAAGAGAATTCTATAAATTTGTTCCATAAAGTTTTGTTTGGTGTCTCTGGGAAAGTGCATAAAGTGTAAAATGGAGTGTGCAAAATTGATACAATTGGCTCTTCTGTCTGAACTGTATTTTTACTCTTGCATACATACTTTTTCAGAACACTGTGGGACGTGGAGATGAACTGGTTTTCTGAACTCATGTCATGAAAAGATCTTAACTCTTTATTTAGCCAACTAGACATTTTTTTTACTGAGGCAGAACTAGGATTAAAAGCCAAGTGAATTTTACAGCTGGTTAGAGCATAACTGGACAAGACTCTGTTTCTGTACCATAAGTTAGGCTAAAGACTGCAGGCAGAGGCTGGGAACTCTTTGGTTAAGACATCGGATTTAAATCCAGTAGAATACTTTAGGTGTTTTGTAAGCATGGCGATCTTCTAGATAGGTGGAAGTTAATTATACTTCCCTCATTTTCCACACAAAGTATTGAAAACATGAGCTTGCCATAACAGAACTAAATAAATCTTTGCTACTCAGCACATTGTAAGAAGCAAAAAAAGCTAACTCAGCTTCTCACCCAACTTCACATAAATGTTTCTATCTCTCTGAAAATAACAGGAGTTGTGCAGGTAGTGCCTATGTCTAAAAAGATGCACATTTGTCCTTTTTGATAGAGCCTGCAGTAATCGTTGTTCTGTGGTTCAACCATTGGATATCTTTGAGCTTTCTGATGCTTCTTGTGGTGCATCATGGCATAGAGAGATATGTCTGGGAGAATCCCAATTCCTCAGGTTGCACATGCCAGTAGGTAGGTGAACTGTATATAAATTTGGGAGCTAGTTAAGCTAGAGGTAATTCATTGAGAGAGAGCAAACCTAGACAATGAGCCATGACTGAGTTCTAGGATATAAGTAAATCATCAGGTAGAGAGGTTGTCCCCTTCTTACTTTTAGCCCATTTTCTGCCTGCATTCCCTAACACTGACTCATATTTCCCCTATTTGACAGTTCTGGCATTTACCTTGAGCTCTATAATCCCCAGAACGTCAGCTATTTGGGATCCTTGAGCCAAAGAGCTTCTCTTACTTCCACTCATGTTCATCTCCTATTTCAATATGAAATTTACATTCAAAGTAGTGGAGAGCAAGTCAATAAGGCTGCACACACACCTTGCAGCAGGAACAGTATCTTTGGCTTCTCTGGGGACTTTGTCTTGAACATCCACCTTGGATGTGTTTTAGGAATGTTCTGTTCTGGGACCTAACTTTAGCCAAGCCACAGAGGTGGAAACTTGGCGTACAAAATTCTGGAAACTCTCTGTGAAGCAGCCTTTGATTTTTGTATGGATTTACAAGAGATCAGCATAATTCTATTTGAGCATAGCTGGGATTATGTATTCCACTGAAAAAATCCAATCCTTAAAAGAATTTCCAAGTTCAGGGATGATTTCATCAGGCAATTTTCGACAGTTGAACCTATTGAAAATTAAAATGAAAAGTCTAGTGTCCTTTTAAGATTTGAGATGTCACCAACGCTTATATGAAGGGGTTAATTTATTAAAAGGCACTGGCTCTTAGTAGTTGCTAGGTAACATAGACCTTTTCCCAAAGGCTGTACTGCTCCAGGGAGGGTGTTTGGTAGAGGTAACCATCTTATGTGGGGTTTTTACTCAATGAGTTGGTGGTAACCTATCCTGCAGAGAAGTTGAGAGCATGTAGTTTTGGAACAAGCTGTCATTTTCCACCTGTCCCCTTCCATTCATATTTTTCTCTCTTTAGCAAACAAAACAAATAAAACAAACAAAACCCAACCAACCAACCAACCAACCAACAGAGGAGAACCACAGTTGCTTTAATTTGCCTGTAAAACTAGGCAAGAGCTCTGTGACTTCCCCTGAAGACTGGGCACTGGAAATGTAAGTGACTATTTTGTGCCTGTGACTGAAAGAAGCCCCAAAATAAGAGTTATGAAGCGTTCTTTTCTGAGTAGTTAAAAAAAGGAAAAGAAATGTGCCCATTTTCAAGGTGTTTATTGAAGCATCTTTTCTTTAGAATGAGTAAGATGTTAATAAATGAATTTTTAAGTAAGGTTTATTTTTGTTTCAGATTATATGTCAGCATTTTATCTTCTGTATTAGGATCACTGTTTAGAGTTATTTCTTTACTGCTTCTGTATTTTGTTGTATTTTTTAAGAGACAAGGGAAAAAAAAAGATTGAAAATCCACATGCGCGCCCAACGGATTTGTAAGTTGATGAGACCAACCTAATGACAAGAGTGTATTTAGTTCTGTGACTAAAAAAATTACAATTAGTGCAATTAGTGTTTTTTAGTTTTTTGTTGTTGTTGTTGTTGTTTTTTTTTTTTTTTTTTTTTTTTAAATAAACATTTTTATGTAGAAATAGGTGCATAGACTTCATCCTTATGGGCCAGGGTAACTTACATGACAACTTGTTAAATCGATTTTATGCTTCTTTTAGATCTGCTATTCAATTTTTTAAAGTGCAGATACCATGGCAACCCCCTCTCTCATATGGAACGTATGCTGCTTTAGAGATAAAGAGCAAGTACATGCAAAGATGGAACAGGATGACATGTAAACTTTTTTTTTTAATATTCACACTTTGGATGAAAAAATATGCTACACAGACACATTTTCTCTCAGCTGCAGTATATTTTATGAAAGAATCACATTTTGTACAATGCAATTAATCAGGTTTTAGATCTTATCATAAATAATATAGAAGGAAATTGCACCCTATGCTTTTCGGATGTGTATGTTCATGTGTGTGTATATATTCATACATGTACCCAAAGAATTATTCATATCTCTACATTTGTTTTAGTGTCTAATAATGCTTTAAAGACTGACAGCAAGTTCTTTATTTTTATTGATTTTCTTACTGTTCCTTAATGGTAAGAACATAACACAGTTTTTTTTGTTTTGTTTTGATTTTATGAAGGACCTGCATAGCTGCTACAATTAATTATTTTTTTAAAAGAAAAGACAAAACACAGCTGAAGTATCAGTCTTGAGAAAAAAAGCAGGAGGACTTGAGTGCTTGGCTATCTCGGTGGTTATTTACATTGTCTGGATCAGAATTTTCAAAAGCATGATAGTATATTGGATTTCTCAATTAGCTTTCTAAATAATTGACGTCAGGGCAGTCTGCTGGGTCACAGCATTTTTGAAAATCTGGTGTCTTACTCGAGTTGCTTTAGCAAGAGTTTGATTTAGGTTGTGAGATATTGTTTATATCCAAAACAAGAAAATTGATTGAGGAAACTGCCATTTCTTATCATCAACACCTTATTTCTTCCTGTATTCTATATCTTGGTTAGAGACAGGAAGTATTTGAAATTTCAGCATCTTGCTGCTCTTTTTATTTTGTATTCAAGCCTACTTTTGTGATTAAAGACAGACCTGAAATGTTAGTAATGTTTCTACCAATACAACCTGAGCACTCATTTCAGGATCCTGAATGAGTTAAAGAAGGGGAAAAAAAAAAGGTTTTTTCAGTATTTAAAAGCACACTATTTAATGTGAAATCCATGTTCTGAACCTCAGTTTTGCCTTTCCCACCCATAAACCCCAACAAATTACTCTCTAATGTGATATTGTTGTTGATAATACAGATGACTTCCACATGCTTAGAGCACTGGAGGAAGGAACGAAGGGTGTAGGGTCTATCTTCCAGCTTAAACATCATTAGTAGTGGGATTTGAGTGTCTTTTAATATGAAATTATTTAAATCAAGCAAACAGCCATGCATCATCTCTCTCATGTTTTGCTGCACTTCTGACACATGCACTACTGTTTGGCTCTCTGTTTTGTGGTCACTCTTTTCACTTCTCGGCATTAAGTTTTGCCACCTTACATTTCTTTTTGCAAGCTTTAATAGGTTTGAAGGTTTAGTTTGATTTTGATAAGCTTGCACAAGTCCTAAACTGATTTATCAAATGTGCTTGTGGCTGCAAATCTCACAAGGAAAGACCCTCATAAGAGACTGCCTATAAATAATAAAAGGAAATGGCTACAAACAATAAGTGGAGGTTATAGGCTTTTCTTTTTCTTTACACCTTTCCGCTGGCAGTGTCTGAACCAACTCCCATTAAAATAGGGAATCCCATTGATGGTATTAGGATGTTTGCCAGGCCTCCAGACATCAGAGGAATTCACAGTGGAAATTCCAAAAATCATGAAAATTGCTATTAAAAAATTAATTCTGCATCTTTGAATTATAAATAAATGTCTGTTCATGTTTAGGGGGATTGTATGCTGGAGCTCATGTTCACAATGGTTTTCCTTTGTTGAAATCAATTTGCCTGTACCAACCATTTATGCTTTAACAAGAAAGTAATGTGATGGTGAGAAAAAGCATGGCATATTGGGATGTTCCTCTGAGTGCTATTCCCTGAGGCAGCTGCTGGAGAGTATTGAAGGGAGGCTAAATCAACATTGCCTACCTTTTTTTTTTTTTTTTTTTTTCCCAGAGACCAAATGTGTAACCTCTGTGATGCAAATTATATTTAACCATCTCTGGGGTCTGAATATGGATCGGTGCTTTGGTGAGTCTGGGTCCATCTATGTGGTCACAGAACACTTTGTCTCTATGTTACAAGGTCAACTGTGATACACATTTGTATATAAATGAAGCAGTGAGTTTGTTTTAAAATTATTAATGATAGATCTGAATGACTTTCTTCCTTATTTCAGTTTTGTTTTTATGAAATGAGTATTTTCATAGTGAGTAGCAGTGTTGAAAACCAAGATATCTGTAAAGACTATTACCCAACTTCATCTAATCAATGCAAATTAAAGGGTTAAATTCAGTCAAAATACATTCATTACAACACACTCCAAACAAACACATTTATTAATGTAGATAGTGCATCTTGTACATTCCTAGCTCCGAGTTCATCACTGACTAGAAATATTAATAAGTACATTTTACAAATGTTTTCAGATAATGATACCTTCAGGACAATAAATGATTTACAAAAAAATGAAGGTCTCTAAGGTCTTTTTGTTAGGTATCAGCAATTATTATGAAGTGAATTTTGTAATTCGGTTATTAGGAGTGCTAAACAGACTGCAAATGGTATGGAAAATGTATTTTTTATTTATACATTGTACCAAATACTCAGGAAATAACAGTAAATTAAGATATATATAGAGATTCTAGATGGATTTTTATTTTACTTTTAACAAACTTTTTTTGCTGACTTTTATTATATTTTAATTTTTCCTTTATTTGACTGAGGGTTTTGGTGGGGGGGGTGGTACAGAGAGGGGGCAGGTGCATGTGTGGGGGGCAACTACAAAAAACAAAGAAACAGCACTTAGCATAAAAAGACAGAGTTTCTCTTAAAATAATTACTGAAGAAAGCAACTTTTGAAACAACTTCTGAAATGGAAGGTTGTTTTAACTCTTTTTTAAATGTAAAATGCTTTAACTGAAAACAGAACATGTTAATAACAATAATTTAATATCCAACACACTGTATTTTTATAGCAGTAACCCCCTCAGTAGTTTAAAATATTTCTTCTTTCAAGATTAGTATTATTTTAAAATAAAAATTTGAATGTGTCTGATTTAGGACCTAAGCATGAAAACCTTCCAAAAAATGTAGATGTTCCCATTAACTGTTATTTAAATGTTGTCAATCAAATCTGTTTGCATCTGGTACTGATGCCATGTGAAATTTATTTGTTTAAACTTTCAGTCACACATGGAAAGTTTTGCAGATGGTGTCTCTTCTCATCTGTTTTTTCTAATTTTCCCCCTAAACTCCAGATCTTACTCTCTCGACCCCCCAATTTGATTCCTTCTTCTTCTAAAAAAAATAGATCTAATCAGTAGCATGTTAAACAAGAGGGGATCTTTTATGTATTCTGTGTTAGGACAAGGAAAGCATCGCTGTAGATCACTAGAATAAACAACTCAGGCTGATTCAATTACAATGCCTGGGCCAGGCTTTTATCTGCTGGTGACATCATTTCAATCAAAATGTAAAATAATACAATCCAATAGATGCAAGAGGGAGAGATAGGACACAGACTGCTGCACTTAGTCATTTAATAAAAAAAAGTGGAAGAAAGCTCTTTCTGACAGGCTGCTAGGACTTCCATTTCCAAAACTCTATTACCTTGTATAATAGTATTCAAAAGAATTGAATGCAGGAAATTGTCTATTACTTTTTATTAGTAGAAGCTGTTATGTAGGATACAGCCTGCTGCACTGTTTTTTCTTTGTTCCTTTAATTAACAAGAGCATGAAATCCTTCTATTGGCAAGCACTTGTTCCAAAGCTTCTGTTGCCTTCTGTTTTTACTGAAAAGGTAGGTTTTTGTTCTTTTCTATTCTCTGAATGTCTTCTTTTTTTTTATACTAAAAAAGTAATTTTTTTCAAGTCACTGTAATCTAAAGTCTATCAGTTACCTTAATAGGGCTCAGGAGAGGATAGAATGCAGATACATTTCCATAGTCGCAGAACATTTTTATAAGAAAGTTTCACATTCGAGGAGAGAGGGAGATCCAGATTGCAACCGTGTGTAGGATAGTGCCAGTCTTCTGACCATGTCACTTGCCAGCAGAAATTTGCTATTGTTGCTTAATTTATTATGACAGAAAGGGAGATAAATTGGTACATTCTGATTTGATAGATGCACAGTGCAAAGGAACATATTCTTTCTTCTCAATCCTTTAAGATTGTCTGTGACAGCATAGGGTAGGGCTTTGTAAATATCATCAATTTGGCCACCCTATGCAATTCTGTCAAATTTTACTGGGAATAAAACTAGTTGTCCTCATCCAGTGAGGTGTAGTTTCACTTACTTCTACATTCATATCTATAATATAGCAGATACCAGAAATGACGGGTAGAACTCTCACTTGTTGGAGACAACATATTTCATTGATTTTAGTGATTAATTAAAATATAATTTAGGTTCACTGCTATTAGGTTCATAAAGGTCTGAACACAACTTTATTTAATAGGAACTTCTATAGCTAGATTGTGACATTGGGTACTGAACAGGATCTTGCCAAGGGCAAGCAATGACTACTATGGCTGTCACTGAAACACTCTTCCTACCATGCTTACTGTTTTACAATGCATTATGAAGAAGTAGATTGAGTCAAATGACTAACTGCAGGTGTTGTAGGAGGAGATGTAACTCCTTAAATGAATTTTATCAACATTTTCTTTACTAATACAATTAGTTCTTCTCCTTATTTTGCATTTACCAGTAACAAATAGACCTGAAGAGAGCTAGGGTCTTTGGCGGTCTTGAAAGATATTGACTTCATGTCTTCTCTTGCTAAGAAAGAGATTTCTGCCATTCCGGATAACATTTTTATTCCAAGCACGTGGTAACCTTTTTCTATTGGTTTATGAAAAGGATTCATATGAGGATGAAGCAGTAGACTACTATGCTGGGAACAAACTAGCAACAACTATAATCACTGAATAACTTTTAATCCTCCCTTTCACAACCATCAGGTGTGTTTTATAATTTTTCATACTTGTCTTTGATATGCTGTGTTTTTTTACAGTGTCTGCAATGCTTACCAGCATTCTCCTGCTGCTGCAGTGGGCTTAAACCACAGCAGGCTGCAGTCGTAGTCAGGATCAGACAACTCATGCTGGACACACAGCAGCGGAATGAGCACAGACCTAAGGTCATAGCAAGGGTAGTTTAAAACATATAAACTAGTTGTCTAACTCCATATCTACCTAGGCAATAAAGAGATACGAACTCAAAGAGTGAAGAATGCTTAAAGCTGGATGTTGGCCTACGTGGGACAATGGCACATGGAGTATTACTGCTCCTGTAATTTGGGTATCTGAGCTGAGACTGCATAAGCTGGAGCTGCATATTGAGTTGCTCAGCCAATCTTTTATTTTCTGACATTGCCCTAACCTTTTCAGGTAAGACGAAAGGTGAACCAGTCCTAAGCCTAATCAATATTCCAGGGGTAAAGGGTCTTTCCTGGAAAAGTGAGAGCTATGAATTTCAGCTCCTGCAGGCTGCAGGAGTATGTAGCACTTTGGTCCCTTAGCTTTTAGCCGAGTGAGTTTTCTGGTACTCTGTTTCTGGAAAAGAAAGATATTTTACCATGTGTATGACTGAGCACTGGGCTAGATGGAATTCATCATTGTCCAAGTGTCTTGAGGGAAGGTCTATATGTGCACGATGGAACACAGACAGTTACATGTGTCTTCAACCATCTCCCATCCCAGATTACGATGTGTGTTAGTGTGAGAAAGGTAATGCATTTGCATGAGTATCTCAGTGCTTAGGGAACACTCTTATCCAAAGTGGAGATATGAGTTGACTGTAGGCACCCCTGGACATCATGCTGGAGAGCAGGCATTTGTCAGAGATTGACTGAGTGTTCATCTCGGTTCAGGTGGAACTCATATGATCTGCATCTTACAGCACAATTTAAACCTAAAAAATGTATGTATGTCAAATTCCCTGAGTTGGAGCTGGACCTTTTCCCACAATGTATCTGACATGCTCAACCACAAATTGCTTTTCTGACCTTACATAGTCACGAAAACTCCCCCTATCCTGACCAAAGTCCTCACTTAACATACGTAGTTGAGACCCTTTAAATTCATCTTTCTTCATAGGAAATAAGCCAGAAAGCTAACAAATAGCAGAATTTAACAAATGAAATCCAGAACTAGCCTACTGTAAAATGTTTTTGTGTGAGCTGTGGTTACAGTCCCTCTCTGGATGAAAGTAGAATGTCTCAAGTGCCTTTAGAGCTGAGCCATGCAGGCTTTTTGGAAACATGTCGTTAGTGGGTATGCATGAATGTTAAGTTTAAAATAGAAAAATAATTTTCCTAGAATTTCCAAAAATCCTAATACATTAGGAACATGAATTAAAAAAAAAAAATAAGGCAGTACTTGTTGGTCCTGATTCTCCAGACACTCTAGCAGAACCAAGGAATACAAAGGTTACATTTTCTGCTGGGTGCTCCTCTCAGTTCTCCTGCTGTGCTACTGTGCTTTCCTGTTTGCACATCTCTGCCCATCTCTTATGAATTTCAGTCCCATTTTCCAGCCCCACTTGATCTACCCCTTCCTCCCTGGAGTCAGCTCTCGATTTACTGCTTTTAGCCTGATGTTTTTTGTTCTCCTGCAATTTCTTGAATCCCCAAGCTCTGTTCCATTTTAATTACAGGGATATTCTCTCCTGAAATCTGAAGGTTATGGAGTCCTGTCCTAGCTGGTGATTGTTTCAAGGTCTACACAGAAATTACATCTTTCTTTTTTTTTTCTTTTTGCTTTAATAGCCATTACTTTTCCATATCTAGCTGTCAGTATGTTTTGAATATACTTGAAGTAATTCACATAACTTAAAAAACTAAACATGTTGTAAAAAATGTTATTTTTACCTAAGAAAACTTAGTTTTGTATTCTAGCTCTTAATAGGTCTAAATAGTTCCGTAGTTGTAATTAAATGCATCTAATGAAACAAACTATACAAAAATTTGAATAATTAACTGTTATCTTTGTATCTTTGTACCATGTTTTATGCTTTTTCCATTACAACATAGTAGTATTGTTCCAACTACTAGTATAATAAAGTAATAAATAAATTAAAAAATAAAAAGTAAATAAAATTTTGCCAACTTGCCAGCAAACCCCTGACTGTTATAAAAGCAAGCTGAGCATCGTATCTACTCACCTTATTCCTTGCTTAGATGTCTTGGTATTCCTGTATTTTTCAGTACAGGATGATATACTGTCTTTGAGGTGTAATACTATCTACAAAGTGTATCGGCCTTCTCTCGAAATTTGACTTTTGGAAATAGTTTTGCAAAGTGTTAATCTTATACAAGCAGGAAGCAGGCAAGATCAGGATTTGGGCATTTTTTTACACCTTAGCACAGTGCATTTAGTCTTCATGTCAATTAGGGTAGTTTATACCATGTTATGTTTTTGGAGGTTATAAGGCTCCAATTGTTGGCCCCCCATTTCACCACTACGTTAACCCAAGTCATTCTTCGTTGCACATGCAGGTTTGGTGAGCAGGCTGTGTGGTCAAAAAGATTTATCAGAGAAAGCTTATACAGAAATGTACTTTATTTTGTGACATGCTGTTAGTGCTGTATAAAGTGCACCTGTACCTCCAGGTACGGGTCTGTTGTTTAATGTGTGTACTGCAATTGATGAGGTTTACATAAAACTTCGTGCTGTCCAAACATGAATGGGCCTGAAGAAAGAATTATTTTGAGCCTGTGGATCAAAATCTGCGACTGTAAGCTGTGGCTCATCTGCTGAATGTTGGTTCCCAGGCATCTTGGCTTCTTTTACTCAGTCAGAATTGTCCCAGGCTTGATCAATAAGAGCAATTTAGACCATCTGAAAGCAGCAAAGTAAATCTATCAAATTCTGAATCCTTTAAAAATCTGAGTCCAGGAAGTGTTTGGAGATGGTACTGGATAGTGACTGCTGGGATGAGACTTCTGAAAACACAGGGAAAAATAATAACTTTGTTGGCATTCAGCTGGAGAAGTTCATAGTTAGCAAAGCAGTTTCTGAACATGCTCAGGTCATTAGAAGGTGGGATTGGAAGCCCTTCACTGCTGATGGGGCTATTCCAGAAACAGGCAAAGCAAGGAGCTGTCTAGAGGAGCAACATGACTGTGGCTGGGTTGGCTGCTGTTGCTGCTGCTGCAGAAAGGGTGAGTATGTATGGGGCAGCCTGTGCTCCTGGGGGGGATTCACACCCAGTCAGTGCTGCGCTGTCTCACATCAGTGCAGACAGGAGAGGATCTGTGAGCTCTCCTCTGTCCTACTCAGTCTGGTGCCACTCCTCCTCCCTGCATTTTCCTTACCCATGGCAAGGGTGTCTCACTCCCATGGTAGTGTTCAGAAGGCAAAATTCAATTTTGCTGACATTACTGAGAAGTCTGAGCCAGCTCTGGCTTCCTGAAGGACTTCAAATCTTCTACAATACTGCCTGCAGAGGGGCTGAGCAAGAATCACTTTTCTGCCTTCCTATTAAAACTGCACTGCTGTGTGTAGAGTAGTTTGAGAGAGAGAAATTTTACAGCCTAGTGGTTACAGTATTCACCTGGGAGGGAAAGATGGGGGATCCATTTGTTGTGTAAAGCTCTGTTTATTAAGTGGCCAAAGGAAACAAAACAAAGAAGGAAAGAGGAGATAAAATGAAAGACATAATAACAAACAGCAAAAGAGGTCATAATGAAAGGAGAACTTGATTCAGCAAGTTCTGTTGAAATGGTTAGTTTTCGATAATTCGCTATGAAAAGGTGGCTTTAAAGAGATTTTGATGGTGAATGCAGTCCCTTCTTGTTTTCTACCATCATCATAAATTTCTTATAAAGACAACTGGCCTTAGATATGCATTCTTCCTTCTTTAAGCTGTTCCAGATGGGAAATGGCATAGTTTAGCTGGATCAATAATCTTCCTAAATAGAAGAATACCTAGGCAAAGAGCCACATTTTGTAAAATTTCCTCTGAATCATTGAAGCTGCCCAGTATTAGAATGTGGTCTTGGGTTCAGGGCTATAGTGAAAAGTTCAGCTAAAACACCAATGTGCCTGGGTTGTTGTTGACATGGGGCAGAAGCATTGTGGCAGCAGTGGATGTGTCTGTTGTTACTGTCTTTGCATTTGAAATGTACCTATCCATATTTTAAAAATATCTTGATTATGATATATTAATTTCCACTTTGTTGAGATTATTTAAATTATTTTAAGCAGCACCCAGGCAAATAATTAAAAATTTTAAATCAACTGCAACATGTGTAACATCTATATTAGATGACTTTGACTTGGTAAGACTAATGCCAGAATGATCAATAATGGCAGGACTAAAGGACATTTATCCTACCGTTCCACATATGGAGAGATCTGCAAGCACCACAAAATAAACTGCTTGCCACTTTATCTGCTGGTGCTGTTAAGGGGGACTGAAACCCTGCATGAAACTGGATCTGTCCCTTGGCAGTGATCCCAGTTAAGTAGGCATGTCATTTATCAATGTGCCAATAACATAATTTCTGTGATATTTTTTTCCTCCACGAATTTTGCATTGATAAAAGACTTCTTCAGCCAATAATCTTGCTTATTATATCATACAATGAAACTGCCTCCGCTTTATTCTCCACTTCTTTCCTTGTGCAGCTGGGAATACTAGAACAGATCAATGAAGAATTAACCACTTGCTTGACTTTGTTAAAGGAAAAGCGACTAAGTATATATTATCTACCCTGTAAGCAAAGTCTAATTTCTGTTTTGCAGAGACAGTTTGTGGTGTTAAGAAGAAAGTCCTCAGCTCTAATGCCTGGTGCACAGCCGGACTCAAGCTTCTTTAAACATAAATGTGAGATCTTTGTTTCAGCTTTGACCAGCAGATGGGCCTGAATTTACAAAGTTGATTTAAGTTGATTCCATATTTTTATTTGTTACTCTATTGCTAATTAGAATCAATTAGAAATAGGAGCTTTCTGGGACTTGATTTAGACCTACAGGTTTGGGGTTTTTTTCTACGTCGTTTTCCGTGGTGGAAATGATAAAGGCATGCTGCTTTTTCTCATTCCACTTCTTCACTGAAGCTGCTTAAGAAAATGAGATACAACAAATCCATTTAGGATTATGTTGAAAAAGCATCTCTGCTTTTAATATTAACCAGATTTTTACTGCTAAGTTTTGCTGGCAAATCTCTCAAAGTTTCAGCTTGCAACTTATCCGGATCATTTAAATCTACAACACTGGCTTTGCAGCCTTGCAAGAACATCTGTTTTGATTTCCAAAGCTACCTTTTTTAGTCCTAGAACACTCTTCTTTAGTGTTGTAGGAGATTTTTTTCAGAATCTTAAAGGGCCTTAGTTTTAGCTCCAAAACATAATGAAAATCAGGAGGAAGTACCTGAGTGTAATGTTTCTTGTGCGGGTAATTTCACTGAATATATTCAGTCTAAATGGACAAAGAAACAGCTGGATGTCCATGTCACACTTTCGTTTCTATGACTTTAGTGAAACCTGGCAATACAGAACTGCTGTGTGCTACGTCTCTTATTGTGTTCTTATTGAGGCATAGTTTGCATATTTATTTCTTTATGTTTATTAATTAATGACTATTAATATGTCTAGTAACATGCTGTTGCTTCTATTTGATTGTAGATGGACATATTTGGTTGGGGAAGTATTCATCTGAATCTAAACTTTTAAAAATTATTTTATAATTTTCAAAATTAAATGCCTGAAAAATGCTGATGTGTTGCAACCAGACAGTGACTATCATGTAGAGAAAGGACCAGTTACACATCTGCTCCTTAAATTAATTCAGCATTCTAAATGCAAGGATTAATAATGATATTGTGTACACCTGCAAATGGAAACCAAAACAGATTATGATTCTGATAACTCTGCTTATCACTAAAACTTGGAACAAGTGCTCCAAGTGGAAAAATAGCTCACTAGCTGCTAACTTGTGTTCTCAAAAGCTTCACAGCTTAGCAGAAAAGTATTGATTACTTGGCAGTCAGTATAAGTTCCAAATAGCTATTCCTTAATCATGCTTTTTTTATACTTCAGATAATTTATATACATTAACTTCTTAGTTCATGTACACATAGATGCCATCACTCTACTGGCTAAAACCTTTATCCTCTGACACACATCTCGTGCATATTAACACAAATACCATACTATTGTTAATAGGATGGTATCCCAACCTTCTATCAAATTGTTTACCAACATAAAGCTGTCACTTTTTGTATACGCATTCCCACCTAAAACGTAATGATGTCTTTATTCCGTAGTTCATGCCAGCTTGATGTGTAGTGACCTAAATCTCAAAGGAATTTCTGGGTAAAAAGCAAGTTATTGTATGCATTGTTTCACTTGTACATTTATTAACAGAACTTCTAGTTAGATTCTAATTGAATTTGTCTTGTCATACTTGCACTGTAACATACTTTGAATGTACTATGAATTTTTTTAGTGCAACTCATGAAAAATAAGTGCTTTATTTAATTTCTTCTAAATATTTTTCTCCTTTTTTTTTTTTTCTGAGTAGGTTAATTTTTAAACAAAAATGCTATTTTGAAAACAAAAAGTTGACTCAATTTTTTACCCCTCAAAGTATGGAAAAAACCTTTTTTTGTCACGCTTGGAAGTTAATATGTTAAAAATGTTGGCATGAAATAGAATTACATTTTAAAAGATCTCCTTTCTCCCTTTTTTAACAGTATTTACCAAATTTTCCTAGAGCTTGTGAAAAGCTTTGTTCCTGGGAATTTTTTCTATGGAAAAATATATGTATCTATGTCTTAATATTTTCCCAGTTCTAATTCCAAGAATTCCACAGGAAATACAAATTATTTTTAGTTAGTATTAGATAGTACAAATGGTACTGGGAGTTGATGATTGTGTAAATCATTATGATAGACATTAACCTTTCTTTAATATAAAGCATCCATGTAGCAATTTGATAGTTTTCAAATGTACTCATAAACTGTAATTATCTACTGACATATTTGAAAGAGTATTCATTATTTGTGACATCATGAATTTGGGATTTCCTACTCATAGTGCTCATAGTTTCTTCATTTAAGTCACAAGAAATCATTGTCCAGTTTCCACCTTCTAGTCAGGAAAAAAAATGAAACAGGTTAATGAAATGCAAATAAGGAATGTTAATTTTTTTTAGTTGAATACACAAAATTTTCAAAATGTGCTTGAAAACTTGTTGAACTCATGAACAATTACAAAAAATATCCCAATCTTCTCTAAATTGCATGAATTCTAAATTTTAATTATTCCACTGCTTTCTACACAGTCCTTGTGCTGGTTTACCGGCTTACGATAGCTCTGCGGATTTTGTAACGCACCCTGAGTCCTTGTCAATAGGAGGTGGAAAAAAATGTGTTAAAAATTATTTATGTAGATCACTGACCACTCCATAATTCTATCTTCTTCCATGAGCTTTTAATTGTGCTCTGCTGCTCGTGTGTTTAAATGTCTCACACGATGTCTCTTTTATTGAGGTTAGTGTTTATTTGTAGGACCAACTGCAAGGGTGGATGGGTAAAATGAAAAAGAAAGGTGGGATTGTGTTTTCTTCTTCTGTCTCTCTCTTTCTCTCTCTCACTCTGCCCCTCTTTTCTAAACAAGCTAAGAGTTTTTATAATTCATCACCTGGCTGACAGATGAGTTCTGCTGGAGAATATTAGAAAATGTCTCAAATCTCATATATATGCTAATGGTATGCTGAGACTGGTTGGTGGTATGCCGGAGTTTTTAATCTGTCTCGACCAGTGTGGAAAGTGGAGGAGACAAGTCATTGCACTCGACAATTTATGATCAAACAACTGAATTGTAAAGGAAGAAGGACATGCAGAAAAGGAGAGTAATTTTCTGATTTAACAGCGTTGTTACTACAAATAAAGAAATCTTGATTTTGACTGCACTCGACATTAAATGAGTTTCCTGTGCCCTGCTCTGAATTTTTCATTTTCAGATTTGTATAAAGCGCCCTGCTTAGATACAAGTGACAGATAAGGAGACGATTGCATATGGAAATCAAATGTGTATAATAAAGCCATCTTCTGTTTATTAAATAAACACATGTAGATGACTTCCGTGGAGAATGCACTGATAATTCTTCATTGTGTTCCAGTTTTTTTGCAAGTCACAAAGAATCTTATTTAACAACCACGAATGACTAGATGCAAGCTTTTCTGTTTATTACCTTATAACAAACCAGGCAGTCTAATATATGGCATTTATAAACATTTTATTTTGAATCTTTAGTCCAAGTTTTAGCTGTAACAGTACAATACATTAGTGTTCATGCTATTAGAGTTCTGGAAGCTGCATGAATGCATTAGTATTTTCTGAATATTATGTTTTCAGGATAGAAATTCTAAAGATTAGCAAGATAATATGTACATTATTGTAAAGTGAAATTCCAGGGGAAGGGAATTATAGCATACAGCACTTCTGTCTCCAGATTAAAAAAAAAAAAATTACAGCACCAAAACTAAGAAAAGACCATGGGGTCTGAAGTCAGCATGTCAGTAATTTCTGATCCAGTGATTTAAGAGTCTGAGTTTCAGATGTAAAAACACTTGAAGTTCATCAAAGGTTGTGTTTCCAGTTCTTTTTCTCAGTCCTGGTTCTTTTTGCAGAGATGGCCTTCCTATAAATTATTGTAATGTATTGCACTGTTGGGTAACATCTTGAATACTGGTGGGTTTTTCCAGAAAGGGTTTTTTCTATTGCAACCGAAATGCTTCTAGGCATTTTAAAGTAGAACAAAATCCACTTTTTTCACTTTCTACCTCTGCAGAGTTAAGTTCAAATTTAGATTTTGGTACACATTTTTATTTTGAGAATAAAAAGAGGTGAAGGGGGAATCAGTAATGTCTAGACCCAAGTGAACTATTTAGTGAAAATTACTGGCCACGTCAGAGGGCATCTATGATTGGTAGCTCACTCTGCCTGGACTGAGAGAGCCATTATATTGTTTTAAGTCCTGCCCTGTATTTATCAGTATCTGCAGCTTCATTAGGAAGGTTTTAGACTCTCAGTGTGTTTTTCTCAAATTATCAGCAGCATTACCTGTCCATTTGTTTGTGCTTGAACACTCTTTTGAAGTTTTAAATTTGAAAAAGAAGAAACTCCACCAAACTACTACCCCAGAAGCAAACCATGCCCACCTTCTTCCAGGTATTTACTGCTGGATGGGTGAGGAGTTGGGAAATTCTGGTTCAGACTTCCAAAGCACCAGGCAGCTTCTCTGCCTGGGGTAACTGTAATGTGAGCTTTGGCATAAGTGCATCAGAAAATCCACATGAATTTCTTACTATGATTGGAAGTGATTGCTGTGCGTGGAAGTGCACAACCAGTTCAAACAAGACTAGATAAGCTGTGTTGCAAAGCCATATGGCTTAGTTTAAACAGCACAAAGAGGAAGTCTTTGATCATGGCCTTTGATCAGAGTTAACCCTAAATGAAATGGTGGGCTAATGTAGGTAAGAAGGTGTCAGAATCAAAGTAACTAGCGGCTGGTACGAGTTTAGTAAAAGAATTTTGGAGAGGACACTGGTATGCAGATGGTTTGTTCAATTTTAAACCTAAGGTAAGGAAGAAAAAAATGTAGCAACTTGGGCACCGGTGGAGAAGACCAAAATATGGCAGAAACTATGAAGATGACTGGATGCAGAAGCTGTAAGTGTATGTTATCCTTCAGTGAGTTTCTGACAGAATTTACATATGCATGAAGGGTCATCTCATAATGTTCAGGAAAAAATAAAGTGTGAGAGACTGAAATGCAGCTAGAAATGAGGGTAGAATACAGAAATGCCTTTGAATATGACAGATAAGATGAAAGGAAAGAGCATGAACATAACTGTAGTTGCAGATGGGTTGATTGGCAGATCCCCAGATGAAAAGGAGACCTCTAGAAATATATTAAAATGAAGACAAGGCAGAGGAAAATACCAGAATGTGAGGGAAATCTGTGGAAGGAATTTGCTCTATGGAAAGAGTTTGTTCTGTGAAAGGAGTGATAAGGTGCAACCTCTAGAGACAGAATACTGAGCAGCAAGGAAGAAGAGATTGAATAAATGGTAACAGCAGGGGCAAGTGGCTGAAGAAGAACAGAAGACAACAGACGAACAGAAAGCAAAAAGGAAGAAAGAAGGCCAAAGTTTCACAGGAACCTAAGGCTTCTCTGAAAGATGACTTTTTTGGACAAGAAATATTGAGAGACTGGCCATCAAAGTGGATGGAAATGGAAAACAGTCTTGTGTGAAGTCTGTCCAAGCATAATGCTGTGAGGGGCTGGCAGAGTGTGAAAGTCATTCTAAACAGGCTGGGGAAGAATCCTTTCACTGTCAGTTCACCATTTGACTGTAGGAATAAGAAACTAGCTTGAGCAGCTCAAAGAGTTGTACTAGATGGGAGAAGATGTTCAAAGAGCTTTGCTGGAATTCTTCTATTTTCTAGACCTAGAGGGCAAATACTTAGGAAGATAATGTGTATCATCAGACTGGCGAAAGCACCAGTGCAGAGATATTTGCCTGTTTAGTACCTGGCAAAGCAGCCGTCTTGGCTTTTTGCTAACCTGACTGATATGAGAATGGACAGCAGAGAGGAAGTAAATGCTATGAGGATAATAGCAAAGTGGGTAGTTAAAAATAGGAGTGCTTAATTTGGATAGTGAGATTTAACTGGAAATTGCCTCAATAATTCATAGGAACTGCACAACAAAGTGGAGGAAGTCAAACAGAGAGTCAGATGTGAAAAAACATTGTAAGAAAAGCAAAATGGAATAGCTGTTATCAGTAGGAAAGAAAGATGGAAGGAGCTTAACTATTCAGGAACTGTTCTGGTACACTTTGTCACGTAATGGCCTCTAAAGAAGTAAGAGGAGGGAGTGGGAGTGAGTTGCAATCTGAATGGAAATTTTTTAGGGAAGACAATAAAGTACTTTGTGCTGTGAACATGCTGGAAATCAGAAACTGAACTCCAGTGTCTCATAATAATAAAAATCTCTGATGTCTCCACAGCGGATGTGGTCTTTCTACGATTTTTTTTTTTTTTTACTTCACCAGGGAAGCATGAAGTGTAAATGTTAAAAATAAGAGTAACACTCAAAAACAAAGTAGACTTCTTCAGTAAGCAGCCATTGAGTTATCAAAGGGGAATGTTACTTTAACTTTGGTTTTAGACAAAAGAGTATTTTGCAAGGTAGTACATTATCTTCCTTTTTCCTTCATTCTCACCCCCTCTAGTTATTCTCACTATTCAGCTCGCTGTTGGCGCAGGTCAGGACCTAGGACACAGGTGACATCTCACTGCGGGAAGCATTCTTTTTATCCTGGTTATGGAGGAGGAAGTACTTCTAAAAGGCATTCAAGTAGCATTTTAAGAGTCAGGAAGGCTTGATCCACATACTTTTGTAGAAAATTCATGTGAGCAAGCAGGTATACAATACTATTTTATCAATAATATGCTTCTCGACCTGAGACCTGCAAGTTGAATTTTTGAAGGTGTTTGACAATTGTACAAATACATTTGGCACAAGGTGAAGTGGAAAGTAGGTCCTTTTGAAAGTCTCACCCACAGTACTTTAGAAAATATCTTATATTTTTAATTTTCCTGTTCTCCAAAATGATTGTTTCAAAAATCTATTGATGATAAAGAAAATAGATGCAGAAATCCCAAAAGAACAAAGACACATTTTGAATACAAAAATGTGAATTAATAGATGATGCTTTTTCCCCCTTGTTCACACAAGGGCTGTCTACACCACTGTGCTTGACTGCCCTTTTATTCCTATGAAGGCAATACCATGAATAAATAAAACTGAAAGTGTGAAACAGCTTAGGGTTGAAATGTGCCCTTACCAGGGCATAGCAAAACTTTATTGAACCTCGATGCCTCTGAACAATGGCTCACTTCAATAGTGCCAGCAGATGGCACTCTTTATATTAAGTAGATTTCATGGGAAAATTTAATTTATTTCTTTTTTTTTCTTTGTTTTTTAAATATTGGGAGGTACTATCCCATGTAATGCTTCTTCCTGAAATGATAAATTGATCTATGCAAAACTTCAAATAACTGTATTTCTGATGGTGTGTATAAACTGAAATTTTCTAATACATGCCATTCTCAATACCTGGGGGAAATTAAGAGATGAAATACAGCATGTTTGGAGAGTTAGCACTCCTGAGTGTTGGAAAATTAAGGCATAGGAACAGATTTCTGGGAATGTTTTGCAACTGCTGTGTGTTCCTAGTGGTTAGGCATTTCCAGGCTGGATGTTTGATGGTTGGACAGTTAATTCTGGATGTTTGGAGTCTGGTGTTGGATGCCTTTTTCACTTTCAACAGAGAAGATACCAGAGGAGATAAAGGCACAGGTATCCTGGGTATGCTAGAACAGGGACGACTGGGAAGGAAGGATAAGGACTTCAAATTACGCCAGTCTGATCCTTCAGGAGAAACTTGGGACTAAGGAAAGACAACCCTTTGTGAAGCCAGTGTGTGGTGGTGGCAAGGAGGTGCCTCATCCCTTGTGAGCTGAGAAAGCATTGTCTGGGCAGGGAAAGCACCAGAAGCAGAGCACCACTCCACCAGCAAAGAGCTGCTTTTCCTCAGGTGCCTCCGTGCTCCCTGCAGACCCGCCGCTTCCAGCACTGGTAGCCCCACCCACAGGCACTTGACCGTAGTGTGTGTTTACAAAGGGATTTTAACAGTGAAGGTGGTGTGAACTCAATCTGTGAACAGTAATATAAAATCCAGCGTTTTGTAAGTGAAGAGGAAGAAGAAAAGCAGGTTCCCATAACTGGTAAATACTTCTGTAGCTAATAATGTGCTAGGTTACTGATGGACAGAAGCCACATAGCCCCCAGGGGAAAATAGAAAGCCTTCAATTTTTCCAGCTACAGCAGATACTTCAGTTGAAGTGGAGCCTCTTTTTCAGAGAAAGTCAGTGGAAATAGCTTCTGCTGAGCTGGAAAGATACTCTTGATTACTTGCTGTGCTCTTAGATAATCAAGGACACAGTGGAAATACCACATAGCATGTGACCAGCTTTGATTTATACCAGGAAACCTCTCTCAACCTCAGAATGCACTGTAAACAGCTGCTTCACAAACTTCAGACAGAAAAATCTCTTCATTTTTATCTCTTAGTTAATATATAGAAAAAAATATATTGGGCATTGCACAAATGCATAATTTCCGGTCCTTGCATAAAATTAGAAGATGAAACAAGGATGACTTCAAATAAATTTGTTTCTTAGGTGCAGTCTTTTGCAAGGTTTCAATTACTAACTTAAACCTGTTAAAAATATTTGCCTCATTAATCGCATTATGTGCTGTGTTATTTACTACTCTGGCTATTTCTGTCCTCTAGCGTGGAATTATATATCTCTCTGCCCTCTAGAAACTCCTGATAGGGTCCAATCATTATGTGATTTTACCTCACACTATTGATGTTTGCAGCCGCTACCCCAACTTTCATATCCTTAACTTTCCTCAGCTTCCTAGTTCTGTTAGCTTTTAGCAACAGCATCAAATCTTGGTAAAAGTAATTTCTGGCTACCTCAGTAACATCTTTTTTCTTAATAGAAATACCCAAAGCTTCAAAATAAAAAAATACTATATCTAATCCCTCTTTTCTTCTAATTGTACTCACTCTTTTTTTTCGCCTCTGCCTTAATTTTCTTTCGATGACTCTGGAGTTACTCTGTTCTTCTCTGGTCTGCATTCACTGCTATGGGTGGCAAAAGGTGTAGCCCTAGAAAACTAAAACCTAAAACTGCTGTGTTCAAATGCTCCTTCTACTTCTCCCTTCTCATTACCTCTTGCTATGTATAGTGCTGCTTGTTTTCCTTCCTGTTTAACATCTTTGAATCCCCTTGATGCCCTTCATTACACAGCTTTTGTTCAGGCACTTGGGACTTCTTAAATTGCTTATTAGAAACCTTCTAGCAACACTTCACTTATTGCCTTAAATCTAGCAAGAATGCTGTCACATCAAAATAAGCTATTTCACTTACACTTCTGCTTCTGCACAGTCACCTCCAAACCCTTGTATTGACACATTTCCTCTTTACCAAATATGAACCTCCTCTGGCTTGCTGCTTGTTTCTTTTCTTTCATTTCTTTTGGCTGACCTCCCAGCAACTTTTTCAAGAAATGAAGGCTTGCAACTAAGCATTTAACTTTTGCTTTTCATCTGTTGTTCATTCCAGTACTCCTTCCTGTGTCTCCATCCTCCATGGATGCATTCAGTCTGGAAGCCCAGGTGAGGTACTGCAAAGCTGTGCATTTGAGCAGCGCTAATATATGTGACCACAGCCCCTTAACTCACTGCAAATCTACACTGCTTTCCTTGTTTACTCTTGCTTGAATGTGTTTACAACTTTTTCGGTAGAATTTCAAAATATACTGTAGTAGTCAGGTGAAAACTGAAGCAGTTAGGTCTTCTATTCTGCTAGTACACAATAATATGTGGAAAAGTCTTTGAGGGAAGAAAAAAGTATAATGAGAATTGCTGTGAGTCTCTGCTTCCCTTACGATGTACTTTGACAGGCTTTTGTGGTTAGCAGCAGCCCTGTGAGCAGTTCAGCATGAACTTCAGCACCAAGTTCAAGGCAAGAGCAAGGGGATGATGTGGTTACCAGTATAAGGTGTTGGTCTTTTTTGGTGACCCATGATGTCTGGGTCCAGTCAAAGATCTCTCTAACCTCTCTTGGGCAGTGGAAAAATAAATGGAACTTGTATTAAGGAGAAGAAAAACATATAGTGATAATCCCTTTGACTTAACCTATAATTTTTTTATGATTTCCTGATTTAACTCACTTATGATCCATGTATCACATCCAGAAAATCATGTGTTATAGCTTTTGGGTTTAATAAATTAATCTTCCATTAACTTCCAGTATTTAGTTGTGCATTGTATTAAGAAAATACTCTGTTAGGTTCAGACTTTCAAAATGATTATTTTTTTTGCTATTCTTAGTTCTTTTGTCAGGAGTAAAAATGAACCATGGTTCCCTAGTTACCTTGTCAAGAACATTTATTATTTTACAGATCTTCATTACATTCTTCTTGAGCAGGTTATTTTGCAGGCCAAAAATCCTGGTCTTTTTTGTCTTTCTTTGTGTTGTTCCACACCCTTTTGTATTTTTTCCTCTTTCTACATTTTTTTTTTTGATTTACTGTTTGGAGTGTTTTAGGGTAAGGTCAGTTTGTGAAACAAGACAACGAGAGCCACATGAGCATTCAGGGTATGAGCTAATAAAAAAATAATGGTAGCATAATGAGTTTACTTAGGTTTACTGTTTTTCCTTTCTAATAAAGTTTTTGCTTTTTTTTGCCTGCTACAGAACAGTGAGCTGCTCTCTGCTCTCTTTGCGAGCGGTAATAGATAACAGAGAGTTCAAAACTGTGCAAAGAACATTTTTTGTGTATGCCTTCCTTTTTCTTGTGTTGGCATTGTATCTCTAATGACATTCTGTCATGTGATCAGTCACTAAGGTGCATGTTTCCCTGACATGCTTTTTACACAGTGTTGGTTCTGACTATTGTAAATAACTTTCTGTCTCAGCAAACTTTGTCATCTTGGTATTTTCCTTCTTTTCTACTTTTTTTTGCAGTATGCTGAAGAGCACAGATGCCAGTGTAGAGTCTCATGGCACACCCTGGTAGCCTTCCTTTCACACTATTTTCTATCTTTGTATACCCCTGCATCTTCCCTTTTATTCAATAACAGTTTGCTTTCTTTAGAAGGCAATGGTAAGGAAATCTGGGTGAAACCCTTGGAAATTCAAGTACTTGTATCATTTTGTTCCAGCTTACTCATATACTTGCTCATACCTTCACCAGTTTCAAGCAGATCTCTAGGGCATGAATTTCTCACTAAAGCTGCATCAAACCTGTCTCCAGTTTTATCAGCAGTTTTCACTGGAGGTTTAAACAATTTGCCAATGCACCCTGCTTTTAGTTCTCTACCACATACATAAAAGTGAGGGTATTCCTCCAAATTTCTTTAAATTACAGTCTATGTGTCACCAGTAGTAGTTCACATAATACCTGAGTTCCTTTAAGGCTCCTGTATGAATGTCATGTGATGCTGGTGCCTTTTACTTCTTTTACTGTCCTCTGTAAGGATCCTTGCTATAGATTTTTATGAAAAAAGTTTTATCTTTAGTTATCCTCTTCAAGTAAGTTACTTCTCAGTGAACACCTTATCTAGCTGGCATAAAACTAGTCCACCCATATCACAAGTGAGGTCTTAAACACACTGTATTTCTGCATAATTTTCTGAAAAGTTTGTATTTCATTAGCCAAAATATTATCCCTGAATACGTAACTGCAAAATCCAAATCCAATTTGAAATCCAATATGAAATTCAAATTCACTTCCAGCTGTTAAAATTTTTCAATAGAAAATCCTTCAGCTAGCCTAGAATTCTAATTTCTGAAAAAAAAAGTTATCTCATTTAAGCTGGTGGCAGTTCATAGACCAATGGATGGTCTATGAGCAAGCCAAACAAGTCAAGTTTATGAACAGTAACACTGCTATGCAGCACAATTTTTTGTGATTGTCACACTCCTTGTGTTTATTTTCAAAGATGGGCAAAGTGAGCGTGGTACTGCCCCTTTATATGCCAGGGTTCTCTTTTCAGATCTGCCTGCATGAATGTCATACATCACAGTTATAGGAAGAAAAGATAGATGATGTTGTCATCTGTGCTATATCCTCTCTTTCGTATAATGACTCCTGTTATCAGTGCAGGATTAGATGAGGCACCACATAAACAAAGGGGAACATGGATAGCTGGACAACTTACTAGGGGCATGCAGACGTTACCAGCAGTTCAGATCCTAGGTGGGAGTGGATTAAGGATCAAGACTCTCTCCCACATGTTGGGATATCACTATCTTCTACCTTGGTGTTGATTCCTCACTAGTGTAATATTGCCGCTCCAGCCAAAAGATCAAAGTCAGTTGCTAGTTCATGGTCAAGGATTATATAGTCTGTACTTTGAGGCTGTTTCCTGCCTTGTCCTGTTGCACTTGTCAGATGATGCCAAAGGAGCAAAAGGAGCCCTAGCCCCAATCTTTGGGGGGGTCCCTGTCGCTGTATACCAAGAACAGTGAGTAATGACACAACCCAAGTTCAGGAAGAAAGTGGTCATTTAATTAATTATTATTTGATGTATATAACTTGGTTCCCAAAGATGACAGGAAGTTATTGGTTCTTTGACCAGCCAACCTTTGTCCTATTGGCCAAAGCTCACAACACCTACTTCAAAGTATTATTTCACTGTGTACCATAACAACTCTGAAAAACAGATCCCAGGTGCACAGATAAAGAACTAGTTTACAAAAACCCATAGCAGTGTTTATCACAGCTTTCATGAGAAACACACAGCTCTCACAGAATGCTACAGAAAGCTGAAAAAATTCTCTGCCAAAGCTTTTCAGCGTCTACAGATCCCCTGTCAGAGGTGGAGCTAGTTACCTGGCTTTGATGGCTCTCTTCTCCCCTCGCCTAAGGCAGGGTGCAGGTGATGGTGACATTTGTTGTCAGCCACTGGGAGGGATGGGATGCTGCCTGTGGGTTAGTTCACAGGCTTTTTGGGATGGTTCCTTTGCTGCCGCACATGCAGCTGAACTTTGCCAGGTTACTGCTTGCTGTTGCTTAGAGTTTCAGGGAGGCAACACCACAGGCACAGCTGTCCTCCACCTCACCCCACAGGACACTAACAGGTAATATCAGGGACAGGGGAAATCAGGGAAGGGAGATATTTGGGGCCAAACTCTCAGTTTGGATTGGGCTGCTGCTGCTCCTGCACAGAAGCACTACAGGGTCACTGGGGAGAGACTGCTGCCTACCCATATATTGCACACCACTAATTTAAATTACTCTTGTGTGCTCAGCAGTTAATGCTCCTTTACGCAGAGAGAAATCCAAAATAGGCAGTACATTATTACTTACTCATAGATCTGTATAGGAAAAATTCAGAGAGCTCTGCAGATCTTTATTTATATTCGATAGTCTATATCATACACACTCACAGATATGCAAATTGCAGCTTTGCATCAGAAATTCACAGGAAAGCCTCAGGCTGATGTTAATTCCATCATTTAAATAAAGAATTTCCCATTGTTACAGAGGCCTTGGAGTGCTTCTGTTCTCTTTCTATTTACATAGTGATTTTCTCAGATGAACCAAATGTATAGGGATACAGGCTAGTGATACTCTTACCAGTTATATATTGAATTATTCATCATTACAGGAGATTCCAACCAATACTGATTAATCATTTCTCTCCTAAATACCGTTTTTGTTATAAAGCTTCCACTAATTCTGTTCTTTTGCCATTATATATGATTTCTATCTGTTATCTGACTTGACTTTCAATCTGGTATTTAAAAAGTACCAGAACTGTCTAAAGACTATTCAGTGAAACAGACTTTGGAAAGATATACTGTCAAGGGCAGAGTATTGAACAAGGCAGTAGGAGAGAAAAGAAAAATCCAGACAACATAATGATTCAGTTACAGTGATTACACTTGTAGTAAGCATTACTATCCTGGAGAAATGGATGGATGGCCCACTTCCAGAATAAAAATAGACAGCTCTTATTCTGCATCCCCCACAACCTTCTTCCGATATCTCTCATGTTAAGGCATGTGATTTTTGTCATCTCCTAAAGAACAGGGAGAGAAGGAGGCACTGAGTTCCTTAAATTTGTGCTTGGGGCTATCAATCCAGAATTAAGACAAAGATATATCTATACAGTCATGTGACCCATGTCAGGGCTGAGTTCTGACCTCTGGGCCAGCTGGACGGGGATGCTGTCCATGTTGTTGTGTTCAAGGCAGACACTAGATAAAGGTGGGCTGGTTATGTCCTCAGGGTGTATCAGTTCTCCTCATGGTCTGGCTCAGTACCTATCCCCCCCTATGCTCTTGCATCTACCCACCCACAAATCTGTCTAGTGTGCCCTGCTTCCTACTTAGCATATGATCACGTGGAGAGGCTTCAAGTTAGGAAACCATGGGGGAAACATGTTGGCAGCCTTCTTTGAGACAACACGCTCTCTTCTGAGCCCACCAACTGCTTGCCATTCCTGCCATCCCTGACTCTGCTGCATGTGCTTGAGTAGGCCATGGCAGCAGTGCTATGCAAGTGTGCATAGATGTCACCATCCTGGGGGAGCATTCCTTCAGAATGCAAGAGGGATGCAGTGCCATATTATGCTGTGTGCCTGAGTCCTTGATTTTCCACCAGAACCAGGCCCTTTCCCCCAAGTGAAACCAGTACCTGTTGATTCAGTAGGTATCACGGATGGCACTGTGTGCCCTAAGACTATCTGTAAGGTGTGTATCCCACTGCAAATTGTCCTCTCAACCCAACTGACTTTCCTCTTGGAAGGAAATGCTTGTCTTGTGCTCAGCTTGAACCTGGGCGCAGAGTAAGAGTTATTCAGTGAGGATGATTGGGATCTGCAGTTGAACAGGGACTGAGCCACACTGACTGCTGAGGTTTAGGAAAGCACCAGACTAGGCTGTTTAGCCCTACCTTTAATTGTCACTTGCATTGAATTTCATAAAGTTTTAGATCCATGTGATTCTAATTTCAGTCTCTAGGCCCATTCAGGAGAATTTACCACTTTGGATGATGCTAAAATTAAAGCTTTGTTCAAATGCTAGGGCAGCATTTTGCTGGGGTTCTGAGACACCTTGTTTTTCTGTTATAAGTCTGATTTCTGATATGCGTCTTAAAATTAATTTCTCATATTCTGTCACAAACAGTCCTCTAAGTTTGTAGATTTTTATTCCTCCCATACCTCCTATCTCTTTATTTAGTTCTGTGTATATGTAAAATACTGTTAAGTGCAAGTAGTAGTCCCTGGTTATAAATTAAACCATTCTGAAATAGACAACATGCAGCTACTAAACCTGTTATTTTTCACCTAAATTCTCTTTAAATTCCCCCTTGAAGTTGGAAATTCTATTACTGCAATGATATCTAAAAAGAATCAGAAAAGTAGTAGCAATACTTCAAGAAACACTTTTTCTTCTAAAATTACAGAAAACAAATCAGTAGAATTAAAATCATTACTGACTGCAATTGTAAGGAATAATAATGTAATGTAATATAATGAAGAAGTTTGGGTTTTTTTGTAAAGTTTATCTGATTTTTGGAAGCTTCATTTAAGATCATTCAGTTTGAAGACTCTTAAGTCAGATCCCTTTTCTGAAAAGGTGAGTATTGAAAGACAAGAACATACAAAACTAAATTTAAATATGAATTTATTCAGGGACGGGCAGTTTGTATGTGATCCTCAGTACTGAATTTGAATGACTGTTCTGCTTTATTATCTAGATTTAATTTAGTGCTGACAAGGAAAACATTTGGATTAAAATGTGTTCTCCCATTTTATGCTTTAAGAGCATGATGCTAGTGTTTTTGACAAAGGGGTTTCTAAAGATGGTTTATATAAGAGCTAATTTTTTGTTTCAGAATAGACATTCTCTTTTCTCAGAGGATTCACTTTATAGAGAAGATTTAGAACACATCACACATTCCTTTCCGATTTTGGTCAATAAAGTTATCATGTAATTATCATCAACCAGTATTTAATAATTAATTCCTACCTCTAGGGCTGTCTGTGGACAAAGTATGATATCTCATCTAAAAGCAGTGGCTGAATTTGTCAGTGAGGTATGGGGGCAGATAATCAGTGTCATCATGAATAATAGAGCTTTCGTAATTTTAACTGCATTTAGAAACCATTTCTATACTTGTAACATAGCCAGAGTGCCTGCAGCTCAGGGTTTCATCATACTTTTTGCATCGTCTCTAAAATTCTGAGTAAAAGTCTAGCTTTACACAGCATCTACAAAACAGAAATAACACAGCTGTGGGCAGCTTAAAGAGAACTGGCCCTGTATACTAAGGACAAATGAGACCAGCAGTTTCTGAATTTGCACTCATCTGAGGGAGGAACTTGGGTGCAAGTGGTTGCACATCAGCTGAGACGTCCTGCGATAGTCAGAGCGGTCCTACTGCCACACCATGCTGGCACTCAGTCAGAAAATCCCACATAACAGCACAGTGTGCAGCCACTGCACAGCAGAGGAGGCTAAAAGCATTTTCAAATTTCTCTTTCTATGTGGACATATCCAGCAGTGAGTCTAACCTACTCTTTTGCCCATCGCTGCACACTTTGGTATTGGGGTAAACTTCCTTCACAAACCTGACAAGGATGCAGGGAGTGCTGCGTGAAGTTAATGCTGTTTTAGTGCCACTGTCACACTCCTTGCTGTCACAGGCACCTCCAAGGAGCAGAGCTTGGTTCTAGCTCTACTGCTTTCCCACAGCTTACTGCAAGGGGGTTTTTAGTTAAACCCTACTGAATGGAAGTGCGCTGCACATGGAAACATGGCCTCCATTAGGCCAATATGGCCAAAATTATCTGCATTTTGTTTTATAACATTTGGCTCTTGTATAACTGAAGATTTATCTAGATTATCAGGCTGCTCAAAGGCATGGCAGAAGAATGTGGGGCTGTCCATAAAGCTTGCTGAGTCTCCGTCTCTGGAAATATTCAAAATGTGCCTGGATGTGATCCTGTGCAACCTGCTCTAGGTAAACCTGCTTTAGCAGAGGGCTGGGATGAGATCATCTTTAGAGGTCCCTTCCAGCTCTAACTGTGATGCTGTCATATGGCTAGTCATCACCCTTATGCAGAACGGTCACGGCTCAGTAGACTTCACTAACCCTCCTATCCAAGGTCAGGTGTATCTATCGCAGAGGTCTGTCCTGTGTGATTCGTTTGTCCACCTAAATTAACCTTTCATCCTGACCGTGCAGGAGTTTTGTTGGACCTTGTTATAAAGCAGCTGTGGTCCTCAACTGTTTGAAATGGCTATGTGATTCAGGGTATAGAGAGGATTTGGTGTTCCCTGTGGCATGAGCTGGAATTCTGACTTTTTAGAAGAGCGTGTATTCTGAAGAAAGAAAAAATTGATCTATTCCCTTCCTCAGACTCTGAGACATGAACAAAATGGGTGTTGCAGAATCAGTAGGGTAGCTACTGAAGTAGTCAAGATGCCACCATTTCAACAGTCGTAGGGTTGATGTGAGGGCCATGTGAATACTGTCAGGTGAGTGAAGGTCCACATGACATGGAGAAATACAGTACTGAGGCCTGTACAGGAGCAAAGTACCTTTAGAGACACAGAGCAGACCTCAGCCACTCCGTATTTCTGACAGACTGTTTGTCCAAGTTGATTTGCATCAGAAGAAGAACGACAATTTTCAGATTGCTGTAGCTGTGGAAGATCTTATACTGGTGCTGGAGGGAAGGTATAAACCCTCAAAGCAGAGGGTCTGGAATTCTAAAGCTCCAACTCCACTGCCAGTCGATCCGTGCCTCTGGGACAAAGCAGTTCCTTCAGTGGGTTTAACCTCCATCACTCAAAACTTCTTGGTGGTGGGAGAGACCCTGGCATGGAATTTGGTCATGCCTCAAGCCACCAAGAGAGGGTGAAAGTATTTGTAACAGTCCTGACGAGCATCTGCTCAGTTTCCTGTCAGTCCAGGGCACTTCACAGACCAGTGCACACCATGTGTCCAAGCTCACTCCATAACAAAGGCAAGGATCAGCCTATCTGTCAAGAATGCATGCTCCTTATTTCCATGTGTGGCAGAATTGATCTTTATGAGAAAGAAAGATTTGTAAGCCTGGTCCGTGTTTGATCTCTCTTTTGCCAACAGTGATTACTTCCACCACATATAAATGAAAACATTTTAAAGTTTCATTGTTTAGATATTCTTAAAAATGGAAACAATATGAAACACAGTGATCATTAATATGCAGCACTTCCAAACAGAATCTACACCTTCCTTTCTGTACGAAGAACGCCTGTCACATGGCAGACTCTAATTACAGTCACAAACTTAATGAGAACCACAGCAGTAACAATAGCAATATTCAAAGGAGGGAAATTGAGGAATTACAGAAAATACTAATAACTTGCTAGTTTCTCCACTTATCTGTGATTTGTATTTTTATTTTGATTCCTTGTATCTCTTAGATTGAAATAATGATTTTTCAGGGATCACCTTCATACTTAGTTTTCCTTTAAGAATATTTAACGATGTATATTATTGTCCTAATTGAAAATGATAGCCACTTTGAGGACACGAAGGTGCAATCTTCCAAACCTCTTAATTCATGTTTACATATTACAGCAGTGGAAACTTCAGACATTTAAATATTGGTTTGTTTATCTCCATATTGATTAAAGGGAGGCCCATTGGTAGCTCTTCGTAAAATTAAAAAAAGACTCTTGAAGAATTATTTTTCAACAAGTTCTAGGTAAAGAAGAGCAGGAATTAAAAATAACCTTTGGAACTTTTCTTGCCCTTGTTTGAAATAAATTCTGTAACCTGTGGAAGAACATAAACTTCAAAACACATACCCTTGCTTCAAACTCTTTTTTTGTGCAGCTTAGGGAGATATCCTAATACGAAACATACATTTTTTTCTGGACTGCTCTTCAGTCCAGTATGACCATCTGTGAGTAGTATGGCTTTAGCTGCCTTTAAAATTATTCTCTGAAGTAAAGAGAAATACTTCTGAATTGACCCCAGATTCTTAGGGAAAACAGAGACAGGCCATGATACCCACTAAGCATTTAAAAACAGACAATAATTTAACAGAAACCAAAGAAAGTCTCAAAGCTATTAGTTAAATTTTAATCTATACCATATTTTATAAATACATGGGATCTAAGGGCTAGAAAAAAACATTAGATCATATAGATTTATTTCCTGAGCTCAGTGATTTATGTTTGACGAAAGCATATCTTCCAGGCAGACTTCCAGACCATGCTTTGGATATATTAAGTTGTGGAGAATCCACCACTTCCCTTGGTAGTTAGTGTCTCTGTAAAAGCATAACTTAGGACTAAATATGAATTTATCTGTCTTCTTCAGCTTATGGCTGTTGATTCTTTTTATGCTTCCTGTAGTAGATGAGAAGCCACTTCAGTGCACAGTACTTATACAACTATAATTAAGCCACCTTGATCTTTTATTTTTTCGTCTTTCTTCTGATAAGCCAAACCGCTTGATTTCCTTTAATGTTTTACCACATGGCAGTTTATACAGCATATGGATCATTTCTATTGTTACTTTCTGTAACCTCACGGTATCTTCAACATCCTTCCAAAAGGAGGGACATGAGAATTTGCAATGATTCAGCACCACTTTGGTGCAGCTCTTCAGAGAAGTAAAACAGTCTCCTGGCTCCTTTAGGTGTCCCCTGTTTGGGCATACACGCATCCCCCCCACCCTCCTCTCCATTTATATGCTGTTTACCTTTACATTTTACTGGTAGTTCATGTTTGGTTGCTTCTCAATCCAAATCCCAAAATGTTTCTTGGAGTTGTTCCTCAGTAGAATATGATGTCTCCTTCTGGAGGTTTAACTTCCATGACTTATGCCTAACAACAGTACATATAGCTTTGCATTGCGCCACTGTAAAGGAAGCTTGGGTCGAGTAACCAAATGGTTATTGATAGAACTCTGTAGGATTGGAAATGAAATGATGATTCTTGAAGATTCTCACAGAAAAACCCTCATGTAAAAGCTGTTCTTCATTGAAACTACCTCTTGAGAGCTATTACTTGTGCTGTCATATTTGTAATATGTTTTCATCTGGTATGATGTGTAACATAATGACAATGATAATTATTTTGTGTCTATGTTGTTTTATAACTTTATTTAAAACAGCTTTCTCTGTTTTGCTGGGATTTTTTTTGTTTTTATTTTTTAAGATGATGCTAGTTGAGTATAAGGAAGGGAAAGGAAAGCCAAAGTCTGAGGAGACTACTTCAGTGGCACACCTTGAAGACAAACAAGACTTATCACACTCTTCCAGCTGTCTGGCATGTGTTTGCATTCATAACCTAACTATTCCAATGCAATCAGTTTCAAAATTAGTGGTGACAAATGCACTGTCACACAATTAACATAAGTCAGGTTCTTCCTTTAAGTCAGCATGTAGTGATGTGCTGAGTGGTTCCATACTCAGTCCCACAAGGTGTGACTACCTCTGCACCCTCTTAAACATTAGAAAAAAAAAAAAAACCCCAGAAATTGATGTGAAATTTCCATTCAAACCTATTTGGAGACAAAGGCCTCCAAATTAATATTTTATGGAGAAAAAACCCAAACCACCCAAACCAAAACTACAAAACCCAGAGCATTTTAATACCTGTTTTACAAAGTGGCATAAATTAAAACAAAAGACTCGCTTACCTTGCTGCGTATCCAGAGGTAAATGTTCTATTTTAACCAGTGAATCCAACATTTGATATAAGGAAGACTTCTTTCTAAGGCACATCTAAGGCTGAAAGTACTCTATCCTCTAAAATCTTAAATTTCAGTGAGCAGTGAAAGTTGTGCAAGATGACCATTAAGACAGCAATAAGAAGAGAAATAGATTGTTAGGAAAATGCTATCAATTGTTGTATTCAATACTAAAGTAGCTTCTCTAAGAAAAATGTCTATTTTACACCCAATCCACCACCAAAAATGAAGAAATAGTAGAAACAGTCCTGTTTTAGTCTAAGAGATGTTTCTGGAAAACCATATGTACTGAAAAGGGAAATAATGGTCTATCAAGAAGGTGGGGTGGATAATATAAGATTTGCATGTTGAGGGTCCAATTTCCTTTACTTTTGCAACAATGCAAAGCAGTAATAAGAGTCATGAGGTTAGCAGACTCACTCTAGGTGCATGTATGTATAATGGAGAGTGGAAATTTGATTCAACCATGGCTGGATTAAAGCAAATATTATGCTCCTGACAGAAGTGCCAGCATGATAAAATAACAAAATTAATAAATAATAAATCTCAGACAATATTGTCTTTAAGATAAAAATGAGAAGAAGGAGTGAAACAGTGTGAAAATAACTGGCTCATTCATCTTAGGTTGATCTATAAGCCGTGGCATTTACTGATCTCTACCACACTGTGCATTCTCAAAGACAGGTAGGCAGTCAAATACATCCCAACTCTTTTTTTTTTTTTTTTTTTTTTTTCTTCCCTTTTTCTTTCCATATTTCTTTGGTTTTTTTCCCTGTCTCAGAGAGACTGAGAGCAGAAACATTTTTCTGCATTATGTTACAGATGCCTTTTGCAGGACAAGAAAAGGAAATTTTTCTGATCATCCATTTTCTGATTTCTGAGCCATTTCCCATCCTACTAAATTGCTTAATACTCCCTGTAGCTGGACCTGTGACCTGGAATCTTTATGCAAGATTAATGGGAAAGCAAATGGGAATTAGTATCTGGGCGGGTTGCTGCACAGCTCTTGCTTTTATCTAGCACTCCACCTGTTTTTTTTTTACAATTATGCTTTCATTAGTTTCTGGAGCCAGCGATCCTAAAAGACCTTCCCATTTCTTCTCTCTATCTTCCCTCCCCCCCATCCTCAATTCTTTCTATCTCCTATCCCAAAATTATCAAACTCACTCTGCTTGTAACTGACATGCTGACAGGAAATTATTACACGTCATTACACTTCTTAAAACACAATTTACCCAGCCTTTGCAAATTATTCTTCAGCAAGTGTGAGGGGGTAATGGAAACTGTCTATTCCACTTACAGTTGTCACTCATGCTTTCCTCTGTACAATGAACAATTTATGTCTTCTCTCTTTCCAAAAAAAGGCTGTTCTTGAAATATGTAAAAGCAACTTATCACAGAATGGGAAAATAAACCTCCTGTTCAAGTTCCCTCATTCTGCCTTATTACAGAGCAGATCCATTTTCTATCATAACCTCATTAGACCACATGCAAGCACAGAACAGGCTGATGTTTATTTAGTAGGAGCAGACCTCCTTGTGACTTCTGGCCTGCCAATTGCATTTGACACTGCTGTAAAAGAAAAGCGATCTTGTGTGACTGTAGTACCCAAAACTGATAATCCACAATCATAATAGTCCTATTCCTTGCCTGACATTTTATTCTTCATAGATAGCTACTGCAAAAGGGTGGCTGTGGTATGTTTTTCCCCTGTTGCTGCATCTTTTTTTTGTTTGCACTTTCTCTTTTGGTTTTGTCTTCCATAAATCCAAACTACTGAATCTTAAAGCGAGTAGGTTGTGTTTATTTAAAAGACTTAGAAACCAAAAAAAATTTTTTGATGTGCTCTCCCCATGAAGTTGATCATATTGATTAGCTTTCAGGCATTCTTCTGTCAGGCTCATTCTGTCTCAATGGGAGAAGGATGATGAATTGTCTGACGACTAAAGGCGGGGAGAAAGAAATGCTAAGCCTGGGTCTGGGAATTGGCTAAGTGCTTCTGCGGAGCCTCAGCCTCTCAATTGCTCTCAGCAACTTGGCCTCCTTGATTTATAAACTGGAGTGGTGATTAATAGTCTTTTAAGTGGACAAGGCAGGCCAAATCTGCACAAATCGGGCCACTCAAACATGACTACTGCTTGTAGGAGAAGAATAACAGCCTTTACATAGAGGTAATTGAGACAGCTTCAGAGGATCTGGTAGTCTGCTTCAGCAGAAATAAATCAGCTACACAGGCCATCTATTCTTGAAATCAGTCCTTCTCATCAAACCTCCTCAGGTCACCACATGGAGTTGGGAATGTGGTGGGTTAGCAGATGTACTTCAGGTCAGAAACAAGGCAGATTGAGCTGCCACTGTGCTCAGAGAGGAGAGAGCCTCCCACCTGGGCATACTGCTGCATCTTCTCAGTGTGAGTGCTGAGCACGATCCCACATTTGCCCGTGTTTCCCTGTCAGATAAATGGGGCCTACCCTCTGGTTTAGAGGCTTGATTCCTCTCCCTTTCCGACTTGTCCCATAGCTGCATGGCTACAACATTTGCTTGGGCTGCCTGCAACTGCCCGGCACCGTGTGCTTCCTTCAACAACATGTGGACAAACATGCTAGGCTTAAGGGCTAAGTCAAGCTTCCTGTATCCTAGAGGGGGAAGATGAGCTCAAAATGTTCTAGCCAAGACTCAAAACCTGTAAATCTCTACTCCTCCTCTAGTCACAATGCCCAGTGGTGATTCATTTGAACAGAAGAAACACTGACAGCAAGTGCTCAGTGTGCAGCAGCTTCTGTGAGCCACCCCTTTCCTCCAAAATTTGGCTCCTCAGGCAAGTACCTAGTTTGCCCATCCATAGGGCCAATTCTGCAGACAAATATTCTCTTGTAGAGGGACTAATGAGCTTGAACACTACTGTAGTGTCTGCAGCCCAAGGTAAAAGCCTTTTTATACAGTGCTTGTAAGATGGAGAACAGAAATGATGGGACATAATAAATATTTATCAAGGAAATGATACCTGGAATCAGGAAAGCTGACAAGTTGTAAATAAAGAGGGTGGCCAGAGCCACTGAGTGGCGTGGGGCAGCAGGATTGATAGGAGAAGGGTAACTTCTGGTCAGAAAGGAGCACACACTCTCCTTTCCTGGAGGGAGATTCCAAACCAGTTTCAATTTAGTGTCCCCTCTGGGGAAAGATCCCTCTCTGAGACAGAGGGAAGGAATTGTAAGCCTGATTTCTGAAACTCAGTTCTAATGAACAGAGAAGTTTGCTGTGAGGTTGGTAATATCTTTTCCACTAGCCTTCCCCAAGCAGAGGAGCTGCAACTAAAGTAATGAATTATGCCCAGGCTCAGGCTATCTACAGGTAAGAAACATCATTAGTCTATTTCCATGAGTGCCATGGGCTTCTATAAAACCGAACCCCAAATTGCAGTTTCTCCAAAGGACTGGAGAGGTTAAAAAACACAACACTAGAACGACACTAGGACAACGTAACACTAGCAAATTCTCTCTAGAGGAACATTCCTGTTTGTCTTGCCATTACTAAAATGTTGCTTTTAATAGAATGGGGGGTGGGAATCACAAGACACAGAGCTCTGCACCCTGTTATCTCCTTGAAGGTGACTTCCCTGCTTTGCTGCATTTAGGTTTGTTCCTGTAAAAACTGTATAGAAAAATACCTGACTCACAGAGGTTTTGTGAAAACAATTTTAAAATCCGTACCATCAGATGCCAGAGCACATGGATTATATACCAAAATATGCATGTACGCATAAATACACACACACACATTCTCAGATGTTCCAAGTATCTCCTGTGATGTACTTGAGCTTGTCTTCTAACAGCAACTGCTTTGGGGCTAGTGGCATAGACTCTTCCATGCCTGAAGAGCCTTTATTGTCCCCAGAGATCAAAAATCTTACAACTAGAGGCAGAGGGAAGACTGAAAAGTTAGTTTTAGTCCATATCAGAACGGGATGTTGATGTGGAACTGAACCTTCAATGAAAACCAAAGCAGACTAGCCTTTCTCAGTGATGCTTTGTTTTCCAACCTCTTGCAAGCTTGTTGTAAGGACTCTTCTGCCTTGCTACTGACTGAAGAAAAATCTCTCCCTGAGGTGATAAGAGAATGGAGCACCCTATGACAAAACATGTATAAAGAAAAAGGATAACTCTGACCTCTAAATGACTTTCAGAAGAATTTTCTGGCCTCTAATGCTGTCTGGACACTACTCATAGTACGGGTTTCATTGGAAAGCTACATTACTTGTTCATTCTCAAGGAAAAAAAAAAAACCCAAACCACTCTTTGCAACATTCTTGCCTTATTTTCAGTCAGGCAAATGATTTAATGACTTTTCCCAATCATTTTTTACTCCTTTCTCATTTTCTTAGAAGCTGCTTCAGTGTGGAGACAGGATTCTCTTTGCTGCTGAGAGGAGATACAGAGCTGGGTGTCCCGAGGGTGTGGCTGCCTTGGGCCACCCATGCAGCTTCTTGTGCAGGCAAGGAAGATTTAGGACGAGCCTATTAGAGGCTACTGGAAGTATCAGTTTCATAGATCTAAACACAATTACAACATATATGTGTGTATGTTGTCCTGGGGTGACGTTATGAGGCCACTTTATTCCTTAGCCGTCCGCTCAACGCCCAAGGACGCTGTTTCTTTAGGATGGGCCTGGGGCCGGGGCCATGGGACGCGAGTGCAGGGTGGTTGAAGGTTGAGCGGCTCAGCACAAGGGCTCGGCAGGGAGTGCGCCGGGAGCGCTGTGCTGCCCTTTGGGTTTCTTTTGTGTTCCGGCTAGCTGGGAAAAGGTTCTGTTGGCTTTTCTTGTTCTTTTTCCCTTCCCTCCCCTTGCCTCACTGCCTCCCTTCCCTCCTCGCCGGTCCGGGGAGCCTGCGGGGGTGGCCCCGGCGGGCCCGCGGAGTGGCCCCGGCTGGTTCCAGCCCGTGTGTCTGTTCCCTCTCCGGGAATTTGTTTCCTCCTGAAGTTTTGTCTCCAAAACCAAGACATAAATTTGGTGCCCAATGTGGGTTTTGGAAACAAAACTTCAGGAGGAAACACTCCGGAATGAGTGTCTCCTCCGAAGGGAAAAGGGCCTCCCCTCTTCCTCCACTGTCGTCACTGCCGCGGGCCGCCCGGTGGCCTGGCAGGAGACAAGGCAGTGTCCTGGTCAGTGGCTCAGGGCACACAGTCCTGGTGGCTGCTGGAAGCCTTTTGCCCCAAGCTCACAAAAGAGCAGGCTGCAGCTGGGATGTTGGCTAGCAACGGGACGGCAGCGAAGGAGGTAGAGGGACCTTTCTGGTGCTCACAATTCCAGCTTTATTAATGTCACAAAGTAACGAGGAGATAAGGGGCCGAAGGGAGAGCACCAAGAAAGGCGGGGGGAGAAACTAAACGAGCCTTTTTATGGTGCTCTAAAAGAGGGCGGAACTAAGGGAAACAGTCCAATAGGGAGATGATGGGGGTGACAGGTAACCAATAGGGAAAGGAGCAGGAGAGAACTTTCCGGAACTTATACATAGGCAATTAAACTAATAAATATACATAAACAGATGAACCAATAAGGACTAAAGAACAAAAGAAGGATCTAGAAAGAGGGGAGGAGATGTGGCAGTGGCAACACCCAGAAGAGGATGGCCTTAGGTCTGATGGCCATCCTTGGAGCTGGCCTCAGACCTGCCCTCGAGGTTGGAGTCAGGAGCAGGCAAATTGATCCATTTAATGACCTCCAGCCCCGAGGTGGGCTGGGCAATACTCCACCAATAAGACAAGTGGGTCACAGCAAGTGAAAGTGGAAAAAACAAACTGTTTATTCACACAAAACAAAACAGGGTAGAACAGGGGAAAAAAATCCAAAACCTCAAAATACAACAAATTCCCGGAGAGGGAGCAGACACACGGGCTCGGACCAGCCGGGGCCACCCCGCAGGCTCCCCGAACCGGCGAGGAGGGAAGGGAGGCAGTGAGGCAAGGGGAGGGAAGGGAAAAAGAACAAGAAAAGCCAACAGAACCTTTTCCCAGCTAGCCGGAACACAAAAGAAACCCAAAGGGCAGCACAGCACTCCCGGCGCACTCCCTGCCGAGCCCTTGTGCTGAGCCGCTCAACCTTCAACCGCCCTGCACTCAGGTCCCATGGCCCCGGCCCCAGGCCCATCCTGAAGAAACAGCGTCCTTGGGCATTGAGCGGACGGCTAAGGAATAAAGTGGCTTCATAACATCACCCCTGGACATATGTGCATGCATGTTTGCATGCTGCATGTTTGGGGGTATATGGAGGGGTGAAGACATGTATTAAGTCTAATAAAATGTTGCTGGTTGAATTTTCAGAAATTAAAATAATCCATTTCTACATCAAAGAATTTACAAACAGTGGGCGGTAACTCTGCTTTGAAACTCTTTATGGCAACATAATCATTGAGATGGAAGAGGATGGTTCCTTGGATATCAAAGACCTCTTTAAATTCAATACAGACAAGTAGAATGACCCGGCCAGTAGTAAATGGGGGTCCAAAAAAAAAAATTACCAAGCAGAACAAAAAAAAAAAAGGCAAACCAAAAAAACAGCCAACCACCAAAGTGAAAACAAACAAAACAAACCCACAAAGTGTTTCAGAGAGAACAGTGAATTAAAATTTGGTATATCTTCATTGTATTTTCAAGATGTGAATAGTATAAAGAATAATATAATAAGCTGTTAAAATGGTATTGTCAGTGAAGGTATATGCCTTATTTAGGTCAGCCAAAATTCAGTTGCAATCCAATTAGAAGGACCCCAATCCCAAGGGATAAGCAGATAGAATGGTTACAGCAAAAAATGTAGACCAGATATTATGATGAGGGCGGGACCGATAAAGGAAATTAAATACTACTGTGGAACATCCTAAATGTCCCAGACCAATGTCTGTAAATTGAAATAGGGTGCATATTTTTTACCATTGATAAAAGCTGTCAAAGGAAATAGCAGGCAACCCCACTCTGGCTGCCTTTGTGGCCCATTGAAGGACTTCTGGAGGAGGGCTGCTAGGAGACCGCATCAGTGAATTCTGTCTATGACTGCCATGGTATTTCCTGCTAAATGCAACTCCCAGAACAGCTATAGGCTTGATTTCCACATGTAGTGTCACAGAGCTCGTTATTATTTTCATTGATTTTATCTAAGTGTTTTGTCTTCAATCAAGAGTCTATATTAAAACAGCTACTCTTCAATTCTTTGAGATTCTAATCCATACCTAAATTTTTTTCTACAAGAAATATTTCGGCCTTCACTTGGGAGTTGAAATGAATAAATCTGTAAATGTTGACCAGTTCACTCAAAATCTAGAGTTTCCTACCAAAATCTAACTTCCTGTGTTGCAGTCTAGTTCAAGAACCGGTATAACCAGAATCCAATACAACACTGCTATTTTTCCTTACAGTCAGTTTCCACTATTGGCTGTTTGCAAGCTGTCCTGTCTTTTTTCTCTTTTTCTCACGGCATTTTCAGACCTTACACACAGAAGGCCATTACTATGTCTTGAAAAGCAAGTCAGCACATACAAGAACAATAACTGCATTTTATGGCACAAAATGCAACTGTTTGATACAACTGGTTTGTAGTTTTTTGCAATCATTTATTACGATTCCACATCTGCCCACAGACAGAGTATGCTTCGAAGATCTGCTGCACTGCCATGGCAAAAGTTTATTTTGCTATGGGTTGTTTCATCTCCAACTGGTTGCAATATTGATTTCTCTCAGTGGATTAATTATCAGTGGCAGTTTCAGTCTTCCTTGCAATGGGCAGAAGGAAAAATGATGTTTTTATTTCAAGGAGGTCTATTGACAATTGTGCCTGGGCTTCCCTTGGGTTCTAAAGTCAATGAAGTTAGAAGACCCATGTCATGAAAGTACTGTGCATGAAATTATTTATTTTTTCTGTAGAGGTAGTATCATGTGAATGCCATGATGACCATTTATTTAAAAAAAAAAAAAAAAGGCTTCACATGTTTTTCATAATATATTGTAATTGTAAAAGTAATACTGAAATTGGACAAATATCAACTGATAGCATAATATACAAAAAGTAGCAGGAGTTATTCATGCTAACAATAAACCTATCAAAATATTTAGTTTGAAGAGAGAGGCTGCATTCTTCTGGAACAGAATAGTTTTAGTTAAAAGCTCTACACAGAATCTGGAAGGAAAATCCAAGCTTGTGTTGTCAAAAAGGTCTGTGCGTAATGTTTTGGGGATCTGTAAAAACGAAAGCCATAATGGATTAAATTTTTCATTTTATTGCTTTCTTTTCTCCCAAGTATATAACATATAATACACATCATATATATATATATATGTAAAATATGTAATACACGTCAGTATGCCTACATATTGATATAATATATTTCTTTTTTCTTTTTCTATGTGTATGCATATAATCTACACATAATTGTTCAAACTTTGATGGTATTCTCACAATGCAACGATTGTGTACTCATTATTATTATTATCTTGAAAAAATGCAGTGAAAATATTATTACTACTAAATGATTTATTAATCTGTGTGGGTTTTTTTTCTTCAAATCTTAATTCAGTTACTGAATAAACCAGATTTGAAAAGATTGCAAATTGAAAATTAGAGATAGTGTGGGTAAGAGTGCTGGTATTCTTGTCATTGCATTGTTTTGGTTTCTAATATGCTTTCAGCTGTCCACAAATTTCCACTGCAGCATAGAAGATTGATGATGTAACTGTTCATAAAATAATGTAAGATTTTATAGTTGGCATACAATGTTGCAAAGAAAATTACATAATCTGGATTCAATATCTGATTCTTTTAAGACCACTTATTTTACTGACATTTTGTTGTAGCTATGTAGGCTAATTGGGTTGCATATCTGGAACATACTCCATTAGTTTTGTTACTTTCAGGACATACACTGAGGAGTGCAACTGAGAAAGATATATTTACTCACAGAAGAGCTAATTTGGTAAAGAATCAAGCATGAATACAAAACTCAGTGATAACATTCACAGCAACACTGTTGAATTTACTGTGTAAATTTGAAAAGCTTGCAAAATGTTTCCCTCAGCTGTTTGGTCCCCCTTTTTGCAGAGGTAAACAAAGAAGGAAACCAGTATTTAAATGTCTTCCTTATCTCTAGCACTTTACAAGATGATTATTTCCCTAATCATCAAAGCCCAAGGCACCACAAAATCCCAGGAAGACATCTCATACGGCTGAAAACTAAAATCCCTTTTAAATAGAAAGGGAAGTGGACTGATGGGGTGGTAGTGACAGCAACTTCTGTGGATTTTTAATAAATTGACCTTATTTTGTGTCCTTCTGTTGTTTTGGAGTCAGAGACTCTGAATTTATTAGCTAGAGCTCGACTACACTGAACATACAATGCTGCTACATTGCAAATCTCATTTGTGCTGTACAACGTGGTCAATGATTCCCAGCAGCTGTGTAAGTAGTCATATAGTTTTGCTGATGTTCAACACAAACATAATGAGGTAATTTGTTGAGAATTGGGTTCTAGCGGAAGCTCCAAGCAGATGGGATTTTTTTTTGAACTAGATATGAAATATTCTTCCACTTCAGAGGAATCAATTTCTTGTTCTCTGACCATATGCAGTGACTATTTGGAGAAGTGGTGGAACACCAACTAAGAAGGAAGCTTCACTTCTAGCAAAGTTTTGCACAAGGGAGCTAATGAAATTGTTTCCTCATCAACCCAATTCCAATGGAAAAAAAACAGTTGTTGAAAAATAATATAAATAGGAAGTATCTGCAGTTTTCAGGCTTCCTCTTGGGAGACATGATTTTTGAAAACATTCTTTGAGGACTATAATATTTCAACTCATACAAAAATCAAAAGATTTGGGTGATGTAAGGTAAAAATTAATATTATCCATGTACATGTGTTTTTTACAATAAATTCAAGGACCATAATATTAATTTAATAAACATGTATTTCAAAAAATTATGAAAAGCCACACAGGAAAATTAAAATCAGTATGTTGTAGCAAACAAAACAAAAAGCAAAGAAACCACAATAAAGTTAAAAAAAAAGAGTGAAGCAGATGTGCATTTTCATGCTTGACCATGCTAGGAGCATGGCAGTGCTGAGATTGTTTTAAGCCATCACAGATGAAACATATCAGGGATTCCTCAAAAACCTGCGTGTGTTCATTTAGATATTACCATTCAGCATCCTGTTCCTTCCCTTGCAATTAAAATACTTGATCTGGAAATTAATCACATACATTTACCACAAAAGTGGTTCAAAAAGAGGCTTCTTTGGAGTCCTAAACACAATCCACATGGCCACATGTGCTTGCTTGCTGTGCTGGCTGGAAAACAAAAATGTAGTGTTCCGGCACTGTCACTTCTCTCGCTTTATTGGGGGCCTATCCTTTATCCTTGAAAGCCAGGATATAAATGCCCTTGGGATCTTTGATTTCATTATTTATAAACTTATTTTCAGATAAGGCTTGATAACTATTCTCAGATAAGGTTCCCAGAAGTCATCGCTCACTGTTCTGTCCTGAGGTAGCTAGGTGGAGCTGCATAATGTTTAGACTTTCATACTAGAATTGCTCACTTTCATATGTAGCGGCACATATATACGGGTGCAAAATATAAAAAATTCTTCACTCTCCAAAATACCAGTGTAAAAGGGGAGAAAGAAAACAAATTACTTTTTTCCCTACTGAAGAAACATCTAGATTGATTACTCTTGACATAGTTTTACACAGACACGGAAGGTTGCTTGGAAACAAAGTACAGGTGGGCTACAACAGGAAGCACACATAAGTGTACAAACTGCAAAAAAGAACTGTAAGAAAGTAGTGGAAAGGAACCAAAAAGTATGCATTAAAAACAAACTCAGCCTGCTACCTAAATGTCTGACTTCAGGATATTCTGAAAAATTCTTGTGCCAAAACTAATAAAACAATTAAAATTTTAATGTGATTATCTGAAATTAAAAAAGACAGAGAAAGAGATTTTTCCAGTTATATTCATAAGTGGAAATGATATACTTACATTTATATCTATATCTATATCTATATATCTCAACAGTTCAGAACTTGAACTACAATGTAATTAGAGTATAATTACACTGCAGTTATGCAGATTCAATATGTCTGGATACAATACTTCAATACAAATGTCTGATACTTAATTGTCTAAAATAGGAATTACAAAATAGGTGAGTCCTCTTTTGGTTTAAAAACTTGGAGACAAAGTTTACATGCAAACATACATGGAATATAAACAAACATAATTTTTAAAATTGCAATGATTCAAAAGCAAAGAATCTGGAGGTTTTTCAGTATAAAGGTTATATAACAACAATTTTTAAACATCTACACTCCCTTTACAGATAATTTTGAGGGGCAAATGCACTGATAGTGTAAATATTAGATGTTGATAGGTGAACATGGATCATGATGGAAAAATTTCTCCCCTCCCCTCCCC
>VZTI01000467.1:1248433-1315199 GCA_013397865.1 Struthidea cinerea
CCTTCCCTTCCCTTCCCTTCCCTTCTCTCAGCATTAGTTATGTTTGTGGGATTTTTGCAAAGGTCCATATGACGCATCCTGACCCCAAGTAGGCAAGATGAATTTCCCTTCCCTAAAGTTCCTGTATATAAAGACCAATTATACAGATGAAGAGAATTTCACCCAAAATAAATTGCATACTCCATCTGATTATGGGTAATAGATTATTCCAGACCTATACTGTCCTCAGGTGGAATTGAAGGATCCTTTAAACATCAAGGAGTATATTCATAACCATTATCCTCTTAACCCTTTGATGTGAAAAGATTGCTATAAAATTTACTAAATTCATCTAAAATGACTTTTGAATCTCCAATCACTTTGTTCTCTGCATTAATAATACTAGGACTAATCCTGCATGACTTGTGAGATTTAAGATGAGTAGCTAATAGCTTTTGAATCAAGGGTGCCTTTCAAGGGTGCCTCTAAGCAGTATCTAAAACTGTGTGTGTGCAATTTGTCTTATCCAAATTGGTGCATATTCAGATATGTAACCCATATACAAACTGCATTTTCATTCAGGATGTATGTAACTCTTATATGCAAATATAGGCTGCGGATTAATAGTGGATTTCTTTACACAGAGAACAGAAAAGAGCTACATATGAATACTTACAGTTGCTTCTGAAAATTTAGCTCTATTTATCCAGGTAGGAAAAGGGGGAGTTTGATTGTTCTTAGTCTGCTTTTGGATCCCAGGTGTTTTTTGTGTTTCTCTGTGGTTCCAGGATTTTGTCATCATGGCATTGGATTAAGGCTAACACACTGAGACTAGTAGTTTCCTCTTCTGTTCTCTACCTCTCATCATTTTTCTCTTAGGTAAAAAAATAGAGTCAGAAACACCAGTCAGTGAGAGAAACTGAATCCAAAGTTTGAGCTTTCCTACATTTAGAGATTATTTACAATCTGGCCATTTTCTTGTGTCTCTGCTTTTTCTGACTTTCCTCTTTTTTCATAGTCACTACATCCAATGTGTATTCTAACCTGTTTCTTTTGCAGTTCTTCTCGTCTAACTGCCTCAAATTCAATATTCTTTCTTCCTTTATTCTTTTCACATATCCCCAGGTAACCTCCTAGTACTTTCTTTGACATCCCTACCTCCATCCCCCAAAGATATAATGAAATATACTTGCTATTTTCTGTTGCTTTTACTTTTTTGTCTATTTAGAGGATAAACTTCTCAGAACAAGGATTTTTGCTAGCCTTTAGGCTTGCGGTGCCTAGCACAGAAGGTCCCCAAACAAAAGTTTACCCACAAATCTTATGTATGAAATCTTGAATTTTTTTCCCCATGTTCACGTAATTAGAGAATATTTGTGGTGGCCAGTGAACATACCTTTATGTTAAGGGGACCAAAGGCTTTTCCTAGGGTGCATGGTTGTATTAAGTTGATCTGTTCCAGTTTGAATTCCCCGGTTGGCTGATGGCTTTGGCCCCTCGCCTCTCCCCCGGGGCTCTCCCATTGGTCCCCGCTCCCTGATCCCGCCTTTCCCCGGCCCCGGGAAAAAGGCAAAGTTAGCCATGATCCTGGTATTTGCCCCTGCGAACCCTGACAGTGAAGATGCAATAAACTCTCCTGCCGAAATGCAAGCAAATACCCTTCCTGACTCTTTGCTACTGACTTAATACTGAACCTGCCCAGGCTTCTGTGGGAGCATGCGGGACCCCATGGAGCCAAGGGGGGAACGGTATTAAATATTCATGTTCTTTTGCAAATCAAATAAAGAAATTTTCATAAACAGAAACAAAACAAAATTCCAGAAAATATTTTTCATCTATCAAAAGTGGTAAAATCACAACCTATTCAAGAGAAAAGTTTACGTGTGATCTTGAATAGCATTATAGGACATGAGTCCTGTTTGTGAAAGTTGCATCACAGAATAAGCTGAATTGCGAGGGACCCACAAGGATAGTCAAGTCCAACTCCCAGCCCTGCACAGCTCCATTCCCAAGAGTCTCACCATGTGCCTGAGAGCATTGTCCAAATGCTTCTTGTGCTCTGTAATTTGGCAATTTAAATGATTCAGCTTTGCAACAAGGTTACTTCAGGAATTGGTTAGGCTATCATCACCAAAGATGTTCAAGATCAAAGCCCTGTGTGCTGAGTTGGCCCTCTAAAAACATAAAATCAGGTATGGCATCACTGTCATTCTGATGCAAAGTCCTGATTAGTTTTGAGCCAAATGTCCCTTCTGTTTCCAACCTCAGAGATCATTCCAGACCAAAAATTATGAGAAGCAAGTACTGCTGTGCCTGTGAGCAGATCTCTGCTATGCCTGGGATAATAATTTTCCCCATGATCTAAAGGTGAAAGAAACTGCTGCCGGATATAATGACAAGAGCGGTAGGATCCAATGACACAGGAGAGTCTATGTGTATATCACTCACTCTTGAGCTCAGTTTGAGCCGTGTCCTCGTGTGTTGATCAGGGGTCCAGACCAACCTAAATTATTTAATGTCTCGTCGTTCAGTGCCAGGTCTTTAGAGATACTGTTCCATATTGACTGTGTCTTACCTGTGAATCCAAGGTGCACTCCAATGCTGTGTCCTATCTCCATTTTGAGATGAAAGCTGGGGGCAGTCCACTTCCCGTTTCTTCCTTCCTTTCCTCTCTTCCCGTCTCTCCTTCCCCCACAGTATATGAGAAGGTATTTGTGTGGACAGTTGGAAAGGGTACATAGGCTGGTTAGACCTCCAGTGTGGATGCTCAAAACCAGGTTTTGAGTTGGATGACCAGGAGGCCTGGGACACTGCTGCTCCTGCAGCTTGGCTGTTGTGGTTGAGTGTGTGGCTGAGCTCACATCCACTGAGGGAAGGAGAGATAATCTTGATTAATGCATGGAGAATACATAGCATCTCACACGTGATCTTCAGAGGATGCTGAAGTGTAGAAAAGGCAGGGATAACTTTGAGACTCAGCCTGTGAAAGCTGTAAAGAAACACCATTTTCTGAGGCCTTTCTTAGGCCTACTTGTGTCCAAATGTGAACATTTGATTACCACATAACTGCAATTAAAACATTCCACAAAATAAAGCAGCAATCAGCAAGCTGCACCCCAAGAAAAACTGGAAGGCTAGAGTTTACAAGCTGTAAAAGAACAGATGATAAAACAGCATTTTATTGGAAACACAGAATGCTTCCCAACTGGGAAATTTCAATGCTGGGACATACAGACACACAACATCGTATCACAGCATGCTTTGTATTAAGATCAATAGGATAGATAATAAAAAAATTGTTTTTCCAGTGACTTTAGTAAAAACACCAGCATAACCATGTTGAAAGAGAGAGACAGGTATGTTTACATGCCATCACTTATGCATGCCGTGTCCTAGGCAGCTGCTGACTTCCTGGGGAGGCCAATGTGGCTGTAGCTGCTTCATGCTCTGCATCTTCTCAGACAGTCAGGGGTAGGGTTGCACACAGTCACATCCCTGCTCTTCACAAACCTCCTGCCAAGAAGCAGCTAATAGTTTTCTTATTTACGTAAGGCAAACACAGGCTCACAAGACTGGAAATATTCAGTAAAACTGCGTTTTGCTCATGCCTCTAGTCCTAGCTGTTCAGTGAAGTACTATCAAAGGAGTAGAACTAGAATGATTTTTACCACCTGAGAATATGACAGAGGAACTGCACTTAATATCATTTGTTAACTTTGCCAGTAAAGTTGTATTACCCAGAAAAAGATTGTTAAAATATACATGATAGTTCTCCATATTTTCCAGCAGACAAAGGGCTGGCAAATGCCCTTGGCTTTAGAGAATCTTCTAATGCTTTAAATAACCTTTCACAAGAAAAAGTAGTTTTCAAACTTACCCATATATATATATGTGTGTGACACGACCTGCTTATAGTTGTGCCTATCTACTAATATACATTTTTATTAAGCTAGTGTATTTTTCCTCTCTAGAATAGATCTTTCACTAAAATAATTCCTCTTTCTCCATAAGAAAATAAAACTAAAATAATAAATAGTGCAATAGTGCACAACAGTTTCTGGGTTTTTTTTTGTAAGAAATCATGATTTCTCATGAAAACTGTTATTAGCTTTTACTCTTCTGTAGATTTTCTTTGTCTCTGATTTGCACCTTCCTTCATTTTATAACTGTCTGTGTCATGATCACAGTGGTTTGTATTAGGGTTTTGCAGTTGCTTGCCTGTGTTCAAATTCCTGCTATTTTTCTGAATGGAAGAATGTGATGACAAATTTTAATTAATGTTGATTTTATGATATTTTAACTCTGCCTTAAGGATTAAAAACTAAAAATCTATCACTGTCTCTTAATTTTCAAATCAATCCAAGAATATATGAAATGAAACTTCACAAAAGGCACTTATAGAAGATTTAAATTAATGGGAAGCTGTTTGATTTATTATACAACAGATAAGATCTGCATGATACAGCTTCCTGATGGTTTATGTGTCTATGAAATCTTTATAATGAAGGTTATTTCTGAACTCATAAAATTTCATATTCCAGTCTATACTCCTGTCATCAACCTATAATGCTATATTTGGCTTGAGAAGCATATTAATTATAAAAAATTCTTCTGTTGATCCAATGAAGATATGCTCTTGGGGTGGGAGATATAAAAATAGATTTAACTCCTACCACAGCATATCCACAAGGGAGCAGCAAAAATGACCACTTGTTACCTATGATGTTTCCATTTGAACAGAGGGGGAAGACTTCACAGAAGTGAAATCTTTTACAGACGTAATGAAATAATGATCTTTTAGATATTGTTTGAGATTTTATTTCTCAGGATGCTTTGTTCTATAGGAGATTCACCCACAGACATTTGAATTTCTGTGGTAGCTGGAAATTACTTTAGTCTATAAACTTTTATTTGTTTCCTAATAAGCTGTTTGAATAAATGTTGATAATTAAGGAAAGAATATAAGATGCATTGATACTTCAGGCAGCACTGCACTGATAAAAATTACTCTGAAAAGGACCTGCACCATTCACATGCTCTGTTTCATCTCTCACCTGAAGAGCACTAGCAGCTCTCTGAGGAACAGGTACGCTCAACCCGTCAGCTGCCGCTGATCTGTTCACTGGCTTAGTGGAAACATCCCTCGGTAATGTCAGAAGACACTTGCCCTTTTAGGGTTACCTGGCTATGATTGTTCATTATAAGTATTAGTTATAAATCTACTCTCCTCATCTCTAATATTCTTCATTTTCAAAATCAAATCTGAGTAACAGAGTTTGGCTTCTATTTCCACAGTAGATGACATTTAAAGAAAGCATGTGTTTAAATGCAACCCTTTGGAAAACAACACATATACATGTTTTTAACATTAATATAAATGTCGCAACAGGACTGATTTCCTGAGTGGGAGCTTTAATCTCTACCAAGTATTTGGTAGAGCTCAAAACAGGATGAACATGTGGCACTTTTATTTTGCATCAAACATTTGCATAATAAAGGATAAACTAACAAAAGAAGTGACTTAAATAAAAAATGGGTTAGCCAAATAATTGAAATTTATCCTTAATGTGCAGAGGAGAAAAAGTACACATGAAAGGCCCATTGGGATTTTTTTTAAAAACAAAGACCACATGAAAAGTTGGTTGATGTTTTGGGTTTTTTTTACCCTGTATTTCTATGAGTTCATTCACATGCATTCATAAGCATTATTTGTCTTTCTATGAAGCAATTAGAAAGCTTACTAAGTGGAAAGGAAAGTACTTTATCAATTAAGTATCAATTTCCATTTCCTTATTTATGATCCTGCAGCTAGTAAGCATCAATAATTTCTGCTTTGCTACAATGTCATCAGCAAGATTGATTGTGCATGTCACCTCAATATGAGAAGACTTAAATGGAAAACATGTAACAGCACCAAATGCACTTTTGCAAAAAGGAGCAACTTAATCACACTTTTAAAAATAGAAGTTTTAAAGATGCATCACCTCTTTGTTCTGATGAAAACTCTGTATTTTTCTTCAAGATTTTTATTGACATAATTGTATATTTGTAGCTGTGCACTCAGCAATCACTAAACTAAAAAAGAAATTGCTAAAAATGAAGCACCCAGAAAATAGGAAATGCCAAGGTCAAGGCTTCACAGAAAAAAAATTAAATCATCTGCATGTGCGTATAAATTATGACACAGTTAATTAGATGATCACTATAAAATTACTTGAATACACTTGGTCTTTGTTTTATTCAGTGGATAGAGGAGATAGTGGTTAGGGAGCTTATCATCAATTGTTTTTCAGAATTTTTCCAAATTCTCCTCCAGAAAAAGCCATTCACATTTTGATGAGAGGGATGCTTACATATTTCTGACATATTTCTGTCTCACACTTTAGGCACTCAGTTTCCACAAGTTTAAAGAGATGCTTTAGGCCTCTACTCAATTACTGGTGTTTTCACAGGCTGGCATGTGCAGAACTGTTTAGGTTTTAGTTCTGACAGGAATTTCATAGTATTATGGAATCATTGAGATTAGAAAAGTCCTCCAAGATCATCAAGTCCAACCTCTGACCAAACACCACCATGCCAAATAAACCATAGAATTAAGAGCCACATCCAGTCATTTGTTGAACACTTCCAGGGATGACTCTACTGCTTCCCTGGATAGCCTGCTCCAATTCCTGACCAACCCTTCAGTGAAGAAATTCTTCCTGATGTGCAAACTGAACCTTACCTGGTGCAGCTTGAGGCTACTTCCTGTTGTCTGGTTGCTGCTTGCCTGGGAGAAGAGATCAAGCCCCATCTTGCTACACCCTCCTTTCAGGCTAGTGTAGAGAGTGATAAGGTCCCTCCTTAGCCTCCTTTTCTTCAGGCTAAACACCCCCAGCTCCCTCAGCTTCTCCTCATAGGACTTATTCTCCAGACCCTCCACCACTTCCCTTGGCCTTCTCTGGACATGCTCCAGCACCTCAATATCTGTCTTTATGTGAGAGGCCCAGGCACAATCTCTTCACCAGTCTTGCTGGCCACACTGGTTTTGATACAGGCCAGGATGCCACTGGCCTTCTTGGCCAACTGAGCACACTCCTGGCTCATGTTCAGCTGATGTTGACCAGCACCCCCAGGTTCTTTTCCGCTGTGCAGCTTTCCAGCCACTCTGCCGCAGTCTGTAGCGCTGCCTGGGGTTGTCGTGACCCAGGGACAGGACCTGGCACTTTGCCTTATTGAATTGCATAGTGTTGGCCTTGGTCCATTATTCAGCCCCAAAGCAGGCTTCTTGGATTATTTAGGGGAGTTGCTATTTCACCAGTGGGCTGTTACCCTTTGAGTGTGCTCAAAGCACACGGAGCAGAAATGACAGGCACAGCTTTGAGCAGACTGCTTGCTTCCTGGACTTGTGATGTTGAAGACTGGAAACGCATTCCTACTTCAAGAAGGATGTGAGCCCCACTTTCTAGAACAGTGTGCTATGGTGACTGTTGTTCCTAGTCAGGCCTAGTAAATATTTCTATTACACAAAGAAGTGCAGAAGATACTAACAAAGTCAGGGCTAAGGGATACTCAAAGGAGACAAATTCACATCCCTGACCCAAACTGATAAAAATATAGGGAATGGTAAAATGCAGATCCTGCATCCCAATGAAGCACCTCAACCAGGTTTATTGGGTATTCTGGCTTTGTGCCATCTCTCTGCAGTATATTTGCAGATGGAAGAGACCTGAAACACAGAAGAAGCTGTCTGTCTTCAGTGTCTAACAATTGGCTAATGCTGATACTTCCCTAAGTAAAAGCTTTCTGGAAACATCTTTGTCAGGACTCTCATTGACCTGTGTGCACATGGGGAGAACACACACCAAATGAAGGGCTCAGAATACCTTTGCAGAGAGTGTGCAAAAGCACTGTTTTGCAGGCTCAGATTTATTATTCCTGTCTCATGTTCCTCGGTGTACTGTTGTCTTCATGGATTACCCTGCATTTTCACACCTATTGAGAGTGCTTCACAAATATGAGTGAATTTGTCACTATACTTCTTGGATGGGTAATTTCCAAACAGGGAACAGTGGCACAGAGAGACAAAGGTGTCCCCTTCTCAGCATTGTCAGGTTCTCCATCCTTTACTTGCAGAGAGCTACTTGCAAGAGGGTGAGGAAGGCTGAAGTGCCGCGGTGCTGTGCCGGCCAGCACGCTGCCTGGCACCGGGCAATGCCTCACCTGCTTCGGGTGGAGGTGGCGGATGCCGACCGCAGCGCTGGAGGGCAGGCGAAGCACCTGCTCGTGTTCGCCTCACCCACCGATGGCAGGGTGCCTGGAGGAGGAGGGAAGGAGCGGAGGGACTCTCGTGTGAAACGGAGAAGGGTTTATTCCAANGGGGGAGAAGAGACCAGGGCGAATGGGAGAAGATGTGGGGAGTAGAGGGTTAACATCAGCCAATTACCAACCGAGGAACACAGAACTTTCTAGAGACATAACCAAATATGAACATAACAGGGACGGGGAGGGAGCAGCCAATGGTCACAGCAGGCTTCACACAGCAGTTTGGGTGCTTACTGTGCCTTCCAGTCCTTGTGCTGTGGAGGCTTCAAGCCACTGGACCTGTTGGTCTGCCTGGTCCAGCTGACCATGGCTCTGGCCGTGGCTCACTGCACACTGAAGAAAGATCTGCAAATCCCTGGATTCCCATCTCAGCATGGAAAAAGACTTTTAATGAAGGAATGACTAGATGAAGAACATGGCAGAGTCTGCGGCACACTCCTGCCAGCCTGACTTCTGCAGTTCACTTGCAACCCAGAACAGAAGTGCTCTGTATCTCAGTCTCTGCTCATAACCACTGGAAAAAGAAGAACCTAAGAACCAGTCGCTGGTATTTAGGTTGTCCTTGCCCGATTGACATGTAACACATACCACAAGTTGCCCTAGGGACCAGTGGGAATGAAAGGATTTTTCATTTTTGGGATGAGGAACAAAGTTTGGAGAGAACTACATAGAAGGTTTTAATTCACAAGTGGAGATTGTGGTTAATTGTAAGGTGGATGCTTTGTTTTCACATAGAATACATTTTCTGACCCCATGTTGTCCAGCACGATAGTACTTTTTAGTACTGTTTTATAGCAGTGTAAATTATTTTAATTCTTTATCCTGGAGACACAATATACTGTGCCCCATTACTCAGACATAGGTGCCTGTTATTGACAATTATATTTTTTACCTTCTTGGGAAAAAATCCCCCTAAATAAAAGGTTTTCTATCTGTTTCAGCATTCTTCCCTCTCCTTCTCTTTTCTTTCAGCCTACATCCCATTTTCTGACCCAAATATATATATGTGAAGCTAATATGCCTTTTTTTTTTTTTAACTGCAAAATGAATGAAACTTGGTACAATGTAATCCTGAATCTAGAATCTTGACCCTGTTTTATGAGATCTGAGGCCTCCTTTCAGGTCTGGTTTTCTACTGACTTCTTTGACATGCTTCACTAGACCTAATAGCTCCCTATTACCAGTTACAATTTAGCATCTGAGCCAGGAGCTGGAGGAAAAAGGGAAAAAGGAGTGTAAATTATACGGAGATGCAGTGAACAAAGGTTTTATTTCTCCTGAGCACAACCCTTTGATAGGAAAACGGGGGAGACAAATGTGTTGCTAATTTAATTAAGTAGTATGAGATGGCAGGGTCCACAGATGCCATTTAGGACTGGATTAATCAAGAGCAGGTGATGAAAATGAATAGTCACACATAATGTTAGCATTTTTAACAATCCGACACAGTCTAATGGAATCAAGTGCTATTTAACAACAGGGCTCAGTTTTGCTTGCTAATCCAAATTTATCTGTACTTTCGCTGTGCACATTCATGTGGATCAAGAACTCTGTTCCCTCTGATTCCCATTAATTTTCTGGGGCATTTTTAGTTATTTAACGTTTTGTACAGCATGTTCATGTCCCCTTTTACTGCACACACAGAGAAACACTGTGAGGGCTGTGGAAGCCTTGCATTCTACGTGCTGAACAAGTGCAACATCCAGCAGGTAAACACTTTTTGACAGCTGAGAGGTCATCCTTACCAGTATAAAACCTTTGTTTTCCTCAATGTACTCCTTTCCAAAAGTATTGAAAAGTACTGAAAAATTCTGATCAGCTGTTTCCTTATAGAATCAAAGCTTGAAAATATTTTTGTTCATAAATTTTGTGACCACCTACAGCTATTTGACATAGCTCTTCCAGTGTGCCCATATCTTTCCCGGTAAAAACTGAAGCATGGAACTCAGTAAAATCTTCAGTCTACCCTCCAGTGAAGGAGTTACATGAAGATTGAAACCTCTGTCAGACTGAAAGAAAATTTAACTGCATATGAAGTCATACATTCCTAATAAACAGTTTTCAGCCAGAATAAATTTGGTGCCTATAATTTCACTCCTTGCAAAGGATTAGAAGCTACTGCTGGAAATCAGATCTGTGTCCACAGGTGGTCTTATATCTGTGAACAGGCTGTGGCCAAAACAAATATATCAGCTTTACAAAGCAGTGGGCAAGCAGGTTGTTCCTCCCCTCCTTTGACAGTTTTTGACACAGAGGAGAGTGTGTAGGAACGTGCTGTGGCATCTGTTTCTCATCCACTTAAGCAGAGAGGGCGTAAAGACTCTGCCACCTATGTTAGGGCTCTGAAAGCTTTATAACCTATTACTTCTTTATGTGGTGTCATAAAAGTAAACCAAATCCTGTCCAACATGAGACTGACAGAGCTTTCCTAGTTTTCAGAATCTGAGCTCTCTTTGCCCTCTTAATGGATGGATTTATTACACTTCAGAGTTCAATTTCATATTAGTTGTTATCAGGTCTGAAGGTAGCTTCTTTATTTCACAGAGAGAGGGAACTACTCCTCTCGGTGCTATGCATTTTGTTGCATTTACAGAGTCTTGCCAAGCTTGTGTTCTAAACCCTATGAAAATCAATTGCAAACAGCCATGTCTCAGTTGCCATCTTTTAATATAACTGTTCTCCAGTCCCTGAAGGCTCTTCAGAGGAGATACCTCTGTGTGCCATAAAAACTTTTGTGATTTTAAATACCTCTGAGTATAAAAAATCCAGAACAAGAAATTCAAAGATAAATATGCATTTCTTTCCAATGAGCATTCCCAGGATAAACTACCTAGTTCTGCTTAATGGTGTTTGTCTCTCTGTTTTTTCAGGTGAAAATTTTCTTTTTCAAAATATACCTGAGAGAGAGAGAATACCACCAGGTAGAAAAAAAACATCACAGAAAAAGGATCCTAAAACACAAACAACAAAACTCAAAAAACCTTTTGTGTTTATATGAATGTGATTATAGAACAAAAAAAATCCCACCAGGGTTACAATAAATTTCAGGATTTTTTTTGCCAGCTGTGAGACTTAAAACCTTGGTAGAAGTGTTGTGAGGCCTTTAGTAGTAGCGTATTGGGGTGGTCATGCCCAGCTGTCTCTTTTCTCCTTACACTACAGTCCTCAGCTGATTCAAACTCATTGCTTGGGATAATCTCCTAAACCACTATTGACCTCGGTGTCTGTTTATATCTTTTTGCCCTGTAGTTACTTCTCTAGCATCATAGGTTGGTGCAGCTGTACTTGCCAGAACCCATCCACAACATCACTAAACTTGGGTGTGTTCATAAAGCTGCTGTCACAGTTGAAGAAATTACATCTTCCTGCTCACTGTTGAGCCCAGCTGAGGCATCACAACTCACAGAGCAAGTACTCAGAGGCCTTCACTTCAGTTCAGTGTCAGGATTTTTACTGAGCTAATCTCTCCTACTTTGCCCTGCCCCAGACCCTGACTAGAGTCACTGATGCAGGGTGGCAATGTCTTAAACTGCTGTAGCTGCTTTGCATTTATGACTGTGATCTGAGATTAAATGATCATCTAATATTCTCCTTCTCAGAGGAGCAGAAATGAGAAGGACTCAAATGGAGATGTGTGATCAACTGAAGGAAAAGTGTGCTTTCATTCTGGAAAACTTCATCCTGAGTTGCTAGAGTCAAGATTTGTGCAGTTACCGAGGTGTGAGTGATGAAGGAGAAGGAATTGCTGTGTGCTTGTCCTTCAGGCTCATGTTGGAGTGGATAAAAAAGCTGCTTTGAATTGGAGGGAGAGGGGAGAGAAGTGATTACCAAAAGTATTTGATGTTTCTTTGTTTCTTGTTCTAATTAGGCTTTCAAAACAACACCCATAAAGCTCATCCTTTTTCTTTTCTTTTGTTAAAGTTATCATACTTGAGAAAGTATGTTCACTTTTACAGATGCAATCTTGTGCATTTCATCCCTATTTGAAGGCAGAGTTATGTTCTGAGGTATGCTTGGGTGTTTTAATTAAAAATTACGGGTAAAATATTTAGAATGCTCTTGAATTATGGAATATTTTTGTTTGCAAATGGAAAACTGTAACCAATAGTCTTATTTCATTTTATATTAAAAACAGTGTTATATTATAATAAGGGAAAAAAGTTAAAAGAATTACAGTCTGTATTTATATATATGTGTAGAAGATTAATGCCTTTGGTTAATTTGGGTTGAAATATATATTCTAGTAAGGTGTAAAAATTAGTTCTGAGTGCTCATCTGGCAACTACAAATATGTTATAGCAAAGTGCTATTAAGCCTCTCTAAAGTTTTTATCTCTTTACTTTTTTTTTCCCTTTTTTTTTTCCTTTCTGAGCAGGGTGGATGAAAATAAGGTAGAATGTCCAGGCTCAGAAGATAGCAGTTAATGGGTCAAGCTTTGCCTTCAGGCTGGTGTCCAGGCGAGTACTGCCAGGCTCTCTATGAGGCACTGAACGCTTTAACATCTTCAGTAATGATGTGGAGGAGATGATGGATGCCAGTCTTACCAAGTGTTCAGGTGACAACAAGTTGTGAGGACCACTTGCTGTGCTCAAGGGCAGCAGTCCCATTCAGAGACACCCAGGCAAGCCGGAGGAGGGGCCCAAAAAGGACCTTGTGAAATACAATGGGGACAAATATTGGGCTGTGTGCTGGGGAATAAAATGCCCCTTGCAACACTACGGGTGCCTGAATGCAGGGGGACAGCTCTGTGGACAGGTGCCTAGGGGGCCTGATGGACAGCAGGCTGGACAGGAGCCATCATGCCCTGGCAGCACTGACAGTCCGCACCATCACTGGCTGTTTTCAACAGGGCAATAGGCAATAGATGGAGGGAAGTGCTTATGTCTCAAAACTCAGCACTCATTAGATGATGTCTAGAATACTGTATAACTCTTTGGGCTTCCACTGGAAATCAGAAAATTGGGAAATACCCAGTGAATGCACCTACTTCTATTAATGTCTGTAAATACTGTGAATACTGTTTAAAGGATTATTTTGACATCTGTGGAAAGTGTAACAATGTTGTTCATTTGGCATTCTAAATATTTAATTTCTTGCCTTTGTAATAAATTAGTTGGGCAGCTTTATCGCTGCAACCACATTGGCAAACTAACACGGACTCATGGTCCAAGTTCTTCTAAAGAGGTGACAGTCATTCCTGAGGTGTGTCCAAGATGGATTCATCAGTTATAATTCCAGGTGAATATTTAAATAGTCAGATAGGACCATCAAAGAGACATTAAAAAGCAGTCAGTGTTTATTCCTGTCCTCTTGCATGAATATTCCAAAATGGAGTTGTGTTGCAGTGAGAGGCAGTGGGGAAAGAACAGTGGAGTGACCAAAGCTTCCTACTCTTTTATGCAGAAGGCACTGAAGAAAGCAATAGGGATCAAACAGAACACATGGAGTGAGTGAATGCTGATGCAGGGCAGGGGAAAAAAGGAGACTGGCAATGTTGAAAACAATATGACACAGTTTATCTTCAGGTGAAGATATTTTCAGAAATAAGATCTATCGACTGGAATTGAGTATAACGTAATCATAAAAATTCAAGCAGTATATAATCACCCATTCTCCAGAACATATTTACGTATGTATTTTTGGATATAACATCTTTTGTACATTTAATATCTTAGTTGTTGATTTCAGGATTTGGTATGTACTGAGTACTGGAATATTCTGACAATGATGCTTGATAATAAGTAAAGCACTGCAGAGCTGCAGGTAGGAGACAAAAGCTACTGTAATACTCCACAATGGAAAATTTGTTTTCATTAGGTCTACCATAGCTATATTTCCTGAGTAGATACCTAGTCATAAATTTCACCAGTTTTTATTATTTTTCTCCTGCCCAAGGAAAACACTCTCATCCTACAGCCATCACTGTAGATCTCCCATACATTAAATTGTTTGATCTTGCAGATGTTACAGAATAAAACTAATAAATAAAAAAACCCCAAACAACCTTCCACCCCAAACAACTTTATTCTGCATTGTTAAGAAATCTGCTACTCCATATAGATCTAACATTGTGCAAAAACTCCTGGCATTTCATTGGGAATGTTTTCTAAGCTATATGCTCTGCCTGTGTGACGTGGCCTTTGGCTTACCTGAAACATCCCTGAAAATATGCAGTAGAGACCTTAGTTTCCTCCTGATCAGCACAAGGATAGAAAGAGAAACTGAGAATTCTTTTTTGCCTTAGTTTCTGTTTTCTGTTCTATTACCAGTTCTTTCTCTCTTCAGAGAGAATCTTTAGTATCTGCAGCCCCATGGTGCTGACAGCCCAGTTCGGAGAGCAGTGTGGCTGCAATGGAGAACATCAACCCAACATGTGAGCAGGGAGAGAACAGTCACTCATGGGGCAGAGAAGAAAGAATAGATTATGGGAATGAAGAACAAAGAGAATTAAACTTCTCTATGTTCTGTACTCATGGTAAATTAGGGAAATCTAATGGGAGTTACATCTGGGTTGAGATGCTTTACCTTGACTTCTTAAGGTGGAAGATATACTACAAATACCAAGCAGCTGAATACTCAGAGTGACAAACCTGGAATTTCTGGGAGGAGCAGGTGTTGCCTTCTTACAAGACAGGACATCAATACAGCTCAAAAGTTTCCACCATTGTTTGAAGACCGTAGTCATTATATGTAGACACAGTATTCCAGTTCCATTTCTCTAGCACAAAGGTAAAACTTTCATTTTTCTCCTTACCTGCTTAAAAGTACAAGAGTCAGACTCACTCAGTGCACTGAGGGGCTGTTCTCAGCAGAGAGGCTGTTCTGCTGTGCCATCCCACCAATGTGCTCTGTATCATGTCAGGCTTTATTGATCTGTGTGGATGTATGTTTCTAGATCAGTGGACATCTGCCACAATACTAACAGAGCACTCCATAGTTGCCAGTGTCGAAAGGACTTACTTTCCCCCCTGCAGGGATCCTGAAGAGCAAACCTGGAAGTGATATCTGTGACAACTTCCAAGGAGCTGATGCTTTTCTCCTTTGCACAGCTATGATAACAGCAGTTCTAGGTACACACAAGTTCTTGTTGAGTTTATTGTTTGGTTTGCTGTTTGCTTTCTTTTGTTTCTTTGTTTTTTTCAAACAGCAAATGAATTTTGATTTAAAGTGGAAACAGGGCACCTCCATGGATGTCCAAAAATTCTGTATGTGCTTAGGTAAAAATCTGTCTATGCCTTCATGGCACACCCTTTCTCTGAGTTAATTAAGAAGTACATAAAAACTTGCTTGAGGGCTGCTAGGAGTAAGTAGAGCTGTAAAAAAATCTTGATGAGGACTTTTGTCTCATAGCTTTAGCACTTGGGTAATTATGTAATTGTTGTGTTTCTTTGTTTAGCATGTGCTCTGCGGTCTCATTAATCAGTGCAGCAATACTAAAATGGCTGTGATTTCCACCAGCGCGATAAGACGTGTTGGCTGCTACATTCAGAGGGATAAATTGGTTATTTTACAAAGTCTCAAAGGGTGAAGGCTTGGGGGTTTTATTTTAACGTTTGTCACATGATCTCGCTGCATGACATCGCAAATCTCCCATCTCTGCTTTGTTGGTCTATATGCATGAATAATTTTCCCAGTGCTTGTTTGTAGCTGAGCGGGAGAAAGAGAGAATTACCGCCGCACAATCTCTTGTTGTCGGTGATCAGCATTCCGATGGTCTGAGCTGGCTTACAACAGTGTAAAGACATCAGTGGCATGTGTTATAATATATTGAGCATTGTACTCCTGAAGAACGCACGAAAGAAAGAACATTGTTCTACTAGGGAGCAATTCATTGGGTTTTTCCCAGAGACTCTTGGGTCAAGTTTTTATAGGCCTATTTGATTTTCAAATTCTTTTTCCCCCTTTTTCCTCTCAGTGAGCCATAGTGTCCAAACTTGTCTACATTTACTTCCCATGTTTTGTGCATGGTAGATGTCCTTTAAAAAGAGTATCTCAAATAAGTCTTTATTCTTGTTTTGTTGGCTCTTATTCTGTGTTTTCATGAACTCTGGCCCTGGCCATGGCAACTGCAAGAAAAATGTTAACATTGATTGACAGGATTAAGAAAGCCTCCATGCCTATCCGCATTTCAAACACTTTGGGAACAATGGTGTTTGGTGTGATTGAATTAATGAGATATCGTGGACTGTCAAAAGAGCACACATACTTTACATAAACCTTATTATCTTTGCATGGCAGAAATGAAAAAAAGGAGGGAACAGAGGTTTGGCTTTCACTCATACCTCCAAAGGAGCCATCAAAGTGTGTGTGCCCTGGCTCAGAGAGTGATGTGCCCGCTCAACTGGCCTGCCCTCCCTTTCTCTCCCCATACTGCCTGGCTCTGCTTAGCATACATCAGCCATGGGCTTTAACAAGTCTATTCAGGCAACTGGGCCCAAAACAACACTCTTTTCACAGCTCAGCACCTCTGTGCTGATTTTTTTTTTTCCTATGGGTCTATTGTTTAACTTGAACTAAGCATACATTTCAACAATTAGACCCAAACTGGCTCCTACCACCCTAGCTTAACCCCAAAGAGTGACATCAGTCATGATACTACATACATTTTGAGAGGTGAGCCACAACTGGTACTCACTTTTAGCAATAGAATTACTGGAGAGAGAAGAAAGTTTCATAGGGAACTTCTTCCCACTTAAGTCTTTAAATGATATTTCTATCCTCTGGGAAATGTTCCAGCAGGCATAATAGTTTGGTGAATAAATACAATTCATTGAAGCAGTGCTGCATTTTAGCATAAGCTATTTTTTTTTTCACAAGAGGACATCATGGATTAAGAGGCTCTGAAATGAAATGTAATCCAAAAGCTGAAAGGATTCTACCTACCTGCATACCTGTCTGTCTATCTGTCTACTTACCTGTCTTACGACCTCTCTAATAATTTTTCATGGTCCTTTTTACCACAGATGAGCATTAGTTCGTCAAATACACACAGCAGTGGCTTACTGAAAATCATAAGTTTAATGGAAGCGTCATTTGTTTGATGGCATAGTTCATCACAGCCCTTTCAAACTTTTTCAAGCAAGTAGTAATTTTTTATTGAATTAAAGTCCTTAATTTAAAAAAACCTTGCTGATTTTTTCACTGTATTCATGGATCGTAAGAATTTTTTTGGTAAAAATATTTTTCTCTCTTTTGTGTGCTAAATACAAATGGAGGTAATATAAAAATGTTTTTAATCCCAAATAATCAAGTCTTATATTATTTCTAGTTTGCCTGGAGTAAAGAGATACCGAGAAAACCTCAAAAAATTGTACATACAAGAGTGTCCAGATTGTTTTTGCAGACATATGAAGAATGGACAATTTAAATGAAGTTTAAATAGAAAATCAAGCTTTGCTAGTTTACTTACAAAGTCTCAAACCTCTAGTCCTCTGAAGATCCTCCTATCACTGCGTTACTTCTCACCAGGTAGGGATATGTAGCCTTATGTAATCATAAAATCCGATATTAATTTTTTTTAAGGATTCTTTACTCACCTATATCACGCTTTCAGTCTTAGTGAGTAAGCAAGGTATAGTCTTTGTCTCTGTAACTTCAGTGGTTATGGTGCTGAGCAGAAAATGATGAGATTTGGTGGCCAGATACAGCAATTCTGCCTTTCCCTCTTTATGGACTTCCCTAAAACCTTGCAGCACTCCCACAAGCTTTAGTGATTCTATGTTGTGATAAATGATTCATTTTCACTGAGGATTTTGAAAAAAAATATTGTAAGCATAAAAAAGTTTAAAAATCACCTGGTGGCATGTATTGAGCATTGCTTTGTAAATCATTAAATAATTTATGGAAAAACTCATTTTAACACGTGTGCATATTTTCTGAGGCCATGGATTAGTGACAGGCCTATCATAACAGATTAATGCTTCAGATCAAAGAAAAGGTGGAGAGCACTGCCCTGTGAAGTCACAAAACAAACCAAAATATTTCCCCCCAAAGCTTAGCCAGTAGATGTCTCTGTTTCACAAACCCTGCCGTGGTGTCAGCTGCCACATCCTCCCCGTTACATCTCCTGCACCCTTCTTATTAGGATAAATTCACCTTTACATAGAAATGGCAAGATGATGTGAGGATGGTGGTATTTTGAATCCTGTATAAAGTTGTCTGAATGGTCAAGATATTTGGAATTCAGTTGTGCACACAGTAAGCGGTAGAGATTGAGACACCTAGTTAGCTGGGGACTCTCTAATAACTGACTTGGCATAATCAGACTGCTTTGAACTGCATGACAGGGTCTTGGGGATACCATCATTTGCCCCTTTTTATCAAGAGAGTACAACCAGGATTTCCAGGATATATATGACAATAAGTAGGGATGTTAGTATGGCTTCCCCTCAGGGCTCTACACAATCATCTGCTCCTTCTGAACTCTTCCTCCTCCAGTCCTATGACACAGAGTGAAGCAAGGGGAGCTCCAGTCCCCACTGGAGGAGAATATCTTTCCTTCTCCAGTCTTAAGAACTTATGTCTCCCACAAGGAAAACCTGTGCAGAAAGATAGTGGACAGAGAGGTGTCCTTGACTGAGGGAAGGGAAACTAAGAGGGATGGCATAACCCTGCAGTTTCTTCTGGCCCTTGAGCTACAGCCAAATTGCAGTGCCTTCTGCAGAGCACCCTGCTCAGTGCAGCACAGAGCAGCTTCCACAGCGTTCACTGGCCTCCTTTCTCTCCTAGAAATGCCAGCACTGCCTATTTCTCCCACTGAGAGTTCTGCCAATGAGATAGGAAATGTTTTCAAGTAGTCCTTTAAATTCAAAGGGCCAGTTGCATGTCTATGAGATCAGCAACATAAGGGAGCTTGAAATGGCAAAACTGATTTCTGCTTTTGTGAACACAGGTATTGTTGATTTTTATGTAGACTTCAGAAGGTCTTTCCTGCTCTCTTAAGAGTAAACATCCACTATACTGTGTTATTTACTTTAAACTTTGTGAATTAATATTGCTTGCTTTTCCTTCTCACTTTTAGAGAATTTGCAGTAAAATTATACTTTTCATTTATTAACACTATTTCAAGTTGAAATATTAACACCTTTATCCTTGATAAAAACAAGAGGCTGGCCTTTTCCTCGTCAAATAAATAATTTCAGTTTGGGTGAAACCTGAGGTTGAGGATTTGTAACTGATTTAAGCTAACCAAAATGCTGTCTGCTGTTACAGTTGGTAATTCTTGTCTGCCATCTGCCGTGTCTCGCCACGCTTTTCTGCCGCTTCTCTCGTGTCAGCATTAGCACTGGCGTGTGTGCATGCCCATGGTAAGCTAGATTGCTGTCCCCTCCTGCTTCTCCTCCTGGCCAACCTCAGCATGAAAAGGATGACAGGAACACCTGTCTGGGGGTTGGATGGAGGTGGGATTTTCAGCTTTTAATTGCATGTTTTGTTTAGATGAGCCTAATGCGATGGTGGAACCTCAGCCCAAAAATAGAAGTCTGAATGTTAAAAAGGTGCATGGTTAAGGATGTGTAAGTAACAGCTATAATTTTTCCATTCCACCCGAGCAGAAACCTTTTCATTTTTATCTGCCATCTTTTTTCTAGCTTCTTTACTTAAGACAGCATAATTTCTGTTCTGGGTCCACCAGTACAGATAGTGTTATTATCTGTACTTTTTTTCAAAATATAGGTAAAATTTTAATAAAAGACATGAGTAGGGAAGCAAACTACACAGTTTCTACACTAGCTGAAAATTTTTGTTATTAATATACAGAAAATTTGTGCAATAAACTCCATAAGAAGCCTTGGCTAGTAGGTATGAAAGCAAGTAACAGAAAGGTGCAGAAATTGTGTGAGAACTAATGAAGGCACCTTCATCTAAGTTTGTCACGTATGGCATTGTTTCATCTTGGTCCCACTTTGAATCTTGCACAGTAAGTTGATACCTGGTTCACTATCACGTGCATGCATCCTTCCAAGAACCAGTCTTACAGCCTTACAGCCCTTATCCCTATCTCAGGCCTCCTTCAGGTGTCACTCAGCCAAACTGCAGCTTGCACATAGCTCACTGTGCCATCAGAGCAAGATTTGTGTTGGTAGATAACCGTGCAGGTTTCTTCCGCAGGTATCATTCCTGGCAGCCTTGATACCCCCTCGTCTTTCGTGAGAAGGAAACCTTTCTTTCTCTTATCCTAACATATATTTCTATCATCTTTTCCCATGTGTGCATTTATTTAAGACCTAACTGCAGGAAAGTGTTACGCCTATGAAGTGATTCTTCTTCTATTGCTCTCAGATAGGTGTGTCAGTGTCTCCTAGTAATACTTTGGGGTCTGAGCAGAGGCTATTGCCAGTGAGTTTGAACTGGGCCAGCAAACAGCAGCAGGTGCAGAGCAATACTTTCAAGCATATTAATTAAAGCATTGTGGCTAACATATTACAAAGTATTCCTTATTTTCCTAATCCTGGCAGACACTTTAAGCCTCATCTGCAGTAATATCCTGACCCAAGAGCAGTTCAGCAACAAAAATCCCGTTTACCCCAGGGCACTCACAATTCCATTAGGCTTTCTAGGAAAAGGCATAGAGTGCACCTAGGAGCATGATCTTCCTGTCACTTCCCCATTTTTCTAACTCCTAAGTCAGCTGGTACACAGTTAAGCATTATAGACGGGCAGAATTTGTTAGATTTCAATTTTTTTTGCAACGGCATTGTAAATTATGTAGGCCTCAAGTTCTCTAATGTCAAAGATGTCAGATGATGGCTGAAAATTAAATTGCACATCATACTGATTTCCTTTAAATAATGAATATATTCCAGGGGAAGTTAATTTCTAGTTACAGTCTTCTGACAAATTTCCTCATTTTCAATTTTTTGAGCAAATTTTGCAATAAGTTTTCATTTAAAAAATGATTTTGTATAAAACCTTACCGACTTTACAAAACTCTACACTGAAAATAATTTTCTTTAATGACAATACATGATGCACTAGCTGTGCAATATGTTTCTTGTTTTACATTATGACTTCCTGATCACATTTCCCACTGGCTTAAACATAGCAATCTGAATTTTAAGTCTGGCAACATTTAGAGATTAGGAGTTTTCCTTGATAGTGATGGTTTTACTTTCTTCTTCAACACTGTTTTAAGGGGTGCATTCTTTGCACGGCAGATTCAGTATCCTTGAGTAACCGGAAGTCATTAATAAATATAATTATCACTAGCAGTGCTGAAACAGGGGAAGCTTTGAGGTTAGTACAATTCCCCGGCAGAACATGTTTGACTGGGTAAAAAAGTTTACGGAGATTAACACCCACAGAGCTAGCCCACTGGTAGGTTGTTGCAGGTTAATGGAAATGTGTGGCAACAGGCAGCAACATTAGCAGGGTCTTTATCCTTAGGTCTCATAAATATTCTCCTTAACCTCTGCTAACACCCATGTTTCAGGCTTTTCTAGAAAGAATTAGGACAGCCAGCTCCATGGTTATTGTCAGGATTAGGCACATTCAGCTGAGGGTTTTCCCCCCTCCCGGCTGTCTGTTCAGAATTGCCCGGCTTCTCAGACACTTATTTTGGGCCTCTATCAAATGCGATTTCTTGATTGCTGCCCTTGTCTCTTAACCGAAGGAAGGGAAATTAACAGCAAATTCTTGGGTAGTAGAGAAGTGACCTCAGGACATTTTGTTTTAAATGTAGTGCTCTATTAAATAAAACTCTGAAATGCATAATTGAAGGTTCACAACTTTCCGTGCTTAAAAACCATTTTGGTCATTAAGTCAAATTTAAAAGGAGTATGAGTTTCTAGTAATCATATACGAGTTTATTTCTCTTTTCAAGTCTTTGTTAGTTCCTTTGTATGTTAAACCACAGAGACTTTAGTAGATTGAAAAATGGAGCTGGGAAGGGGTTAAGGATCTTCGTTGACTGCAATTTCTCAATCAGCCTCGGGAAGCCTCAGGTCAACTTTGCTCATAAAACTCTGCACAAATATTTCTTTTTCTATCAGAGGAATTCTAATTCCACACACAGACCAGTGCCACTCAGATTATTACACATTATTAAAAATTAATTTTAAAAAACTGTTTGGTCCCTGAAACTGTGAGAACCCAAGCTTTGAAAAAATTCACTACCATAATAGTAAAATAAATACCAAATAAAGTCCTCTTCCCTGCTCTTTTTATATTTCTGTTATCCCTCGATTTTGAAATCTTTCCTCTTTTTCCCCCTTGCACAGTAAAAATGAAGGTAAAAGGCTATCCTTATGGAAAAGTAAATTATATGGAACTTAATAGGGATAAAAACCTGCTATAGAGATTAATAGGTTTCCACAGAAGTTACTCTAAACAATATATAATTTAATAGAAACTTCAATATAAAATGTGAAAAATCACTCCCTCCTGTGGTAAAACCTGTAAGAGAGTGGGCACGAGAGAAAAATACTTCTGTCACAAGGAGATTGTTACATTGCGTGGCAGTGGGGTTGGAGTTGCCTGTCCCCTACAGAATAGGCCTGTGAGCAGAATTATCCAGACCAATTAGCAGTTTGAAGGGAAAACACCTCATGTCCTGCTGCTCTCAGGCACCAGCTCGCCAAGAGAGATACACAAAAAAAGGTTTGTCCTTCCCCTGCACCCAGGTGCTGATTTTTATTCTTCCTTCCTCCGGACGAAGCTGGCAATCTGCAAAATGCCACATGCTCTGCCACATCCTAGTGGGATAGAGGCAGGAGGGGCTCGTTACCTCCCTGTGTTGGTACCATGCCCTGCGTGACTGCAAATTCCCGAGTGCAGCCAGGAGACTTTTGGGGATGCTCACCTTGAGAGCAGGGACAGAGAGAGATGAAGGAGGTGCCTGCAGAGAGGGGGTAAGGAGACCAGGAAGTGTGGGGGAAGCAGTGGGGAGAGCACCCTGCAGCATGGCGCAGACCCACAGCATGACACAGACCCACAGCCATGCTCCAGGCATGGTTACCCTCACAGGAGAGAGTGTGGGGGCTTTGTGCTATTCAGGAAACTCCTGCCAGCTGCTGAAAAAAGGGGGGCTGTGGGTGAGGGGCAGATTTCTTCAAATATTTCTTTGGCCACTGTCTTGTCCTCTAAGTCAGTTTGAATCGTGTATTTTCAGAGTTGCCTTTTTCTAATTTGTGCTTTGATAAAATTTCATCCTTTAGGGTATTTGTGTTCCTGCATTGTAGCAGAGATGGGGCTGTCCTAATTCATGACTTTGGTGAATATGGGATCTGAAACACACCCGAGTAGACATAAAATTCTAACCTACTGCTGGTTCCATCCTGGAAACTACCCATGTGCATGTATATGGGCCAAATGAATGATGATCCCAAGATGAGGATTATTTAAGAAATGCAGTCTTTTCATCAAACTGTGTCACTTGCTTATTTTCTATCAAAAATGTTTACAATTCTCACTGTATTTCCTAAAAATCTTTGGTGTGCATGTGTGTGTAAGAGCAATTAAAACTGATTTAATGTATCAATCAGCAGGTGGAAGACCTCTACCGCCTCTAAAAGGCTGTTACTTGTTTATTTGTGCACATTAATAAGATTACTATATATGAATATGAACAACATTCTTTATTAAAAGTGCCAGACCGTTCTCTTAACAAAGGTAACAGTTACTTATAACTTTAACCTTTAGAACTTTTGGAACAGAAACTTACTGTCCTAATATACCTTACACCTCCATAAGAATAAAAATAAAATTAAAAAACCCCACCAAAAATAGGGTTTGTTCATGCTAAAACATTCTGAGAGTAATTTCTTAGAGGAAGGCATGATACTAATGGTCTTACCCTTACAGAAAGCTTTTCTTACAGTTAAATTTGATAAAAATACTGCTATGACAGATGTCTAATTTCTTTATATTCCTTTATAGTAAATTCTGATCATTCGGGTGCTCATCGGAGAAACTTTTATTGGAGACCAAGAGAACAAAAAAGATGAGGTGGAGCAGAGCCATCAGCTCTGCAAAAGGAAGGGGAATGTGGTTTTTGGTGTTTTCCCAGAGAAGACATGTAAGCAAAATGTACGACACAAAAATTGTATGAGACCACCTGTTAACCACCTGTTTAGCTGATGATTTACAACATTTGATACTTTTCGAAAAGGTCGATGTTTGACAGATGCTGGCAGATAACCGAAATTCCAAAGCATCTTATGGAGTTCCTGCTTTAAGAACCACCTGCATAGCTGTCAGCAGTTTGTGGCAGTGAGTAGACTTTCACATGTCAGGCTGTATACTTATCTGTTGGACTTTTCAAAGAATATGCAAAAATTACTATGAAAAAAATCCTGTGAGGATTCAGAAAGTGGATGAAACAGGTAGATAAATAATATCAGGTAAGCTGGTGACTCAGCATTCTTTTCCTTAAAATTTCTGATGCCATGTACTGAACACCATGGTTTTAAATCAGGTGAGGAAATGAGATCATCCCAAGATGAATCAAATCTAAAAGCTATGAAGGCTGTGTAATTTTTCAGAAACAGTATAATGCCCAAACTTAATGGTCATATTGCAGAAGCAGTAGATGAATTCAAAGTAAGCGTGTTCAACAAAAGGGATTTTCTAAAGAAATCGCAAAAAAATTAAAAATGGCTCACTCATCCATTCACAAAAGTCTTGGGAAAGGATGGACTCTAAGAATGTACAAAAGTTTATTGCAAAACGTAGTTCTTCCACAGCCTCCAGTTCTCCTGGGAGTAAAAATCATGGAAAATAGATGCTGATCACAAAGAAACCATGGAGTACTCTTAAAAATAGTGCTGGTGAGGACCTACATATTTCCTGTACCAAAAAAGAAGACAATTTCTATGTTACCAAGATGGGAGGACAGCACAAGCATATGCACTTTGATCATATGGGGAATAGGGATGGAAAAGACCTTGAAACAGTTAGTGCATCTGAAAGGGATCATAAAAGACCACCCCCTTGCAGAGGATGAGTGGCGAGAAGATGGTGTGTGACAGATGATTAAGAGTCAGTTACTTATAACTCACGCAAGAAATGGATTGAAGTGGCTCCCAAATATTGCAGTGAGATGTTACCAATATTTTGCGTGGGTTTTACCCTTATGTAAGGGAAGATGAATTTCTCTCATACCTCATTTAGCACACTCATGGTGTTACTCTGAATTCATGACCAGCTACAAGTCTTGTTGCATGTAGAACCTTTCCAGGCCAGTGGGAATAAAGGTCAGTTCTCTCTGTATACATAAATGCAAGCTGAACACATTGTAAGATGACTTGATCTGATATTCCCCCACATTTTCAACACTCAAGATATAAAGGTGATAATTGGCCCAGAGAAGAGGACAAATATTCAAGCAACCATGAAAAGGACCATACTGATAAGCAATTCTTTTAGGCATTAGATGAAAATACTTATTGTGTCAATGCTATTTGCTGGAACATTTTTCAGAGGACACTTTGTCTTTCTGGATGCGTTGGTTTTAGGTTTGAACTTGTAACATGAGCTGCAGAGTGGAGGTATCGTGACAACATCTCTTCCTTCTTGTCCCCTGCAAGTAAGAGGGTCAGGCAGTAAAGATACTGTAGCTCATGGTGTACACACAGCAAGCAGAGAGGCTTGTGTCTGGAGGGTAAGTGTAATTAAAGGGCATATCTGCTATATTTAGTTCAGTGTCTGTGGGAAACGGTGGTCCGTTCTGAGCAATGTTTTTGACGAACTAGATTTGCTTGTGTTAAAGGCTGAATAGTTAAAGTCCAGACAAAAATGCCTTTTGAAGGCCATACAAAGAGAACCCTTGCTTTTCCGTGTTGCAGGAGAGCAAATATGTGTTTTAGTTTGAGTATTATATGAGAACCAAGTACTTCTGCTACCTCTACATTGGGAACTTTCCATTACATTTGCTTTCTGTCCCTAAGACTTTATTTTTTTCACCCTCATTTCTTGCCTTATTTTCTCTCTTGACATTTCCTTTTTTGTTGGAATTATTTGTTTTTAATTCACTCATCTCCTCAGAGAAAGACACGTTGGCAGAATAATTTTTTAAAATACTGGTGAGGAAGAACTTGGTGCTGATTTTACTAATATTTTCTGAAGTTTACCTGAACTAGATATAATTAACCAGCAGTGACTTAGTAGTAAAATAAGAACTAAGGAGCCAAACAAACAAAACATTTTAGGTTCACTTTTCAGAGGAATTTATAGGAATGTAGTCTGTGTGAAATAGTAAAGAAACTGTGTTCAGGGAGCACAGGTATGTAGCTACTAAAAGTGATATTAATCACTAGTGAGTGTATTTGTGCATGTAAAAATATATGATATTTGTTTCGGAAAAAAAGATAAGAAACAGAATTTCTCTTTATAAGTATTTTACAGGAATAAACACCAGCGAAGTAGGTAAACTGGAAGACAAACCTGGATTAAGAAAAAAATGTGCATAACAGACATCTCAGCCAATAAATAGTTCTGTAGATATTAGAAGAGTAAAATTTTGGAACAGACTTACTATAAGACAGAAGGGACAAAGGAGACCAAACTACTTCTAAGTTGGATGTAAGTAAATTTAAAATTGGAATTATAAAAATGTAGAATGGTAGGGGATGTAATGATTTTGACTCTTGATACATTCTTAGGAGTGCTAGTGAAGAGTAGGTTGCAGAACAAACATGGTACAGGGTTCTAACATTTCATTTCTGATCTTGGAGACAGCCCAAAAATGCAGAAACCCAAAAATATTTCCTAAAATAGGAAGTAAATTTTTGTTCTACAGATTATCTCCTCTCCATCAATATTGCATCCGCCAATTTTGGATAGCAAATTCATTGCATGTTCTAATTGAACTGTGCAATCTTCTTTGTGACCATTTATTTGGTGTTCAGAAACAAGAGTGATATTCAGCTTACTTTTCTGCTAGACTATTATCCATTAATCATTCCTTGTGTGTTCTGAAACAAAGTAATTCTGAAGCTTATATTCTGTCCATTAGGAATATATTAATTTTATTTTTCAGCAGTTTTTAAAATCTCAGTCCCCTCCTTTTCATATACTGTCCCTAATTCTTTTCTATTCACTCTAGTTGGTGTGGGTGAAGTATCTCCTGCAACTTGTTTTAATTTCCTAATTCAAGTCTAATGCAATTCAGTCAAAGACCTTAGACCTGAAGCCTAAAACTCAGGCTGAGTTTCAGTAACTCTCATTTGCTCCCTTTCCATAATCAAATTAAATCTAGTCTCTTATGGAAGACCTTGCATAGACTTTACACCTATTTTGCACTTCCTTTCCTGTGTGATGCTCTCTCAAACCTAATGAAACCCTCAAACTGACTTGCTGATATCAGTGATGATGCTGATGATTATGTGACAGTATATTCAGAAGGGAAATTTATGTGCAAAAATATGAAAGAACAACACACAAGATTCCTTCGGCTGCTGGCACTATTATCACATCAGTATCTGAGAAGTGAACCTTCTGTTTTCTGAAATCTGTGATGACGCTTGCTCAGCTCTTGGTGTACGACAACATTTGCCTATCCTCTAACATGCACATTACCTTCTGAAATACAGGATGCAATAGAAAAACTTACTGTCACATGAAGTTATAAAGATGGAAAAAATAAGAAAAATGCATTTATTGCAATTATACGACTCAGTATTATACTGTAAAGTCTGAAAAAATTAAAAATTTGCACTACGATGATTAAAAAATAAGTAGTTTTTTTTTTATTTGCAAAAATTTAAAGTTTGTTTGTCTTTACTGTGTGACAATTTCAGGGTATTAACACCGAAATAAATGAAATTTCTCCAGATTTATGTAAAGAACTGAGAAAAAAAATCGTGCCTCATTGACAAACAGGACCCTGTTGGAGGTCAGTTCAGCTCAGCCATGGAATTCTTGTGGAGGTTGGGGAAAGTCAATCTTTTTGTTAGTGATCCTGAAAATATGTAGAAACTTTGGGTAAGTCAGCTTGCATCTATTTTTGATATGTCATTTACATGTTGCACTGCTTTTTCCTACCTAGCATTATATATAGAATATATGCTTCCTTAGTGAATATGAAAAATGGTGTTCAGTTTCAGTTAAATGACATTGCTATAAAATAATAGTAATTAAATATACAATGATGCCATTAGTGGATTGACTAGTCTCCTTATTTTTTTTTTTTTATTGTAAGTATCAAAGAAAAAGAATAAAAGTTTTCACTCTAATACTACTGAAACTATTTCCAACTATATTGTATGGTCCCAAATAACAAACAAGAGTACAAAACAAAGGGTGTAATGATTTTTTAAATATAATTTCTCATTTATTACTTTTCATATAGGGCTTAGATGATGAAAGGAAATAACACTTTACAACCATTTACAATATTATTCTCTGTAAGAAGGAACCAAGTGAGGCAGGAAAAGGATAGGATTAAAGTGGAAATAAATGTAAAAATAAAATATTTCCTTTTGAAGATTACTTGTTTAAAGAAGAAAACTTTGTATTTTCATTTAAACAGTCCTTTGTACCCAGGGAGGCTTTCTTTCACTCAGAGAATGCTTGTTAGTAACAATTTCTTGTTGGCAAATGTTAAATGTCTTTCCTTTTTGATCTTAAAAGTTTAAGTCTTCTATATTAATCCTACTCTTAATCAGAGAGATTTACCAAGACTTAAGAAGGACACATGTACCCACACAGCAGGGAACAGACAAGAAAAGAAAAAAAAAGATGACAACTCCTATTTATGGTTAAGCTTTGGAAAGATATAATTAATTCAGAACCCAGATTATTCAGGATTCAAGGGACGGTAGCTTGCATTTCCTATCAGTGCAGATTTTAGCCCTGGAAGGTAAATTGTTTTTTTAACAGAAATTCTGGAGCCTTCTCCTCTTCAAAGGCCTCCCATACCAATTAAAAGCTAACTGCATATCATTCTGGTGCCCCATGAAGGAAACTCTTTGTTTCTTCTGCATGATAGGTGCTGCAAGCCAACCAAACTACAAGTCCGTGCAGTTTAACAGCATTAAGAAACATAAAAAAATATAAGGGACAAATTAAACAGATGGGTGAGTTTGAGCAAATGCCATTTTACAGCCCTCTGTCAGGAAATGAGGCTTTACATCAGACACTGCTGCAGTCACATGTTGATCTGACTTACAGCGAAAGCATTGAAAAGGAACCTCTTTAAATTTCTTTTTTTTGGCAAATTGGTTGGTAGCATAAAATAATGCCTTGTTTTATGGGTCAGTTGTTGATTTTAATGCAATCAGTGCACCCAGCTCATTAGCCCAGTCTGTGATCAACCTCACTCAGTGGTGGCAAGTCTCAAAAGCCGGGATGAGGAGGTAAAATTTTATGACACTTCCTGCAGAATGTTTTCCAGCTTCTAGCGATTTGTGGTTTAGGATTTCTGGAGAAAGAGATCTTGAGGAGTTCTCTTCCATGACATTTGATCAGTCATCTCTTGAAATCACACAAACTTCTGACATCTGTAGTATCCTGGGACAATGAGCAAAGATATTCTTTGTGTGGAAAAGTATCTGCATTTATTTGTTTTCAATTTTCTAGTCACATTTATTGTCCCCTAGATGTCATAATGAGAAAAAGAGAGTACAGATATTCTGTTTTTATCTTCTGTGAGGCACACACGGATTTTGTGAATTTCTACTACTCCCTCATTTCACCCCAGCATTTCTTTTCTGGTCTGACCAGTCCTTTATTTTAGTCGTCCTTTGAAAAGAAACTATTTCTCATCTTTGATCACCCACACTGGCTTTCTCTCTGAGTTTCCTAGTGTCTGGCTTTGAATGTTTTTTGAAAGGGTGACAGACCAATATTTAATATGCAGAACACAATTCACAAAAGTAGCATAATTATATTTTAATTTAGGGTTTAAGACTTTTTTTTTAATCTTTGCTCTTCTACTGAAATACAGTTACAGGTTTATTCTGCTTTAGCATAGGTGTCAACAGAATTTTAATTTTCCTTTTTCCTACAATGTAATTAACAAGTGGAATGGTGCTTCTTTTGTTTTCCTTGGCTACATACTCTATGTGTTAGCATAGATTGAATTTATTCTACTGTTCACTGCTTTGAGGACAGAAGAGAAAATTCTAAAGCATTAAAAACACTCTCATCAGACTGTGAAAGTTGCATGACAGAGCTTTGTGGTGCAGTTTTCAAACCAGGGACTCCCCAAGTAGTTCATGTACGACAGAAAGTCTTTGTTTTTATATGCTCAACCTGCTTTAATATATGCTGTCTCTACTGGGAGCAGTCACATACGGTCACTCCTCTCTGAACGCTCGTAGTTGCTTTTCTTAACCTGAACAACACCGAAACAAACCGTGGTCGTTTCGTTTCTGTAGGAATAGCTATCTCAGGATCTGCAGTGGCAGCTGAAGGGTTAATTCCCAATGGACACAGAAAAGGCAAACAGTCTGGGTGCTGGTTTGTAAAACGAATTTTCAATGTGTAGCCCACAGACTATCATTGATTGCGGTAAATAAATAAAACCACTCCTGACTTTTATTGTTGTAGGGAGTAATTATAATTCACAGGGCCAGACCCTTTGTGCCACAGAATGCTTCATTTGTGGATTGCATGAGCAGATACATTAACTTCTGTACGCTCTTTTCATTAGAACGCTATTACTCATTGAGGACTGATCAATATATCATCTATACAACATCTTGAATGTGGATGTCTGGACCCATTGTGGGCTTGCTGATAATGACTTCTTTATTCAAGCCAGCTTGTAGGAACAAGGAGATAAAGAAAAGGGAAGAGAATTATAGCATATGCTCATGAAAGTATTCTAAAGGTTATAAACAGCAAGCAGGAGTAAAGCTACAGGGTAGGGAAAGCGATCATAGAGAAAAAACAGTGTAAAGGAACTGAAAGTTGAAAAGGAAAAAAGGTTAGTTTCACTGTATTTCTTTTTCTGACATTATGCAAAGCAAGCTAAGTTTTAATAAACCTTCTTTTGAAACTAGTCCTCCCCTTTGGGATTATATTGCCCTTTAGGTTTTCATATCCTAATGCTCTGCTCATCTTGTGAGGCATTTAAGTATTCCCAGTGAAAGCAGAGTACCATTTTCCTTCCCCCTTGCAATCTTTTATTTATCTTTTGTTCTCCTCCTTTCTCTCCACTCTCCTTCTACCCCAAATAAACTCTCTGGGGCTCAAAGGTTTTATTTCTTCCATTAACTTTTAATTTCTTGTGTATTAATTTTTTTTCATTCCAAGCTTTTCTTATGCTCTTCATCAAATTTTATATCATTTTACTAGAACTTTAATGTGTAGAGTGACAGATTGCAGCTTGATTCAGGCTCACTGCACTCTCCATATCTGAGATATATTTTGGGAAATGGTAATGAATAGAAAATATACACACAAACCACTTTATTAATTTATTTTAGGTTTTTCCTTACTGCTCTACTTTGGCTTCTGTTTTGCAGATAATAAAAAAAATGAAGAATTATAATCTGTTCTGTAGATTGGAGTGGAAATGTCAAGCAGTTGAAGGAAATACAGAAAGGTTTAGAATGGTTTTAAAGAAATAAAGAAATAAGAATAAAGAATTTATAAAAGAATGTACAAGAAAGCCATAGCAACTTTCAACCTTGGGGTGGGAAGAAAAAAAACCCCTTTTTTCTGAAAGAAAACAAAACCAGTTTGGTCACAAAGCAGGTTTTCATCAAATAAGTATTTTAAGTACAATGCCAACAAAAAGAGTGTGAATCAACTCACTGTTAATGGTACATGAAGTTACACACCTGCATAATGCATACAGGAAAATTAAAATCTTGTGAATTGATTTTAAGAGATTCAGCAGCTGAGGAGGAGCTTGCGAGGGAGAAGAGTACTTTCAGTGACAGAAAGTCAACATGTGGAAGTCAATAAGAAGTTGGGGTAATAAGGTAGCCCAAATCAGATTTCTGACGCTGACTGAAAATTAACAATTAAAGATCTTTAGTCACATTTTAAGAAATACCTCAGACGAGCAAGTTGATTTTGACCTCAATCCAGCAATTCAAAGGTGCTAACCCAATTCATGGAAATTAGGGACTAGATGTCCACACTGCAAAGAAAGATAAGCAGCTTTGCAGACTGCTATAAGAATGATTGAAATATTGCCCACCATGTTTTCATAACAGTAGAAGACATGATCAGAAAAGCTGGAATTTTTTTACATGAGAAACAGATAAGTGCAATTTCTAATAAGCTTAGGATGGGAAAATTTTTTGTCAAAAAAAAAAAAAAAATTAAAAGTGCTTCTGTATTCGATAGCCAGATCCTACCAATAAAGTCTCCGCCAGAATGGAAATACTGTATTTTGGCTTACATTCATTTGTCAAGTCACATAAAATATTATTATTTGGGGGCAGGTACCAGTAACTATACTCTTGTTTCATCTGCTCCAGTGCTTTATGGAAGTTGCAGTTCAGGCACCTCACTTGTGCCTCGTGGTGAACTGTAAAGCTGCAGCAGAGAAATTTCGAGAGAGACTTAATCTGCCCCAGCTTCCACTTTCTGTGAAGGTGAGAAAATACAGTTAAAAGTTTAACTCTGTATAGATGAAACTTTTCAGTTTGGTACTCTGTATGTTTATTTCAACCAAATGGGGTAAAGGGAAGATTCCAATCTTCAAAAGAAAGAAAAACAAAATTGTGGAAAGAAAAAGTAAAATCAGTAAAAAAATTAGCATTCAAGTTCTAGCGGGTAATCACTGTGGGTGGCTGGGCAGACCTGGGTAATCTCTGCCCAGTTTTTATCAGACTCCAGACACACAGTCAGTCAGGCATGACTTCACATAGAAAAGGCTCTGCAGCCCCTGTGCTGATGCAGGGCTCCTGGATGACAATTCATAGTCCAGAGTTGCCTGCTCAGGGTCCATGAACAGCATGTGGAGAAAATTTAAAGACAGCTCTAGGATGCAGCACAGCACACCCTTTGCTCTCTGTGCACTCTGGCTGTTTAACCTTGGTGCCACTATGTCTCTTTGCAACTTGCTGTTATTCTTGCCTGTCTGTCCTGCCCTAATAAAGGCAGAACACAAGATTCCTCTTCAGCTTATTATGTCAGGGTTCACAATATATTCCATAATATGCCAGTCCTCCTAAGGGTCAAATATGGAGATGTTTCGGACTGCTTGATGTATAATGTGCCTTCTAGGCTCCAGATTGATGTGTCTGATTCTATGATATTCTGGAAACTTTATTCTTCTAGTTTATAGTTAGTTGTGGTGCTGAAGAAGTTCAACAAACCAGTTTGCTTTGTACTTTGTTTCTGCTTTTTCCTGCTTTTTCCAGATCTCTCAAACCTTTCTTAGTGTGGCTGATATTGCTGTTGCAGCTTTTGACTGTGCTTGTATGAAGAAATTCTCCTTTTGCATGGGCTTCTCTTGTAGAATTTTTCCCAGTTGGGCTGTTCCAGCAGTATTATGTAAAGCAATCCCAGGATCAAGTGGGACAATACATTAGAGGTGCTTCATTGAGCTCAGAAGAGTTTGATCTTCTTAATATTCAGCAGGACTTACTTTAAATGTCCTTGGAGGTCTTGCTGCCTGTCTTGGGATTGGGAACTAGAATGTCTCTTCTCATTAGCCCTATAGAGGTAGCAGCCACAGTGAGCTGTCTGTCCCTAGGATTTGGCCAATCCCAACACCATTTTCCTGCAATCACCAGAAGCTAAACAGCTAAAATCCCTGCCCTCTGGTGTTTGTGACCTCTGTACAGATTTTCTTAGCTTCAAATAGTCCTGAATAGACTACACAATCAGAGGCCTGCAATTAGCTTCTTTGCATATCCTGTGCTCCAGCTGGTTCAAAGGAGAAATTCAAACCTCTTGTCTTCAAATTCTTCTCTCCTCTCTGTGCATTTCAGTGCTTTTCTGTTCCTTATTCCTTATCACAGTATGACTGACATACTTCTTATACAATGATTACCTTTTGGAACAATTTAAACTTCACCGCCTCATAAGCTTCCCTTCTTATTACAACTTGAAAATTAAATATACTTGGCAAAAAGATAAATATTTTATGTTCTGTACTCTTTTCCTATTGCCCAGATGTGTCAATCTTCTCAGTTATTGTTTAAACACTATCTTTACACCCTTTTCTTTTCCTACTAAGTGCAATAGAAGTTCTTCTTTGTATAGAGGTCTTTCAAGTTATTTAGGAGAGGGTTTGTATTAAGTATACTACATAAAATAAATTGTATCCCAATATACTGAAGAAACCCACTCTATACTCATATCTTTCACTAAAAAAAGGTGTAAAATTGTAATGAAAAGTATTAAAGCATTGTTTTCTCTAGAGACCTATGATGAATTCAGTTTTATTCATTACTTTAAATAACAGCTTGGCTTCCATACAGAGAATAAGCTCCTTATATAAAAAAATAGTTGAGGGCCTGTAAATGCCTAAAGATAAGCACAAAATTTGGAACAGTCTGAGCAAATTCAAAAATCTGATATGAAATCCCTTTTATTTTTCAGGTAGGAAGATTTTGCACCTAGGTAGGCATTATCAGCTGTGCAAGCACCTAACACAATTGGCTTTTCTGTGGGAAATGCTGTGAGGGACACTGAAACCATAGCATGAGGGAACAGTGCCATGGGCTGCAAGTACCATATTGAGAGAAGGCAAACAACGTCATAACTGCAAGATATGTGATTATTTTACTTATTTGGGAAAATGAAAGGTCCTGAGCCTTGTGATGTCTTTGGACTCTACACTGAAGAAAGATGGTCTATTACAGTAAGTAGAAAGGAGAGAGACGAAAATGATGAGGTAAGAAAACAAGCTGACAAGGGAAGGCTGAAGCAGTCAGGGTTTTTTGAGCTGAAGAAGAAAAGATGGGGGAAAAAGGTAATAATAAGGTGAGATATGCAAAAGGCCGCTGTGAAGAGGAGAGTCCAAATGCTCTCCAGAGGATGGATGGTACAACTGAAAATGGGTTTATACTACAGCAAGACTGTTCCAGAGCATCATCCCTGTTTTCCAGCATGACGGAAAGTCCTGGAAAAGTTTTGGTGGAAATTATGATATCTACACAGACCTGTATAAAAAATGGAACTTGAGGGGCTCTTCTATTCCAGTCTCTGCACAAATATGCTCTGTTTGCCCCAGCTATTTGTCTAACCTGTTCTGGGATGTCTCCGTATATCCCCAGGCTGGCTGTTCCAGGTCTTCATTAGACTTTCCTTTAGGTGCCATTCTTAATGTCTTGCCATAATTGGTGATGAAAAAAAAGAAGAAGCTTTGTGTATTTTGTAGGCAGCAGTACCTACCCACCCCAGCAAAACACCGCTGCTTTGCCTTACGCAGGTTCCTTAAAGGCAGACTGGATAGTGGCAGTAGGTACCACCATGGGTAGGGTGTTGATAGGGAGTTGACCTCTAGGTGCCTGATTGAGGTTCTTCCAACACACTTGATTACTTTTTCTGGGTTTGCCAGCAATACACCTGCATGGCTGGAGAAGAGGGTACTAAAGACAGAGGTGCATGGGAATCCCAATATGGGTTTGAAGCTCAAATAACTGAAGCCAAGCTACCTGGCAAGTATGTGTGGAGGAACCTGGGTGGGCTTGGGAAGCCTGAAATCAAAGCTGGTTTCAGATACACGTTCCTGGGGTTTTTCAGCTTGCCTCTGCAGAAGCTGAAAACATATCCATGGTTTCAAGATATTGCAATCCAAAGAGCTGTCTTTGTCATACAGACCCTGTTCTGCTTGTTGTGGCTTTCAGTGTGAGAACTGTGAATTCACTCCTGTGAATTCTTTTTGATAAGGAAGACCTTTCACATGAAACATCATTGTTCCATGTAATTTAAAAAAAACTAAAAAATATGTTAACTTCACTTGTTCTTAACTTCTTTGAGTGTCCTGTGAGTCCCAGGGCCATGGTTTTTAGAGTAATGACATAATCTGAAAGGATCTGCTGGAATAGTTATTGAGCCATATGAGTGAATCTGCAATACTCCCATGTCCTGAGGGCCGGATGAGGTTGGCTGTTTGGTACTTCCCTGGTCAGGTTTGCTCTCATATCCTGGTGAGCAGCTATATGCATATCAACTTTATCTTCCAAATCAATGTGTGAAGTATATGAAGCGTGCATTTGTGTGTTTAGTATGGACCCTCATGACTACGTGAGAATGTGTTTTAGAAGATCATGTGGAATGTGAAAGGAAGATGGGTGAGGTACCTCTGTACAATCCTGCCAAACAAATTTGAGATTGCTATGGTGGAGTGGTGGAGGCTTTTTTCTGGCTAATCTCCAGTTTTTGTAGGGTGTAGTTTGTGCAATATATATTGTATATGAGTATATTTCAGCATCTAAACTGGAAAAAATTATGCTCATATGTAACTTTCCTCACTTTGTACATAGAAATCTTTCATGACTGCTCAGGTGGATAAACTAAAGGATTTGCCTGAGTGCTTGAGGTATTAGAGCCTCAGTTATTATCATTCTTTGGAAAATGAAACAAGGCCACAAAGAGGTCTTGTATAAATTAAAAATGAAACAAAATGAAAAAGTAAATAAGTCAGGAAAAATAATTAGCTGACATACGTTAATTTTTTAAAAATACTTGTTTGTGGAACAAAGTATAATTAAACCCTTAGTGAGCATATGGTATGCAAGTACTAATGCAGTTTATTAGTATGTATTCAGCAGAATATTTGGGCAGATCATTCATGTATACATATAAAAGCAAGCTGAAAACTAGAGTGTGAAAATTAGAGCAGTCTAGGAATGATGAATGTTCATTCTACTGATAGTTTTGGTTTTGAAGGAATCCAGCAAAATGAAACCTCTGTAAGGGACATAAACCCATTTAATTTTTTAATGAGGATGCAGGTCTAAGATGAGGGGAGGGTGAAACTAGTTGTCTTAAGCTAATTAAACCTACTGCCTTTTCTTTGCAATTTTCTAACACCAAGTATTGAATTAGGTGTAACCACTTTTAACAGTTCTGGCTCCAGTTTTCCGTACTCTGTACACCCAGTCATGCTGGAACAGTTCTCTCTCTCTACTTCAATATTTTAAGAGAGAGTCCTTTTGAAAGTTTTGTTCCAAGACCTGACTTACTACTTTCAGAGAGAGATTATAAAGATAATCTTCATAAGCAATTTTATTTTACATTGTGGTCAAATTAGCATTAATTAAAGCAAGAGAAGGTAAAAATCAGTAGTAACTCATAAAGTTAATGTGATCATGATGTATTTTTTCAACACTGGGACAAAATTGGTCAGTTCTTGCATTGTCTGGTAAAGACTTCCTAACATGATCTCCTTGTGACAGTTTTCGTCGTGCAGAACCGGTGAGCTGGGATGAGTGAAGGAGGCAATATCAACAAAATACATTTGGATTTGTGCAGTGCAAAATCCAGGAATTTGTGGAAGGGAAGGGCACAGTACCTCTGGCTTCATGACAAACTTCATTCCTTACAGCTGTGCTGTCTCCGGGGCCACTCAGGGAGCACAACTGAAACCACGTAACACATCTGTGCAAGTTCTTGGTCTCAGATCACAGGCAGTGGATCAATTCCACTATCCTTTTTTTTTTTTCAGCAGAAAGTAATACTGAGAACCAAACCTGATAGGATCGTTGGAGAGTTTGAGGTATTTATTTTTGACAAATGTTATCCTAAACAACATGTTACAGATCCATAAAAAAATGAATGTTCGCTGCATCTATACCACATTAAAAATGTCCATCTGATGTCACCATTCATGGTAAGTGCATTTCCCTTGACCATAATGCAGTAATTCATACAAACTGGAAGCTTGGCATGGTGTGTTAGTAAATGAAATAGGTGAGGTGTCATTAGAGTTGTGAAATACTCTTAGAACACTATGGTAATACATTGACTGACAATGTGTATATTACTTATTTTTTTATTGGACATTTACTTTTTTTTTCCCCATAGCCTTCAGTATAGAATATTGCATATTGAGGGAAGGGATTTGACTGACTTTTTAAATTGAATTCATGGGAAACCCCATCTTGAAAGTGGCAGTAGTGTGTGAAATGAGACTGCAGAGCAAAGATTAAAGCAGCAGAAAAACTGCTGAGTATTGTTACAATATGGTTTCAAGTTGTGGCAGAGTGAAGAAAGTTTTTTTTAATAGTTTTAAATGGTAAAATATTTCTGCATGCTGAAGAAAACAAAAACGTTTCTCTTTGTTGCTGCAGTTCTAGCACATAAATGGTTGAAAAAGATTCATCACAGAGTGATGGAACTCCAGCAAAACAGAAATGTACCTTAAACCAGGGAAGCTTGTCATACCTTGCTTTCGTCTCAGCTGGTACAAAATTCACTGATGGTGAGAGAGTTTCTGATTCCACTGATGCAAACCATATTTGAGCTAATGGAATTTTTTCTCAATTCACCAGCAGAATAAGGTCTTTTTGTGCTTAAGTCATATAAATTGCACCTGAGAAATTGCAGACATTGTGTATCTTCAGAAAAAAACCAAACCCCTCTCCCCATGTAAGAGCCTACAGCGCTGTAAAATCATATTTTGCAGGCGAGAAGACAGCGCATTTTTTTAGTGCATGAAGTTATGACTATATTGCTTTGAAAGGAACAGGTAAGAACTTAAGACTCTTAAGATTCCCTGTAGCATGTTCCCATTGCAAAACAATTTTCAGCTTTGCAGTTGTCTTTCTAGTTTTCCACTCTGTCTCTGTACACCTTCTCTTGAGCAAATTAAACGTTTGTCCCACCACATTTATTTGGATAAAATGTAGTCCACCTTCCTATATTAAAAAAACCGCACTATTTTACTGTGATTTTAAAAATTGCAGTGGAGTTTGGGTGTCATTTAGTTCTAAGGAAAAAAAGAGATCTTATGCCTTACGCCTACTATAACATTTCATATAAAATGAAGTTATTTGGTTTTTTTGACAGTCCTTTCTTTACCACAAGTGAGGTAATTCTGCAATGTATGAATTCTATTGTCCTTTTTTTATGCTTAACTGAAAAGAAATTTTCTCTTCACCTATATTCTATTCATTACATCCTCTCAGCTGAGATACTTTTATTAGATAGCTGAGATATGCAAACAAAAATGGTTTAATTGAATATTCTCTGTGGATCATTAATTTTTAGGATAAGCCCTGAATATGTCAGAAAATACAGTTGCATTCAGACAAAAATTGTCTGAATCTTATCTTTTTTCACTGAAGTCCTCCATGGACTCTAAAGTTGATAATCAAGCTTGAAATTAGATTATTAAATTTTATAGAAATTCCTATGAAATATACATATCTTTCAGGAAAACAGATATTTCTCAGGTATCATACTAGTCGAGATCTGCAGTGTGGCTGATTCATTTCTGGATTAATCAGTGGAGACTGTGCATACATATCACATGTGTTTAGAAAAGTTACTGTTGTGTTAAGAATCCATGATTCTTTGTATTGTTCCTCTTCAGAAGACAACACATACCAGCACACAAGGTGTTACTGGCAGAAATTTCCTTTTAATTTGGGAATTTCAGATTCAGATTAAAGTTTTTGGGTTTAGTTTCAAATGTAAACCTACAGCTCTTTTATTTAAAATCTTCAGAAGGCTGGCTTCCTTTATTTTAAATATAAAATTTCCTTGTCCACAACATTGCAAGTGCTTAAATGACAAAAAGGTGGCAAAATAAGGGTGTTGCCATTCAGCTACTCCAGCTGGCACTTTAGACAAACCAAGAATGCCACACCTGAATGCTAATTTATCCTGTTATGGCATTTTGGAACAATTCACACACTCTATAAATGAAATTGCAAGTCCCAGTATTGTACTGTATCTTTGACGGCTTAAGAATAAAGTTTGTAAATAGAAACAATGAGTATTAAGACTAGTTGGTACAGTTAGGAAAAGTTCGTCAAACTATCAAATGCACAAGACCTTTAGGTTTGTCTTCAAGGCAAGAAGACATGAGTCTGGAAACTTGTCAAAATTTTCCACCTAGATCAATTAGTCAAAGGAAAGACATCACAGCTCACAATTAACCTGGTCCTGCTAACTGTGAGCAGTTGTGTCAGTTTTGCTTGTGTTAGTCATCATTATTTATAGTGGAGCCATTATTTATAGTGCTATTTTTCTAAAGAAAAGCGAAAAAAAGGAACGGAGAGAGACAGTATCTTGTAAAAACGGTAGATATAGCTTGGGAAAAAACCCAAACTGACCATATTTAAGACATTCTGCTATTTTTCCAGAAAGAGAGAGACACCCTTCTGTGGTGCCCTTGAGTACTTCCCAGTCATGTGGAAACTTGTAGTCACAAATCCATCGTTACAGGTAGTCAGCGTTTTCTGTGGCAAGTAGCAAAAGCACTGGAAAAGGTAATTCCCCTATGGAGCTGCAAGGAACTAGTTAACCTGAACCGAGGATTGTGAAAAATACCCGTACAGAGGTCATTCTCGACTTACGAAACTGGAACTGAACTTACGAGGTGAGGGTCAAGAGCACTTGTTAATTTTGCTCCATTATTTTCTGGTCATAATAAAATTGTCATAGGCAGCACATAAGGAGAAAACAGGGGATATATAACTTGCCATCTTTGGTGGTGGAATTGAAAGGGACTATGTTAAAATGTAAAATTTTGCTTACCTCTACGTACTCCCAATCTCAGTGTTTTGTCACGTCTAGATGGTCAAGTGGTCTCTTGAATCCCAGGAAATGTTCCAAAGAACCATGTCTTAGCATGTCTTTTATAACTTTATAACATAAGTTGTCTAATTCATGTATGTCTAACCAGAGTGTAAACACGTACAAAGTTCAGTTGCTACAGCCTTAAAAGCACTTAAATAGAGCACTAACCCAACAGTTCTGCTCTGTAAGTGCTACATTTGATTTTAAGTAGACAACAAATCTTAAGGAATGTGATTCTGAACTCTATTATGAATAGAGTAAATCAGATTCGTATGTGACATACACATAATATCTGTATAGTTTTGTAGAAATATTAAAGGCGGTGGATTAAAGCCAAAGACTAAAGGAACAGTATTAAAAATATGTGTAAATGTTCTCATGCGTGATGGTCATTTTGAAGTGGGGTTAGAAAACATCCAATGGAGGAAAATTCCAGCGTTTTGCAGAAGTAAATTTCCTCCATGGTCAAAATAGGAATGTTTCCTGAAGAAGGATGTGGGAAAATTACTTATCTAGGCAGTCAAAGACATTGAGGCAGACATGGGAAAGATGGTGTTACTCAGATGTGAAGCTTTTCTGACATTTCTTTTCTGTGCAGAGCTCATAGAGGCTCTGGCTTCTGCTGTGAAGGCTGATGTGTAAAAGGAAGAAAGTAGAAAGCTGATGCCCCTGATGGTGAGCGGATTAAACTCTGCTCTATGGATGGCTCTGAGTACAAGAACTGCTGATTATGTACTCTTTGCGATAGGCAGGAATCATCCAGAAGGCTCACAAAACTCTTGAAACATTTCAGACTTGTTACTGATTGTGCTCCTCAAGGTTCAAACAGAGCTACTTTTCCAAGTTTCATTACTATTTTACACCACTCGAAACGTAACTTGAACTCCATAATTGTCAACCCATCCCTCCAGAAACACTCTTCTTTTTTCTTAATGAATAGAATGCAGTTGAAATGTAATAAACTCTCCACACTTGCTGTGCTTCTTGGTTTATCTGTCTAAAAAGAAGTTTGAATCTTGGTGGCTCTGAAGTGTTAGGTGGTGATTTATCCATTAGGAACTGACACCAACTTACGCAAGTGAAATGGACAAACAGCAAGTAATACTTGTCATTTGTTGACTTCATGGGCCAGATTTTAATTAAAAAGAATTTGTATCACATTAATAGTCTTCTGATAAGTCAAATCTTCCTCAAACTTCTTTCTGTACAGGGTATGCTAAAAAAACCCCGTATATCTGTGATTTTATTTGATTGTTTAAAGAGAGAAAAGTGCCTTTTTATTTACCTGATACCAGGGAATTCCAAGGGCAGGACACATTCTTTAATAAGACCATGAACTGTATATCACAAATAAGGCTAGTAATAAACTCTAATACTGATGTTATAAAAGCCTTTGTAAAGCAAGGTTAATAACATGACAATAGTAAACATCTCAGTCAGCATAAAATGAAATGAAGCCTATAGTATTTTAAATGCATGGGTCCTGTGAAAATGGATACCAAGGAAAGACCTTTTGTTCATGAGCTTCTATTTATAAAAATTCAGTTTTCTGCTTGTGTCTCGGTTGAAGGTCATCTGTACACAAGCAAGAGAAATAAAACTGCCATACTTGTCTGCAAAGCGCTGGGATTGCACAGCAAAGTTTACATTATTGCCAATATAAAGCTTTAATCAAAGATTAATATTAGTTATGAAATTAGAAGACTTCCATTAATTTCTGTTAATTAATATCAGGGCCAGATATGTGTTGTATTCATTTGTGTTTACTGCTTTTTGTATCCTTTTTTCCTCCTGAAAAAAAATTATATGGTTTAGCAAGGGACAAAAACATTACTCCTCTGCTTCAGACCTAAGACAGAACTAAAATAATCTAGTAAAAATGTCAGTTTACTTAGCTGGCCAGTTTCTGAAGAAGCACTGTCTGCAGAAGATCACCGCTGTGTCCCTCATTCCAAAGGAAGAAACAGAAGGATATCCAAGTTCAGGATCACATTTACATTTTGATGGGGTCTTGCACTGCTGCTTGGAATTAAGGATGCTTTCTGAAATTGGTGCCTCAGTCTCCAATCAGTTTCTCCCATCAGAAGGCATTTCCAGAGGGAGTATGTGCAGAATATTTGAACTAAGAAGCAAAACCAAACACAGTGATTTTTAGACAAATAATCACTTTTTTTCTCTTTTTTTCTAGCCAAGAACACCAATTTCCTCAATTTCTGAAAACTATAAAGAGTATTTGAAAGTTTTCAACACCATTTCTCTTCACTGAGAAAACACAAAATAAGAATTATAATGCTATTCCTCAGATAGTCGGGTATCATTTACTTGTCCTTTCTTAAAGGGGATAGATCTAAGCTGATTCTGGTGAAAATGCAGGAAATCTAACAAAATAGATAGACTGCAATAGGCTGTTTTTTTAACCTTCTGGAAGGGGATTTTCTACATCTTCGTCTAACGATTTTCTCAATTTGCTTGCCTTTGAAAACTCTTTGATCACTAACCTTCTCTCCCCAAAAAGTAAAACAAAACCAAACACCGACAAGTTAGGAAAGTCTTTCAAATGGTCTTTTGGATTTTTCAAGAAAGATTCTCTCTTGACTTCGGTTCATAAAAAATAGATCGCTTTTAAAATATTGTATTGTCCTCTAGACATGAAGATTCTGTTAATACTGAAAAAAAAAAGGCAGCATAACACCACCTGTTCTACACCCTTTTTTGTCTTGTTCTTCTTAAAACTCATTAACTACAGAAGTGCAAAGGCTTGTTAGGACATCATGGGAGTTTGATATAATAAAGGAGAAACTCTACAACAAAGGGTGACTATAATTTCTTAGTTAAAAGCTAAATAAAAGACAAATAGTAATTCACTGAAGTAGGAACAGGCATCCATTTTTCAGAGTATTTACATTTAGGAAGATGTGGCCAGCTTTATTTTTCTTTTAATTCTCCTTCTTCGCCTACCAGATTTTCCACTAAAAATTCATTACCTTTCTGGGGTTCACTGTAACACCTAGTAACCTTTTAACTCTTTTGCAGGATTATTAGTGTAGAGGATTCACTTTTTCCCTCATCCTGATTTTCATTAACTAGTCTCTACATATTCAGCTCGTGAATAAAGTGACTAACACAATCTCTAGAGGTATATAGAAGGATATACTAAATATAAGTTGGTCATATTATTTCTGCTTGTAGCACTGTTGCTGCTATCTTTGGAAGACTGTCCCCACTTCAATGTCCAGAGTTCAAACTAGCTGCTGGTAGCATTGCAAATGCCCACAGAGAAGCCCCAAGCACAATATAGAAACTTCATTCTGTCAGAGGGTTAGTTAGGAGGTATCGTGTAAGCCTCTGAGTAGGTAATGGTCTCTTCAGCTCATTCACCGATGTTTAGTGTGATTCAATGAGCTGAAGTTGAAGCTACAACTGGAACTTGGGCTTTGTCTTTGGTGAGCTGGGGGTTACTTTCTAGAAAAACTGATCATACATTGTTGCAGAGAGAATCTACGTACAAAGACGAGTTTGTAATATTTTTTAACCTGAAATTAATCTCCTGGTTCAAATGAATATTTAGTTCTGTGCCAGTTTACAGCTTGTCTTACACAGGAAGACCAGGATTCTCCTTGGTATGTGAGTCCCTCCAAAGTGAAGCTTGGTGTTTGTTGCACTTCTGTGGTCTCACTCCAGTTTGTCAATGAGATGTCCTGAACACAATATTCCACTTCTGTGGATTTCTCCACTCTGAGGTCTGTTAGCATCTTGTAGGCAGATCAAAACTACTGTGAACATTTTTGCTGCCAGTTCATATTCCGCTGAGTGTCTTTCAACATCACAACACCTTCTGCCACCAGGTATGTGTTCCTGCAAATGCACTTCACAAATTTCAATTTCTAGTTTTCTGACTATAGCTTCACCTCTCCAGACGTAGGAAGTTACTGTTTCTGTCATGCTCTCTCACTGTGGGGCTGGAGATTGTAATTGCAGAATGTTCTGCAGAAAGGTCTGGACATCACCTTCCACACCAGCAGGATGCCAGAGCAGGTATCCATCCTTCTTTCACAGTACAGAAAAGCCAGTCCTCAACGACAGTGGTGGAAACCCCAGAGAGGTTGAGTAAACATCATTGCACAGTTCTTCATGCAGTAAACATTGGAGGGGCAGAAATCCTGCAGTGTGTCACTTCAGGAGGGAGAGGTGGCATTTAACATTGCGCCTCAGGCCCTGTGCACCTTTCTGGATATGCTCAGCAGCAGCTTGGAGGTGCATTATCTCCTGTTGGGAAAGGCTATCATTTTGTCTAGAAGGCATAAAACATAGGTTCTGCATTCCCCCCAGTAAATAAAAGTCATTCCCAAAACCTGTCTCTGAGCCGTGTGGACCTGGATATCAAGTCACATGCTGGTCAGACCTCAGGAAGGGCTCTGGAGACACACTGTGGCATGCCATGAAGAGGGGAAGGACGCTGCTTTGTAGGCTCTGGCTTCAGAGCTAACTCTTGTCCTTGAGGAGCCTCTACTATCAGCCAGTAAGGAACATTTGCAATGCTGCTTTCCATAGTCAGCTTTAGTGGATGGAAGGCTTAAATTTCCAGGGCTTATGTTCTGATTTTTTTTTTTTAATTATTTCAGCTAAATCAAGAGTCCATTATTAATTCCCCATAGAAGGAAATTTAAGTAGGACACTAACCCTCAGTCTAGGGCAGCGGATTCTCATGTGCTTCATACCCCATGTACACCATTAGTGAGTGCATTACAGTGGTGTGAGGAGCAAGAACTCAAACTGTCACCCCAAAGTAAGAAATTAATCTCCTAAAGGCAGTCATGGACTCAGCTATAGCAATTCAGAAACGTATAATTATGTTTCTTTTAAGATTTTTTTATAACTCCCTTACATTTAAACATAATTTTTCTACATGAAATACATGTCTAACCTGTTAATTAGTGTGTTTTTAAAAGGGGAAATAAAAAAGTAAGGTAACCCTTTAATAATGTTGGGGAAAAAGCAGCTATTTCCCTGATATATTAAAAAATTGCAATGACAGAAGGCAAAAGCACTGAACAGAGTATTAAAGAGAAACTCGCCTTCTGCTGTTTGCTTTAACAATCTAAAATAAAAAGTTGCATTCACATACATAACCTCCAGCTTTTCAACTCACCTGGAGAGCTCCCCTACCCACAATGCACTAAGTGGATGATTAAAAAGAAATGGGGGCTTAACTGAGGGGTAAGCGTGGGGTCTCTGGAGCTTTGCAAAGCACTGAACCATGCAGCTACAGCTGTCCTCCAAACAAGCCCAACATTCTTTATTTATTTGTTATGAAATATTTATGGATGTTATGAAAGGTTTAAAATAATGTGTCTGTCTCTCTCTCTCCCCTCTTATTTTTGCCCTGGCACAGTGTTTTCTAATGCATAAATAATTCTGGCCTGTGGACAGTGGGACAGCACATTAGGTGGGATGTATCCGCTGTATCACATTCTTTCTGCCTGAGAGAAAATATCATTCCTAGTAATTTTCTACACTTATACAATCTGCGTTGACAGTAAATAATTGATGTATGAATTTAGGACTAAACTCCAACACAATATGACTTTATGTCAAGGGTTACTCCCAGCAGATTTTGAGCTAAATCATCTTGCAAAATGGATTCTTTCAGTGGAAAAAGGGGGAAAAAAAGCTTTTTGAAATTATTTTAATGGAAAGATGGGACCTCTGCATAGTGCTTCTTTTGATGAGGTCTTGCTTTGCATGGCTGGTAATAAAACCGAGCAATCTACCCATTATGAGATTGGAAATGTTTCATTTGTGATCACAAATGGATTTTTTTTAGATTGACATAAGCGGGTTCTTTTTTGTTCCTTTCATTCTTCTCTCTTCTCTTCTCTTCTCTTCTCTTCTCTTCTCTTCTCTTCTCTTCTCTTCTCTTCTCTTCTCTTCTCTTCTCTTCTCTTCTCTTCTCTTCTCTTCTCTTCTCTTCTCTTTTCTCTTCTCTCTTCTCTTCTCCCTTTTTTTTTCTTTAATTTCTTTTCTTGTGATAGGGATTTAGCATGTGATAGGGTGCCCTCTGCTTTCCATGCCTGTATTTTCCATAAAAAACCACAATTATGTTTTAAATGACAAGCTGGATATATTTGCAACTTAAAGATACATAACAGGAAGAAAGGCTTCACATAAAGGATTACAAATTTACTCCTAGTGCCTCAATTAAAATCCTTTTCATCATGAGAAAGTGGTTACCATCAGACATAAAGGAAACAAGGAAAGAAACGGATTAGAGAAGAAAGCTTTTATGATAGAGATGGAACTAAAATACTCAATACCTCTATATATCTTATTAAAGACTAGAGGGGAAGATCAAAGGAAAATCATTGTATAAATAACCCATCATAAAATGCTCTTATTTAGAGGAAGGGAATTAATAGAGTGGGGTGGGAGTTATTTGTTTGGTTTTCATTCTTTTTTCTTTCATGATTTAATGCACGGCAGAAAAAAAGTATGTATTTCCCATTGTACTAAATATTTGCACCTCAGCTGCTGCACCAGGCGTATACAGTTAATTTTAAATTAAAACATCATCACAGTCTCTGAACAAATATCAATATCATTATCTCTGCCAGTGATTCCTTCTCTGCTTAAAATTGTAATGACACTTGTTTACTTATGTTAAATCTCCACTTGTGGAAAATTACTGAATTTGTTGTGCACATAAACAGAATAGCAAGAGAGCTCTTTGTTAAAGGGACAAAACTCTCTCCTGGGACAACAGGGACAAAACTCTCGCTTATTTCTCAACACTCAAGTAAATATCTGCCTGTGACTGTTCTATAGATGGCACTCATGCCTCTAAGCAAGAAGCACAGATCCAAGTTCAGGTGAGGAATATTAAAAGTAAATACTTTGATCTGAAGAGAATTCCCAAAAAGAGATTGACAATTGCTTGAAAAATACCAAATTGGTTTTTTTCCCCTTATTTACAGATTTGGCAACTGAGACTGTAAAATAGCAACAAAAAGATGTCTCTGATAGAAAAGAAATTTGCAGTAAAGTACTTTCTTGTGCCTTTGCTTGAGAAAGTTACGTATACTGTAAGTTCTCCTGTCATTTTCCGGAATAAGGAGAGAGAAGCTATGAGGCAAATGTTGAAAGCCGTCATAGTTTTAGTTAGAGAAGGTGTGATTGAGACATGTAATATAATAGAATTTTCAGGTTAGTCAAATTGTTCTCAGGAGCTCTCTCTTGCAGGAATGTTGTTCATCTTGCTACATATATAATTGCAATTTCCTCAATGTTTCTAAGACATGCAGTGAATGTAACTTTTGCAAGACAGAAGTTTAAACCCAAATACAAACCATGCATTTAATAGTTTTGCAAAACCTGAAAGTTACTTTTAACTGAGAGCAAAGACAGTGTCAGAAATTCAAATTAAAAAAAAAAACTGCCTTGCAGGTATCACATCTCTCACAGTAACAGCATCTTTGGCTGAGTTTTGAATGAATTAATTATCAATATAATAAATATATAAAAGCAAATAACATCCTGATTCATATTATCTCAAATATTCTGGCATAGTCCCTGTAGAAATAAGCCTATCTTTGGTATCCTCTCAAGTGATGAAGCTGGAAAAGGCATCTGTAAAGATGAACCCTAAGGTCTAAGTGCATTTGGTGTCATTTGGCTCTGTTTCCAATATGATCATGAAAAGTGGAGATTCTCCTTGACAGAAGCATTATCGGGGGTGCATGTAATGTAAGAAGCATAGAAGCATTTAGGAATCTGGAGTTGTTCCCATCAGTTCAGGTGGTGTAAACTTATATTTGAGAAAGAGAATTGCTGTCTGCAACTTAAAGGGGAAAAGGTGAGTCTACTATTCCCACTGACTTCAAAAGAAACTAGGCTTCATACACTAACCTTGAATTAGGCCCATAAATATAAAGTGAAATATTCTTAAGAAGGACAAAGCAAACCAAAAGGATTAAGGGATTAACACTGAGAAAACCAACAAAGGCGTCAAAAGGCACTCTCATTGTTCCATCCATGGCAGTAAGAGTAGCAGATGCTGAGGAAATGAATAAGAAACCAAAGCAAGTACAGCTTGCTCTTTCATTCAGAATGACCTCTTTACTTGTGTGCATCAGTGGGCCAGGAGCTTCCTGAGACAGAATTTGCAACAGTGATGTGTCCTTTTGTTTTTGAAACCGTACATACCTTTGGCATCTCCAACATGCAGGGGTGGTGAATTCTGTGCATTATTCTGTTTGTTATTCTATACAAAAGAACTATGCAGTTTTTTGAAATGATTGTTGTTTTTTGGGGGGGTGGGGGGATTGATTTTTTTTTTCTTTTTAAATCTTTGAAGCCTCTAATTCCTGTATTGGGAATGCCCTAGTTCTTCTTTTAAAAAGAAAATTGTAAGCAATTTTTCCCCACTCATATTATGGGCATCTTTGAATATTTTATATGTCCATCTTCTGTCTGATTTTGTTTCATTTGAGGTTGCTATGTTGGGATTTTTTTTAAAGTAATTCTATGGAATCTGAGAACATTCAATCCCATTCCATATGAGATTCTGGATCTCCCGTCATCTTCTGTACTGGTCCTTGTTCTGCTACATAAATATTCAGATTGTGTATCCAACATTATGGTCAATGTCAAAAACCCAAGTTCTTTCTGGTTCAATGCATAATGATGTAGTTTAATGCTTGCTCTTTTGTTCTCAATTATTTTCCAAATAATTGCTTATATTCTACTTCTCTTTTGGTGCCCCTGAACACTGAGTTGACACTTCAAGAGAGCAATTCAAAAAGACTCCAAGATTGCTTTTCTGCATTGGAATATCTAACAAAAGCCCACAGCTGTATATATTTATGGGTAGAGTCACACCTGTTGCTATATATTATTTTACATTTATCAAGACTGGTTTTCATGTACCATTTTAATTCTTCATCACCTAGTAATGTTAACACTTTCTTCAGATTTTCAACCGATGATAGTTTTGAGAATACTGAGCACTCCCTGCTAATAGTAAACTTTTCCACTTTATAGATGAAGTTACAGAGAGAATTTTGATAGGATTCAGGCAGGATAGAAAGAACTGATGCTTTAAAGTGTGGTAAATACATGGACACATTGCAAATACCATCAGAAGGGCATGGTAAATGTCTCCTGCAAATCTGCAAAATTACCATTTTGAAGTGACCATTCATGTTACATTTTTCTTTAAACTGCTTGAGGCCCTAGTTAGTGATTTCCCAGTTCTTCATCCTGGTTCAGTTTATGTTATTGCATATGGAAAAAAATTATGCAGTGGGGAAAAAATAAATGATAAACTAATTGCTTCCACAGGTGCTCATGCTATATCTTGTTTCTTTCTCTGGAAATAAAACTAGTGTTCCATGGAGAAACCAGAAATCAATCAAGAATTTATCACCAAGTAGAGGTGAATTTTCTGGGAAATAAGGGTGAAACTGGTGGACTGGTGGAATGACCATGGCAGACTCACTTTGACATTTAGATGACAAAAATATTTCATGGACACCTCTAAATATTTTCTGCTCATTGTGTCTGCCCTTCTCTGGGTAGGCTGAGCTTTGGTTAATGTCAGTGGTACATTATTCACAGGGACATACACTGAGGTGACCGCAGAATAAACTGCACAGCTGCCTGTAGTTTGTGTCATTCAGTAGCTCTTCTAGCAATTTATTAGGATGTACCACTCAGTACCTCTCAGAGGGGGCAAAGAGGTGTAAGCAGGAAGAGGGAAGGAAGCCTACTACTATATTGGGAAAAGCTGCCAAGACTTGCTGAGCCCCAGCTCAGTTTGAAAATTGGTGTCCTTATAAAGGATCCAGTGAAAGATAGGTACTATTTTAAAGAATCTGGAGTGTACAAAGGATTATTCAAGAGCATCTGAGACAGAAGTTTTACAGAAAAGTTGATGGGCATAGTATCAGAAAAACACTGTGCTATCCATTCTAATGTATCCCTGGTTTTGTACTTCTACTGTAAGATATCAGCTAGCTGAGGGTTTGTCATATACTGCTGACACCAAATAGTCAGAAATTAAGTATGACACCTGAGAATCTGAAATCTCTTCAAGTGTTAAGAACTGTCAGTTTCTTTTATTCTACTCAGCTTTTGGAGGCTTTTGAACCTACGTGATTGTTTTCTGTTCAAAACTCAGCCCTAAATACAGGTGCAAAGTAGAGCCTCATTGATCTCATGATGCTGGAGGACTTGGTTATTCTGTTTTGTTTCAGGAGTGAGAAAACCTGTCAGGTCTCTATAAAGAAAATCAGAAATAAAGAAGTTTTACTACTTCCCTGATTTAATTTCCTTTAACTTCCCAAATTCTGTAATCTAATGACTCTAGTTTGGTTTTGGTTTTATTTTTTGTTTTGATGACACCAACCAAGGGCTGCACAACTGAAGATGATAGAAATTTCCTGAGCCATGGTGGGGGCAGGACAGGGAAGCTGTACCAAAACTTATGGCATATGGCCATATCTACCAGAGAAAACAGGTACACCAGGATGCCTTGGGTAACTTGAGGTCACGGGAACAGATGCAAATCTTTGCTAGACTTGGCACCTGGACATTACGGAACAGTACAAGAGACCTGACTGTCATTTTAAACTTTTCTTTGTCTCCTCTCCTTCCTGCCTACTCAGAGTCATTTCATCTCTGGCACTTCAGAAATCTAGCACCATTCCTCCCTATCGCAGAATGACTGAGGAACTCCCCAGGAGTTCTAAGAGCATTACGTGTTTAGCCATGCTTGAGCCAGTATTTTACTTGTGGCAGCCTTAATTCCACAATTTTCGTAAGTTAAAAGTGTGTTCCATGAGATCCTTTTCCCCATCCTTTTCTTTCCCAGACCTTATTGTTTGACAACAGTCTAAAAGGGGGAAAAAGTCATGGTCTGGAAACACAGTCCATACTAGAATTCAGCCTTAAGCAAGTAGTGTCAAAACCAAGATTTTGGAGAGTTAGTGATACTTTCACAGTGCTGGCTTGCTCATAAAGGCAATTACACATGCAAGTGAATTGTGTAGGCATTTATAACACTTCTGTCTGAAGTGAAATGCTCATCAAATATTTTCTGCAAAGGCAAATATTTTCTGTACTCCTGCTTCATGTTTCACAGCACAAGTTAATGAGTTGGCTGGCACTTTGATGTTCAATGTATTAAGATGCATTGTAGTCCAGAATCTCAATCCCTGCTCATTTCTGTCATTTTGTGAATTTATCAAAGGACAGGTCTTGCGAGGCCTGCTCATGGGCCTGTTCTCTTCTTCAGCCCCGGTGTGTTTTACCGTGTCTGCACTGCAGTTGCTATAGTGCTGTGAAGTGTAGCAGTGCTTCAGCTGACTTAAATCAGGCCTAGTGATCCCAGGTACAATGTGAATTCAGCTACAGCACTGAGGTGGGAGTGCTGAACTGTGCCAGGGCTGGTAGAGGGATGGTGGTACCCTGGCTTACTCCTTCCCAGCTCACATAGATGTAAAAGCAATGACCCATGCCTTCGTTTGAAGCGCAGCAAGGCTCTCCTCTGTCCTGTCCTGAACTGGGTTAACTTTTGGTGGGATAATGAGTGATGTGGGTAACAAAACATTGGAGATCATATTCTTCTGCTCTGTATAATGCTGGATATGCAGTACTGAGAGGTTATCAGGATGGCCTTCAAAACAGGTCTTCCTTGTTTTCCTAAATTCCTTCTAGAGCTTTATACCACTAGATTTTGCAGGACTTTTGGTCACAGTCCCATTTATGCATTCAAGTCTACTGTCCACAAATACTTCAGTCTGAAGTACCAGTCTGTGTGATACAAAATTAGTTTTGCCACATAAGGCACTTGTGTCTACAGTGTGTCCTATCACAACAGAGTTGGATTGTTTTTCTTCATTCTCCTCAGGGTAAGCGTTTTGAAATTTTATTGTGTTTTAATATGAAAACTAGGAGCTTGCAAATTTGCGTTGCAAAATTCTGCATTCATTGAGTCATGAATATAATGGATTGAATGGCTCTAATATCCACTCTCAGAAATTGACCACTTCTTATTGAAAATGTATTTTCTGTTATGCATCTGTTGAGGCCAGTACATAAAAGAAAGGGCACATATACAGATATATGTCTATATATATATATATATACATATGTATATATATAAATCTAAAAGAAGACTTAGAGTGCATTTCTGTTCATTCTCCTCCATCTTAGATAAACCCTTTTTTTTTTTTTGTAGATATTTCATTTTTTTTCCAGACAGGAAAAAGGCAAATATTTTCAATGTAGAAGCAGGCAGCTAGAGAAAAATAAAGCTTCAGCCCAGCCTTGAGCAAATGCTTGGGCAGATAACCAAAACAGAGAACTTTCCAAACACGGTTGCTTGACTTCCAAGTGAATCATGCTATTTTTGTTGGGAAGGAAGACCAACCCATTTTTTGTGTTATATGCTGGATTGAGATGACTAATTTTTTACTCTGTGTGTAGAAGTAAGAAATGTTGTCTGAGATAGAAAATATTTAAGCAAATCTTTTGTTAAAATGATGAGTCCTATGATGCATGAAATAATAATAAAAAAGGCTTCTTTCAAGAAATATGCATAGAATATAGTTTAAAATCACCTAAAATAAAATCAGTTTAAATTGCCTTTCCTATGACAACAATTTTAGCATTTTATCATCTAATGTGAAAATCAAAGGAATTCCTTTAATGTGTTTTGCTTTAAAATGTAAATTATATTTAAGTCCATTCTCAATGATTAGCTGTGCCGAGCTTCTGCAGCTTTCCTCTTGGCCTGAGTTCCCTTTTTTTTCTCTTGACAAGCAATGTCCCCATAACTCACAGATTTCATACATAAAGAGTTGTGGAGAATGGTGTGAAAACAGATTTGTAGATTAGAGAGCTGGAGGCAAACTTTGGACAGGTGAAAATTATTAAAAAAGACTGGTGAACTGCACAGTGATTTTTTTGTTGCCAGATTATTCTCAAACCAGTAGTGAAGTTACAGCCTAATTAAGTTCATCCCTTTCCTTTCCACCTGAAAGGCTGGAGCACAGAATCAGAGCGGTTTGATGTGCAGGTTTATTTAGAAAGTCCCCCTCCACTGTGGATTGTCCTCTTGCTCTCTGGTATATCTTTGGTGCTGTTCTTGTGTCCTTAGTGCTGGTGTAGAAAAGTGAAAAATCTCCATGTTCTTCCTAGCCTTTGCAGAACTCCAGTCTGATATTAGATATAACTAGAGTTGCAGAAAGCTGCTTAGGCTGATGTCAAAAAAGTTTGTTTTCAGGACTTCCTTATTTTATGTGTAGGAGATTAGGGGAGGAAAGCACATTGAAATGGAAAAGTGAACATGGAAAACAAGAATTAAACAAATATTTGATCCCATAAAAATTTAAACCAGCATAACTAATATTTAGAGGGATATTTACATGTTTGAAAAAAAAAAAAAAAACCACCACCCTAGCAAAAGCTCAAAAGGCATCTATTTAAATAACTGTCCTTTCAAGAGGTTAGATCAGCATATGCTGACAAGAGGCTTGTGTTGTGGGTTTTGTAGTACTCTTAGCCTAATTAACAAATGCATTACTGGCACAAGTGAGCCTGGAACAATTGCCAGTCAGAACACTCAGAGAGAAGCCACCAGGGAACACTGGATAGCAATAAAAAGCCATGGCTGCTTATTTTTAATTCTTTGGAGGGCCAATTCAAACAGCAAATGTAATTACAATTCTGTAAATAGAACACCCGAAAGCACTCCTTCTGGCATTAGTATGCATATCTTTGATATTTGTTTAACAAATGATCAAGTAGCCCTTTCCTTATGTTGCTTCTTATTTAAGGGGTTTGAAAATTTGAAAAGCAATGCCGAAAATACCATATAACTGTGTAGGCTTTCACTTCCAAATGCATTGGAAAATCACTGATTTGGCTGGTAAAAGAGCCTGCATTTGGCTTTCTTACTCATGTGCAATAAACAGAAGAAGTAGGTTTATGAATACTTTCTGTTTTGGTACCCCTTTATCTGAAGACAAGACTGATTATGTTGGAGCATGATAAAGACAAAATTATTTCAAAGGGAAATCATAGCTTTTCAACATCTAAATGCTAAACTAAATCTGTGTTCTTGCATTACTTTTACTAAGCATGACTAGAAGAGTCAAAACAGAAAGCAGAAAACTTTGCTGTCCTTCAGATGTGTCATACTTTTCCATTACCTGACATACTGAGTGTCTCAGCAGGATGTTATCCTACTTTGTAGTATTTTGTGCAGCAGGCAGGCTTGCTGTGGTAAGTTAATTCAGAGAAAGAGCGAAAGTAGCTAAGGCACAGCAAGATGTGATCATAAATTAATAATGTTCAATGGACTGTGACTGTGAGAGCTGCTATTGGTGTTTCAGGTCAGGATAATCCCTAGACTCGGTTTGATTTAAAAAATGGCAACCATATATTTCATGTGCAAATGGAAGAACACAGAAGTCTTGTGGGAGGCAGAAAGTTCTTAGAAATATCAAGGCAAGTACCAGAGGGAGAAAAGAGGGAAAAGAATAACAATAGTAAGGCCAAAGTGAAGTAAACTGTCCTACTGTCTGTACATTAGTACCTCATAAACACAGGTAACATTAACAACATGATTCTTGTGTTAAGGACTCATATGATCAAAAATCTCAAATTCTTGCTAAGTCTTGCTGGTTTTCCTCTGCCCTACAGAGTTAAGTGACAGCTTTTTCCATGAGGAAACTAGGTGGGTGAGAAATGGTCACAGGTGCCAATAAGATGTAAATAAGGGAAAAGCATCTTTAAAAGTTCTTTCTGTACCTCCTCCAACATCATTGTCTGCCCCAGTTTCAGTTTTGGTCAGTTTTCAGGAAACAGACACTAACTGGGATTTGGCTACAAACCCCCTTATTTATCAATTCTTATCATTTTGTTATTGTTCAGCAGCCAGTACTTGACATCAACTTCAAAAGATGCTGCTACATTCTCAACAGTTAAAATTATACCATGTTATTTGTGCAGCAGGCACAAATATTTGTCTTGTGTTTCTTGTATTTTTAAAAAGTCAGTCTTGCTGCTGGAATGTATTTACATTACTGAATTTATGGCAGGGAGGAAAGCTCTGTAATTTAACAGAGTTAAATTGAGCTTCCAGTTGTTTTAGAAGCACTTGTTCTTTCAAAGTGGTCTGGTGGGGCAGAAGGAAGGATGGCTGCTTGTTTATCCTAGCTGGTGTGCTTGAACTCTGCCCAAGCCTTCACAGGAGGAGGAAGGACTGCTTTATCTTTTGTGACAAGAAACAGTCTGCTCTGTCAAGGATCCTTTGGGAATGCAGACTGGGGCAAGGTGAGTGGGTGACATCACAGGATACCCAGTTTTGCTACTCAGTACACACCAAACTGATGCAAGTCAAAAAAAAAGAAAAAAAAGTTATTTTGTAACTCAGATCATTCAGAGAGCTGATTTACAGTGTGGCCTCCAAAACTGTTGTCTGGGCACTGATGAAAGATCAGTGGACTAGTGTGTGGGAACACCTGCTAGAGAAAAAGAACCTTTTAATTTGGTTTTGCTGCCAAAATTAATGTATCTTGTACTCATGTCCTGACACAGAGAGCAAACAGGGTGCTCGCAGCATGAAAACCAACAGGGAGGTTCCTGAAAGGAAAAGAAGTTCTGCCTGCAGTGAAGACTAAACTCCCAGCCCAAAGGCTCAAAAGTGAGGTACATCAAGAGACTTCCCTAGGGACTGTGTGGGACCATCGTAGCTGAAGAAACCAACAAACAGACTGGAAGGAAAAGTCAATTCTCCAAAACACAGTGCAGAGATTTATTTTTCTAAACCTTCATTTCACCTGTTTCACTTTTCCCCAACAGGTCTAATTGTTCCCTGTTGGAAGTATCATCTTGTTCTGTTTTTCTTTGCTGATGTGCTGAAGCTTTGGAGGATTGTGGTACGCCCTGGAGTAGGGGGGAGCAGGGGGCAAATTGGAGCTCTCCATTGTGATCAGCACGGGATCTCCTCACAGGAGTCCATGAAGGCTGGATGGAAAGAGCGCATTTAGTCTTCAGCAAAAGCCAAACTTGACAACATGAGGAAGATTTTCTTTCTCTCAAGTAGATAAGGTTGAATTAGGGATGAACCAGACCTTGGCGGTGGAAAGGTCGGTCACTGGCTGAGCTTACTCATGGAATCTAATACAGCTGTAGCAGGGCAGCACTGAGTTTACAAAATAATGTTACTTTCAGTTGTAAAGTTAACACAGCTTTAAGGCTCCTGGGTTAAGGCTGAGCATCAGAGACAAGCCCTCAGTACCCACCTCCCAAGGCTGGATGTTTTGAAGTTAGGGGAATTGATATCAAGAGCATCTAATCCCCAATCTAACTTTTGTATCTTGTCTTTAAGCTCTATTGAAAACTGTATATTCCCCAATTTGTCTTGCCTGTAGGGATGAAGCTGCTCTGTGGTATTATGTGGTGTCTTCTGAGTTTGGATCTATCTCCCAGTTTGTGTCACAGCTGGAAATGGAGTAGTGGTCAGACATGTCAGTCAACTGCCCAGTAGTGAAATCTGTCGCCCAGTGTGTGAAAGGCAGCGAGCCAATTTGGTCTTGAAAACACTTGATCCTACTTGTTCCAGCTCTCATATGAATCATTACCTTGTAGAAGATATTTTGGAGGTTCACTTTGCTTACTTTAATATTTTCCATCAGTTCCATATCGCATAAAATGATAAATCCTTACTGGGTGTAATGCTACCGAGCAGTGAATACAGTACATAGCACGGCTCTTACTCCTGCTTCAATCACTGACATATAATGATTTCACTGATACATATGTCTAATAACTTAGTGCCTCCACTCCACATTCACTCAGATATCACCATTTATGTCAGGTTTTAATATAAACCAGGTGTTTTTTTAGATCTGGCCATAGCACAAAGTAAAGTAAGCAGTATGATTTATAAGATGTAGAACTACATTTTGTCAGAATTCAAAATAGGGCGATGAAACTTAATAGTAATGACATTCCTATGTAGACTGGATGGGCAAAAAAAGAGTAAGAAACTACAAGAAACTTACAAAAAATATCTCCCTCTGCCTACCATATCTTGCCAGGGCATATCTTTTCCTTACTGTTTGGTCTATCAGCACTTCAATGGAGTGCCAGCTTACAACCAGTTCTGTGCAGTTTCCTCTAGTCCTTTTGAAAAGTCTTCCCTATCCCTCCATCCCCTCTAAGGTACCGGTACATATAAGATGCTTTCTCTCTTTCTCTCTATGTCCCTCTTAACTCTTTAAAATTCTTTGTTTACAATCTCAGAAGTTTCCTCTTACCCAGAATACTGCAATTAGGCAGCTTTCTCCTATTCCACACAGCCATGGCCTTTCAAAATTGCCAAAGGGAACATGCAGTGAGCAGCAAATAAATAACCAGTTACGGTCTCATTGTTGTTTCTGATTTTGCTTTCTATTGCAGTCAATATCACTTCAGAAGGTAAAACTTCTCTTTCATCAGTATGAGGTGTGACCACCAGTTTGGCTGCTCTTTTTCAGCCTAACCTGATTTACTGGGATCTGGTCCTCTGAATCTCTCTCATGTTTATCACAGTCACCATTGGAGAATAAAAATGTGTAAGACTGAAGTGCTCTGTCCTGATTGCCCTTTTCGAACAGCACTAGGAGTGTTAGTTGGCCCTAGACCTACCTCTGCTTCCCGTGGCCCAGACAGATGCTCTGATGCCATGGAGCTCACCCCAAACTCAAAAGCCAACTGAGAAACAGCTGGTCCTAAGCTTGGTACTACCGGTGTTTGAGCTCCCTCCTTCACAGCCAGGTTGTTGGTGTAGATTTGAAAGCTGAGCCATGCTCAGCTTTTCCATGCAGTTCTGTGTTGAACTGTATAGGATCAATATTTCCAATCATTTTCCTAGAGTTTTTTTCTTTCTTCTTTAGCAGATGCATTTTAAAAGTTTTATCTAGTTTTCAAAGCTTACTATTTTAAGAAAAACTTTCCAGAATTCCAACCAGAGATATTTCTTGAACTAGAGCTTATGAAAAATAAGAGGCAGCTTACCTTCTGTTTCTTTTGACATTTAATGACTGAATATGGGAAGGTCTTCATTATTTCTGTTAGAACAAAGTGTGAAATAACTGTATGTTTTAAGAAGGAATTATAAATTATAATTATAAAATTAGGCAATACTCAGAGAAACAGTCAACTCTGTACGAAAGAAATGTTATCTAAGAAATAATATGCAATTTTCAAAAGCTGATTGTGCATTTTATTCATGAAAATATGAGTAGGAGTACATAAAAGAACATATACATTAACACAGAATTATGCTTGATTTCAATATTTCCACTAGTTCCTCTTTTACACAAAAGCACAAGCTTATATTTTAAGATGATTGTGAACAATTCGTAGATCCACAGCAGGGTTTTTTATGCTGACCATTTACAATGTATTTTTTCTCTGAGGAGAACTGTGACAAGTATGTGATGTCAGATAATAAACCTGATATTAGAGAGCAGCAGCCTAATATGCAGATGTGACACTTCTGATGTTTTTGCTTAGAATCAACCATAAGCTGTTCTTTCTGCAGGCTTTGTGAAAGATTGCTTACTTTCAGAAATTATTGGACTAGTTTAGACCCTGGGTTCTTAGGATGACAAAACCAGGGTTAAAGTAAACTTAAAAAATAGTTCTTCAGGCTCCCCAGGAGGCATAAAAGCCCCCTGATTTCTGAGCCAGTCTACATGTCTTCATTTCAGTGTTGTATCAGAAAACAAAGACCTGCTATACTTTGTTTTTAACCTTTGCAGTTAAAATGTACAACCATAACCAGCAAAACAGCCCACCCCCTCATGGTTTCCCATCCATCTGTGTTCTGTACTTCACTGTGGACATTTTAAGCTGTATAGTTTTGCTTATGTCTCCTGTTCTATCAAACATTTTCCCTTTGAAAAACATTACAAAATTTACCTTTGTGCAGACATGGAAAGTATCTATCTTTGATCTGCTGAGTTCAGCAGAATTGAATCTATGCTTTTTTTTTTTTTTCCTTCCTTATTAATTTCCTAATATCAAGTTTCAAGTTGCCTATTTACATTTGTAGAAGCAGGAAGTTTTATTATCTTTACAGAGAAGACAACCTACACATCTGGAGGAAGGGAAAAAAAGACTTAGAGAGGAGGTGCATCCCTTATTGGAGAGATGTCACAGCAATTGCCTGAATTTAACTATACAGTGTGGAATAGCCACAAAAGTTTCAGGTTTGGGGATAACTGGTTGTATTCATTCACGAGGATATTTTTCTACCACAAGAAAAGGCAACCATATAAGAGTTGCTCACTGGCACATAAGTCTCCTTTCAGTGCAAAAGAGCTCTTTGCAGCTGTGGTTCCACAGTACTCAGGTGTGGTGTAGAACACAGGGAAATTCAGCTGCATGGTGGGGATGGCAGAGCATTGGAAAAAAGCTTTTGCAGCTTTTGTTTGACCCTGGCCTGCAACACTGGCTGCAACACCTCTGTCCATCGTCAGCAGGCATGGAGATGCCTCTGGCTGCACTGTGCCTGAGTTGGCCCTGAGCCCTTCAGGCAGCCCTGGGAGGAATGGGGTCTTTTAGAGTGGATGTGGCAAAAGGATTCAGGCACCCACTTAAAATGCTAAGACCGGAAGGGGGAGATGTTGTGGTCAAGGGTGTTAATCATTCCCAGGTGATCCTCCAGAAGAGCTGCTTGTTAGCTAACGGCAGAGGGGCCTCAGGGGAGTATTCACAAACCTCCAAAGGCTGGAGCTTTGTCACACTTCTGGCTGGAGTAGCCATGGGTTTGTTCCTGTTCATCAAGAGGCAAAGAGGGATATAAACAGAGAACTGGTAACCACCAGGGACCGGCCTCTTCTTTTTCCTTCAGGAACAGCTTGTTTTCTCGCATTAAGGAGGATGCCACTGGGGATTATACATATTTGTGAAAGTTTACCCAGCTAATTTAATCGGACTCATATAGTCTCTGTGGAAAACATGGACTGAGTTTTTGGGGGTTTGTTTAATTATTCTCTCACATGCTTTTGTGCATCCTAAAAATGTGTCACAGTAAATGATCTGATTCTCAAAGTATTCGTCACATCCTCAGGTTGTTGTCCAAGACTATCTTTGAAGTAGTTGTGTTGCAGAAGGCAAGGTAAGTTTCCCCTTGTTTTCTGTTTAAAACAATAAAATACATCAGCTGGCTCTGCAGCAATTGCTAAAATGCTTCCAGAATAATAATTTCTATTTTGTTTCTTTTACATTTAATTTTTTCAATTTTTCAAGTGGTTAAGTTTTGGAGCCTTTTTAAAGCCTTCTCCTCAATCAAATTTATTTTCTTTTTTCTTCTACGCAAAAGCTGTGATTTGTCTCATCATAGTGTAAGTAGAATATCCTGGTTGGCCATAAAGTATCCCTTAACTATGGGATACTAAGTATGCGCCCCTCTGAGAGGGTTTGGAGACTGTTGTATAAACAAACATTTTCTTTTTTACCTTACACTTGGCTTATTTCTCTAAGTGTTCTCCACAAGTATCCGATAAGGAAAAGATCTTTTTCCTACACTGAAATGGAATATTTAAGACAGGTAAGAGGAAATAGTCAGTGCTTGATGAGTCTGACTTGATTGTGCTCTGAAGCACAAGATGATAATGTTAACAGGCTATAGTGTTGGTATGCTCAGTGGTGGTAACTCCACAAGCCACAAGGAGCAGGTGAGGAGAGAAATGTTCATTGGCTTCTGATGAAGTTTTAGAGGCCGTCAAACAGGAAAGTAGCTTGTTTAAAACAGAGAAGAGAAGGAGTTTGTTTTGAAATGCATAGTCAAATGCGAAACTGATGGCCACAGGACACTACTAACATTAGTCACGTGAAATCAAGAAACAGGTAGGAGAACTCATGGTAGAAGAGTCCATCTAGATTAGTTATATCCAAGGTTTATTCTTGCGGCTCAGGAAACCCTTGACCTCCAGTTCTGAGAACCACTGGAAGTCCTTAGTTACAAGACCTCTGGACTCTGGGAATCCCTTGTTGGTTTCTACAAAAGCTGGAGGCTTTATAGTCTTAGCTAAGAATGAACAGTTTGATTTTATTTGGACTGAATGGCTTCTACATGTGACCTAGTATGAACATTCTTCTAATCATAATGAAAGGTTTATCAAACATTTCCTTATCTATTTCAGGTCAAAGGAGCATAGCTTCTGCTGACTCTTCTTTCTCCTGTTTCAGGCACTTAGTTTGCTGTTGCTCTCTTCTCTCTTGCTTATCTTTTTAAAATAAAATGCTCAGTGTGTCTGGCCACCCTGAAATTTCCTCTCTAGTAGACTAGCAGGGCACTCCTGGTCTGTGTAGAAGCAAAATTGCTTCTAAAAATTAAGGAATATCTCATTACTTCTCACTCATCAAGCACATAGCAGTCCTACTTCTGTTTTTTGTTTTGTTTTGTTGTTGTCAGATATTATGTTTTCAAAGAAGAAAACTGGGGACAGTTTGTTGCACACATGGCAACAAACTTCTTGTGGGGCAAGAGAAGTTTTGTTCATCCTTCCTCCACCACAGAAACAAGGAAAGAAGAAGATGTAGAGGAGACGTTTGCATTTGGAACAATCCCTAAATTGTGATTCCCAGTTATGGTTTCCTTTGGCTGTGCGTGCAAGCTTAGTGAAAGGAAGTGAGAAATCCTCTATTCAAAATGAAAAATTCCATGTAAGATATTGTTTCTGTGAGTGGCAGAATGGAAGCAATAGGGGGGAAAATTGAGAAAGAGAAAAAAAGCCCCAAACCCAGGACTGCACGATTAAATTACATGAAATTATATGAAGTTTATTTTGTCTGACACCTATTAATCTACAGAAGCTTAGCATGCTGATTCCCTAGGTCGTAACTTTGTAGTTGCTCTGCTACTTGGTACCATGGCCAGCTAGCAAAAATTAAAGAAAACCTAAACCATAAATCAGTCTCACAGCTACAGTACTTGGATAAACACAAGGAAAATTAAGGGTAGGAAGTGTTTTTTCTTGTTCGTGCTGGTTAAATTGATTTATGTCTGTCTGTCACTGAAACTCTGTTTTAAAACGAATGATTGTGGCTTCACGTAGAATAGTTGATATTCTGACCCACATCCTAATGGCCTCCTTCAGTCCTTAGCAAACAGAAATAAAAATGACCCCAGGAGCTAGCAGCCTCCACTGAGGTGCTGAATCAATGACATCTTCTTTGCCCAATTCCTTTTTATTAAAAATAAAAACAACAACAAGCAAACAAAAAACCCCAAATATTTGAAGGGTATTTTTCATTTTAGTTGGGGGTTTTTGTTTGTTTGTTTGCTTAGTTTTATAAAATATATCTTGGGAGAAAACTCTTCTACTTCTTCCCCTTTTGAATGTTGCTGATGTACCAAGGTTCTTTCCAAGCTCCAATAACAGGCCACTATAATATAACTGGCTGGGCCTGGCTGCCAATCTATAATGTTCTTGGCCATGATTAATCTGATAAATAATAAATATATCAATCTAGTCTTTTAGACAAGGACAAATTCTTACCAGCGGGGAGGCACGAGGCCTCTTTTACAGCTGCCTGTAGTGCTGGAATTAATTATTTAATGCTTAATTCTTCAGGAAATGAGAAAGTTTTGATTAATGTTGTCCAGTGTCATTTCTTGCTTGTTTGATATGTGTCAGATAATTTTTCCTCGGCAGTCGCTCCGAAGAAGCCAGAGGCTACTGTCACTGGGATCAGACACTGAATTTCTAGAGATTAATTGAAGTGAAAATTTAGAGAAATGCACCATAAGTGCTTGCCCAAGATAACCTTTCACAGGCTAAATTTAGCTTCCTTTGGTAATGTTAGCCTCCTATTGCCCTAGTGTAAAACATTTATTTTTAATGCTGTGAGAAACCTATTTTGTTTCTTTGAATTTTTTTTCTCATTTTTTTCTTCTTAACTCCACGTATGTCTGCATGATTAAAATATTTAAGGTTTGATTCTTCTCCCATTTACCTCACTGTAATTCTGCAGCTCCCATGGAAACCAATATAATGCTTATTGTTTTATTACAGAAGGGGACGGGTAACTAGGGTTGAGCCATAAAATTAGAAGTAGCTAAGGCAGGTATCAGCACTACCTGAAGCTTGTTTTAGCTCTGCAGCAGACTCGGTCTGAATGCTAGAGGCTCGTTTCTCTTGCTATTTGTGCTGAGGTGACTCAGCCAGCAATGTAGTTAGTCTTGAAGGAAGACTCCTATCAGGACAGACAACCTGGTACTGCTGTGAGCACTAAGAGAAAGGGCTCCATGCAGCTTCTGGTACTGGACATTCGCATGGTTGGTTTCTCTGTAGCTCTGCACCCTCCAAAATATTTTTTTTCTTTATTAGTATTTTCCAGTCTTTACTTCCATTGCTGTCTTTGCTAGAAAGAAGGGCTGTATTCTACCCTCGAGCCTATTTTACTGCTCTTTAAAATCCTGCAAGTGCTTGTGTGCGTTACATCCTTTCAAAATGAATTTGTTTAAATGCTAACACAGTTTAGCAGACTTTCCTCTGGCAAAATATAGCCCCATGCATTGAGTATATTTCTCCAAAAGATAACAACTTTGGGCTAATTTGGCTGGCAGTGTATACCTATGATGGATGATCATGGCCCATCATCTAGTGTCAGTGATAAAACACCTGTCCCGTCTGCTCAGAATTTTCTGAGGCCACGCCTGGAGTGCTGTGCCCAGTTCTGGGCTCCACCATACTAGAGAGATGTGGACATACTGGAGAGTTCAGCAAAAGGCCACTAAGATGATTAAGGGACTGGACCATCTGTCGTATGAGAGAGCTGGGACTGCTCAGCCTGGAAAAGAGAAGTCTCAGGGCTCATCAATGTATATAAATATCTGAATGGAGGGCGCAAAGAGGATGGAGAGACACTATTTTCAGTGGTGCCTGGTGACAGGATAAAAGGCAATGGGTGCAAAATGAAACATAGTAGGCTCTATGTGAGCACAAGGAATCAGGTTTTTACTGTCAGGGTGGCCAAGCACTGACAGAGATTGCCCAGGAAGGCTGTGAAGTCTCCATCCTTGGAGATACTGAAAAACTGTCTAAACATGGTCTTGGGAGAATTTTATGTGGCCCTGACTGAGCAAGGAGGTTGGATCAGCTGATTTCCAGAGGTCCCTTTCCACCTCAACCATGCTGTGAACCAATCCTGTGAACTATTTCTATAACCTGGCTTCTTCCTAATTTATTACAGAAATATGGTTTTGGTATGATTTAAGAGGTTTCATTAGTGATACTGGGGCTATTTCATGATCTCACTTGTGCTGCACCATTTAGATCTAAGGGCTAGGACAGAGGAGTGAAATATTTAAAACATGCCCATAAATAATCTACATGTTTTTTTCTAGACGTGAAGAAGTATTGAACTGAAATATGTTGACCTAGGAACCTTCACAGCTTTCGGCCAAATGTGCAGAGATCTTGTGTCTGACCTGGCAGGGAAAAGAAACAAACTTTAGAATTGTAATACCTGTCTAGAAAAAAAAGAAGGTTTCAAACTGTATACTATTATTCCTTTTATTCCAGAAATAATTACTGTTCCAATAAAATTCTAGCGTAAGATGGAAAAGTTTAAAATCTTACTGAATTTTGTTTCTTTTATTTTATTTTTGTTCTGAATATCAACTGTTTGAAGCTCTACAGGAGACAGGAATCTTAGATTTGTAGATAGATTACAAAGAAGGTGATGGAATTGTAAACATGATTACATTCATAAGGTTCTGAAAAATACATTTATCATTTCTTCACAGTTATCACATGTGCATAAACTGATCATGCACATGCACACAGGGACTTGTCCACATTGAGTATAAACAGTTTATATGAGGAGGGACCCTTTAAACAGAAATTTTCAACATGTGAGGGGATATAAATAACCAATTTCCCTAATATCTAAATACAGTTTGAACATTTGAAATGCAGATAATGTCAGGAAATACCATTGTAAAATGCCTCTTTTCATTTTTCTGACTAGTTCTTTCTAAAGGAATGTGACATTTTATTTCACTTGTTATCCAAACAAAACAAAAAATTGGCTTGACCTAATAAAAATATGAACATGAAAAACTACAAAAAGTTTAACTAATTCTTGAATCACTAAAAAAAAACCCCAAAAAACCACCCTGAAACCTAACTAACCTAAGCTAATTCAAGGCACAAGAAAAAGGTTTTACAGTGTGTGAATGTAACTTCAAAAGTAGAATTTGTTTAGGGAATTTGTATTTTCTGCTTCTTTCTTCAGGAACCTATTTGCATTTTAAATAATTAAAGCATTAAAACTGAAAAATTTATAAATGAGAGCTGCGAAGAGAATCCTGCTTGGCAGACAATAGAAAAGAAATTATTACCCTGCTAGGTTTGCTTTAATGTCATATCTGTCACTCTCCCCAAGGTAGGTTCATTACCATACCAAGTGCACCTCCTGCCACCACCTCCCCCATGCACACACTCTTTTTCTTCCACTCCCTGCCACTTAAGGACTCTGGATCTCTAGGGGACTTTGATCTCATTGTACACACTAACCCAAACAGAACCTCTGCTGTTCTCAATAATTTTTTCTCAAAAAAAAAAAAATAAAAAAAGAGAGAGAGAGAGAGAAGCGAGGTTGGGGGGGAGGGGAGCGAATTTGTGTGAAGAGTGACAGAACGCTTTGTCCAGCGCAGCTTTGGCTGGTTGTAACAAGCGTCAGGACATTAGACGCAACAAAAGCTGGATTGGCAGTATCATCAATCACAGCTCTGACAGTCGACTTCAGTTTGTTTGTTCCACTCTGCATAATAAGTGATTGGATCAGGTTTAATTAGATATTGGGTAATCAATCATTG
>VZTI01000467.1:1315266-1525186 GCA_013397865.1 Struthidea cinerea
GAAGGGGGGGGAGGGAGGGAAAAGCAAATCTCATCCAGGGTGCATAAATACTCAAACATATAAGCACATAGGGTGAAGCTTCAGAGGAAAGGTATAAAGATGTCTGCAAGATGGCACATAATAGAATCGTTCACATCTGTACTACTTGTTACCAGACATCTGCAGTTTGACATTTTACTTTCACTGCATAATTACTTTTCAATATAATATAATATACTGACCTGAGGGAGAAAGACAAAGCAATTAAATTATGCATAAGATCCTTTCCTCCCCAGTCCTTACCAAAAAGACACAAAAAAAAAAAGACAGAAAAAGCAAGAATAGGAATTAACATTCTTATGGCTATTTGCAGAGAAGGACAGAAAATTCTTCCTCCTGCCTGCTATGATGATGAGGCCCACTGCATAACTTGCCAAATCAGCTACTCTGAATTGAGATTACATTAAATTATTTTTTCTATCTTATTTTGCAATGTGTACCTATAGATTAAGACCCACGCAATGAAGTAAAAGGAGTGGTAGATGGAGCAAATTAATCCCATTAAATTTAATTAATCCCATAAATCGAGAGAAAAGTTGAACAGAAATTCTTCTAGAAGACCCAAAGGGAAGTGTACCTGCATTTTTTATAAACACATAATGCCGGTGTGAGTTAACACAGGATAAGATGTATCACTAATTAACAAGGACTGTGTTATCAGAGGCCATTTTAATGTGCAGGGTAGGGCATGCACAAGGCAGGTGATGCCTGACTCTGGTGTGTTCTGCTGCCTAACAGTGCCCTGCTCCCTGGCGGATGCCTTACATTCCTATGAAATGTGTGGGGAGGACTCTGTAAGAAAGTGGGTCCAGAGAAGCTGCCAAGCTGGGAGAAGAGTCACTCCCACTCAGAAGCAGCAGGAAATGTTGAGATTCAAACTACATGATACTTCGGTAGAACCAGAACAAGCATCCTGCTCACTCTTGTATTTAGGGGTCTTTTAGGATTGTGGTGAGTCTGCATCATGGAGTACAATGCTCTAGGAGAGAGGTTTGTCAGGGATAAAAATCACTGCCCTGATAAGGACCAGGAAGGATTGCCACCTTGCCTGCTACAAACTAGATGAAAGTTTCAGCTGACACTGGTTTAAGGGGTTTATTTTTTAGTTTATCAGATCTGGTACTTATGTTCCGACAGAGAAGCACCTTTAAGATGCCTATGGCCTGTGTTAGGCAAGACACTGTGTTAGGTAAATACTGTCAGAGGAAACTGATCATACTGAAAGGACCTGTCTGTTTACAGGATGTGACAGTAAATTCTGTCCTTTAGACCTTCAAATCATAGCTGGAGGAGAAGCCTACTGGGGGACCATGACTAAGAGCTCATGTAGCAAAAGAGCCAGTTTGCACTCTCCTTTCCACAGCTGTGACTGCCAAAGTCTTTGGCTTTGCAGTAGAGGTGAAGAACACAGTCAGACATGGCACCCCTCTGTCTGAAATGTATTAATTTGGAGAAAAGAATTCAAGTTTTATTGATCAAAAAAACCCTGCAACCAAGAGTGGGCAAGTACAAGCAACCTATTTGATTAAAGCATGTTGGATTTGTAGTCTGGGATTTGCAGGTGTTTTCTGGTCAGTGCAGAAAAAGTATCTGAACTTTTGCTTCGTGGTACCAGCTGTAAAAAGGAAGAGGAAGAAGAAGGAAAAGGAAATCTACGATAAAGATTTTCCTCTGCTCAGCTGTGATGTGCTACATTGAACAATGTTTCATGTTTGACACACACTTTAACCTGACACCAGTGTAGTGATAGCCTGAGTATTTTGTCCACTAGAGAAAGCTTTTATCTTGATTTGTTGTGTTATGTATTGCACATTTTATGATGTATCTGGATCAGCTGCCATGATTCCTAGACCTGGGAGTAGCCATCAAATTATCAGAGTCAGTCATCGTGTCATTCTAAAGAGATAGTCTCCCCTGACTCCTCTTCAGTCTCCTCAGCTGCAAATCGGGGCCTGGCTGAGCTTTTCTCAGACACACTGAATGTCAAATTTATTTTACTGCTGTGACTAGTGAGATTGGACTCCTCTGTAAAATTTACAGTGTGACTTTCTAACCAAGCCCCTCTTTCATTCTGCTCCTCTGGATTCTCTTCAAACTCACTCAGTTTGAAGCCAGAAGCAGTGGTGTTTCTAGTCTGCTCTGCTTTTATTGCAGGGTGTTGTTATATCTGATGCAGCTGCCCCATACTGAATATACAAGTTTCAGCAAAGTAGACAGCTTTGATTTGAAGATATGAAAAAATAGGAAGATAATTCTGATCATTGAGTGATTGCTCACACCAGTGTTTACAAAAACCTATGCCTGTTTTCATTTTTGTGGCCTGTGCTTTTATTTCCCTGCGAAAGAGGCAACAAAAAGATCTGAAATATGACTTTGCCCTTTGTCAGAAAAAGGATCTGTATAATTTTTGGGACCGCAGTGTTTATTGGCAGGTAGGACACAACCCAGGAAGGGAGTTCCCAGGTTGCCATACCTCGTCCCCCGCTCTGGCACGCCATCTGTTGCATTGTTCTCAAGTCCAGAGGGTGTCTGACCTGCAGCCACTTTCCAGCCACTCTGCCTATCCCACTGAGAATGTGATTTGTTCATTCGTGGCATGTTAGCCAGTTGAGGATGTGTGCAGTACTATGTCCATGTGAAACTTAAAAATTAATTGCTGAATGCCTGATAATTTTCATGAAGTTATTTAATTATAACAAAAAAAAAAGTTTCTGATTTATTTTAGTACTGACAGTCCTATTTCAGTCTAAATTCCAAATCTTGTTTAAATACAGATGTTCACAACTAGCCCTCAGCTGCCTACTTGTATCAAAATATTAAAGCAGAACATTTCAGTAGCTTTGAAACAAATGGGTTTTTTGGTTTTTTCCTAAAATTTCTTGTGGGCGGGTTTACACAAACCAGGTTCTCAGGTATGAGTAGGGTTTCATGACTGTTCATGTGGAGAGCTACCTTTCCAAACCAGGAATTTATTTTGAGAGTGTTTTACACGACTTGGAAAGGCAGTAGTGATGAAGAGGAAGAGTGTTGAGAGCCCCAAGACAGGCTGCTTGGCAGTTCTGGAAATTTTTGAGTATATCGTGACATGAAATCACTTACTAAAGTGTGCAAGAGCTGAAGACCCTGGGAATTTAGGCTGCAGATCCCTCATCAGGCTGCCACTCAGGCTTCTGAGGAGTCAAATGGATGAGCGGCCATGAGCCCTGACTGAATTGGGTTGTAACCTCATCTAATTCAAACCTTCTCTATGAAATGCTTGTGCTGTAATCAGTCTGAGATCAGTCAGTCAAAGGGAAACAGAGTCTTTTGAAAAGCTTTTCAAAAGCTCGTTTTATTATCACCAGCACTACCACTAGTGCAACAAGTGCTGTGCCATTTGTGTCCCAGGGCTCCAGTAAAGACCAGTGACCCATTTTGCCAGGCTCGAGGCAGATCTGCTGGGGCACAGTCTGCCTCTTTCACAGCAACTTTGTTGGAGTTCATATACAGTACCACAGATAATTGGGTCTCTAATCCATCTGTTAACTGTTCAAGTTCACATGACTTCACTTTATTCAGAAATTCTGTGACAAAATAGTCTGTTAGCTCATCTCAGATTCCCTTTATTCCCTGACACTCTATAGAGAAGGCTTCTTTTTTCTCTTCTTGCTGCTCCACTGCAAGTAATCATACAGTATGTGAAAGGAGATCTGCCCACTAACTCCTCTGATTCTTATTCCCTTTCCCTGAAAAGGGCTTTTGCAGCTGTAAACTTGGAAATGGCACTTTCCTTGACATTTCTCTGGCAATATCTGCTTGGAAAGCTTGGGAAAAGCATTCGTTCTTGCAAGGTTTCCTTGTAGCTGGCTTTATTGTTTTAGTGAAAGAGAAGAGAGATGAAACAGTGTGGACAAAACAGTGAGTGCTTGTTTGTTAGAAAACAAAACTACAGTAGGGGAAAAATATTTTCATAATTCATTTGCTAATTGAGTCAAGTTAGGTGTTATTTGCAACTGATTTATGACATCCTTCCTTTCAGACTGAAAACCAGCTTTCTGTCTACAGTGCCTTGTAAGAAGATTTTGCCATGATCTTGTAAATAAAATCATGATGATTTCACAGCATTTGAGAAACAAGTCAGAGGGAGTGTTTTTTGTTTGTCAAATTTTTATAGCTCTGGCCTGGCTTTTTTCAGCAAAGACCTTTTCTGAGCACTGTACTTCACTTTATTTTTCAGCACACTATTTGTGATCCCAGGCATACTAGATTTTTGTGATCCCCTTAACTACCATTTTTCTATTTGCATTTATATATGTCTTGCCTGTGTAGAAATCCAGAAAAAAATAACCTGAGTATTGGCAGTGTGTACACTTCCAAGAAATCCCCACTTTAAATATCTTCCCTCTGGGCCATATGGTTTAAAGATACCTCTGACTGTCCTCAGAGCTCATTTTCTTTAATCCTGGATTAGCCTTGTTGCCCTTCTTTACCTTTTCAAGTACTGCAAAGTCTTTCCCCCACCCCACCACCTCCCCCCCAATGCAGTAAGGAGAAAAGAGCATAACACTCAAAATGATTTTAATTTTGACCAAAGCAATTCATAATCTCAGAATATCCTTCCTGGATTTCTAAACTTGCATAACATTTAATTGGCGTATGCAGGAAAATTATTTTTCTACAACATTTTGATATTTTTAGAAAGAAGATTACAATTGTATCAGGGTCTTTAAGGTGTCTCCAGCAATCTCATCTGTATTGAATATTCTTGAATAAAAAATGGATTTATGTCCAGTGGCCAAGTAGACACACAGTTGCATTTAATTTTTTAAAACAGACATTTCCTCATTGTAATCAGTGGTCACTGGTAACATGTTGTAGAAGATGTAGATGTAATGCTCAAAAGCCACTTGGGCATTTCCAGAGATGATAGGGAAGCAAGGTCTCTAACAGCAGAACAAGTGCTACTTGTTTGGAATCAAGGAAAAAAAATGCATAATTATGTACTAAAGGGGCTTCAAATGGAGAAGCTGTGTTATATAATTCTTTGTCAATGTCATATATATTAAATGGAATTTCTGAGTTTTTATATTCCCCTTTCTAATCTAGAATAGTAACGAGAGGATTAAAGATTGCTTCCATAAATCCTACTTCTTACACTGCCTTGAAAAATACCATTTAAAAAAGCATTCATCTTCTCCCTGCAAGTGCAGAATTGCTGAATGACACTCAAATATTAACAAGCAACACTTTCAAATTATGTGGCTCCAGCTTAATAATGAAGACCTTCAGATCATGAAAAATCACTGGCAAAACAGAAATAGCACTTTTTCAAAACCATCAAAATAACTTTGTCAGTCTGCAGTGATGGTGATGGCTTAAGCAATTATTTTTTAATGGAAGATTGTAAACACCTGCCAGAATCCTTCATATTGGTGGTTTCTTTGCAGTGAATACTCTCTCAGAAACAACTATTATGCTCTTATAAAAAAAAGAAAACAAACAAACAACCCCTCCCCCCCAGAACTAAAATAGCAGTATTTAGACCAAATGGAACAGTCAGGGAAGAAAAAAACAAAACCAAAAAACACTCACATCTAACATACTGAACCTGTCTTCTTGTCTGCTGTTATCCGTGCATATGAAAATATATTCAGTTTTTATAAATGTTTTAATGTCTTGGCATGTTTACCTTGATTTTGGTAAGTATTACTTCATGAAGTGGATGGTCTCCTTGCTAAGTCTTGCCTCTGTGTACTGGAACTTGCTGGACATGATTTTGTGTTGCTAGAGAGGAGAGCAGGGCTCCAAGGCGTGGGTAAGGGGGCTCGAGAGAGACGTGAAAAAGAAACTGGGTGCGATTTTACACTCTTGCCACCAAACCAGCAGCCGGCATAGATGAGACAGTGTTACAAGTTTAGAACAGCTGCCAACTAATGTTTGATCAGGGATAAAATATGCCGAGGTGACAACATCTTTCTCCCCTGCATTTCAGGGACTATCATTAAAAATGCAGCAAGGCTCGTACAGGCCCAGAAGGTCCTATGTTCTCTCAAGATACAAGGGAGAGAGACAAGTTCACAAGATGTCAAGAACAATATCCATTTGTGTTTACTATGCAAACCCGCTGAGTAACCTTTCTATTCATGTTTGTACTAAGGACCATTGAGAATTTAGGGGGAAAAAAGGGCTGCATGGAATGAGAGGGCCGAGGCAGCTGCGGAGGAACAAATGTGTGCTTGGGAAGTGGAAAGATGCCACTGCGCAACTAAATGGCTTCTCTGGGGGAAAAAAATAAAGAAGAAATGCAAGATTAAAAGATGTATACATTTATACAGAAACCCAGCTAGAAAAGCTGCAACACAGCTACAAGTTAGTGTCCGCAGCCCCTTCCCTCCTCCCCTTTTAATAATATATTGATGTAAGCAGCTTGCGCATGCCAAACAAATTCTCTACATAAAAAGTCAGCTGTCGGAAGGAGGCTCATCAATCTGGCAAAGTGCATTCAGGTAGAATGCCTCTTGGGGAGCCCTCCCCGGCAGCCTCGCTGCTCCAGGGAAAGGGATCGCTCCAGCGGATGGGCTCATAAATGTTCATTAAAGAGTCTTTCCGCCAGTTTACAGGAAAAGCAGCTGTTTTGCAGGAACAATGGCAATTTATTCCTCAGTGATATCATGGGAGGTTGTTGCAGATAACTGAACTATGGGAAGTTTTGCTGTTAAAACAGCAGAGACAGCTAGCAAAATTCTCTCAATCAATGCCTCTTTACTAGCACAGCAAGGAGAGCAAACCCAGAGATGTTCAATTTGGGATTCTTTGCTGCAGTTTTTTAGGAGTCATGTTATGCATTGCTTCTCACATTTCTCACATTGCCTCATCGTTTCTTCTTCTCTGAATAGGAAGAAGAAGAGGAAATGTATTTATTTTTCTCTTGCACCTATAACTTCCCCATGGATGACAATGAGATAGCACAGCTTTAGGAATGCTATGCAACGTCATAAAGCAGCTACAAAATACACACCTAACACACTGAGTTGGGAAACATATTTTGTAGTTTCAACTATAATCAAAAATCACCTGCCTTATTAGTGCAGTACTGGTCTCCTTTCTTCTGAAGCTAATGGTGAAGATTCTTTCTACTTGTATAGACAACATCATCTGAATTAGCTAGATATTTTCCCTAATTGTTTAATGTTTTAGAAATTGAGGTCTGTTCTTTGGTTTTAACATCATAGAGGCTGTAGTAGTGATTATGGCAAGAGAAGCTTGGTGCACATAATGGGAGAACAACCTTTTAAGCTAAGAACTGAAATAGTGGGAAGATTTTCCTTTTTAATAGACTGCTTAAAAATACTGTACTTTCAACATTTTCATAGATTAAAAATAGGGTGGTTGGCTTTGTAAACCAATTTGATAAAGACTGAAGGTTTTCATGAGTGGTTTATGACCCATATTTTAGGAAAATAAGGAAAAAATCTGTGCAACTGGTTTTCAAAATTAAATACTGACTATGAACATGTTTCAATCTTAAGATGATCATTGCAGGAGGCATGGTAAACCACCATGAGTGATGGTACAATAATCAGTTCAAAAGAAACTAAAATAAAATTTTAACTTTGTTTCAGTACAGCTGCACGAGTTTCTGCTAGGGCAGATGATGGTCAAAGGAAAAGAGTATTGAGAAGACTATCTCAGGAGATCAGATTTCCAAAACAGAATAAAGAATCTGCCACAAAGAAGGTCAATTAGTTTTCTGTTAAAGAGGAGGTCCTTTTGGCATCTTTCTTTACTAGTGAAAATTGTATAAGTAGGAGCCTCTAAGACTTCATCTAAAAGTGTGATTTTTACATATAGGTGGGTGACTAACAAAAAGACATTACTAATGTTTTAATTCTGCTTAAATTACTTGTGGGAACTTTTTTCTGCAATTTTGATATGGTTGTTCAAGAAGTGACTTGAAAACAAATATATGTCTGGTTTAAAATGAGTGAAAATATCCATGCAATCCTTTTTGTTGGTTTAGCTGGATTCTCTTTTAGATCAACAAAACTCCTACCTGTCAATAAAACAGAAATAAAACATTCTACTTCCTGCATAAGGAAGTATTTTTCATGACCAAGTGGCATTATTACACTCAGAAAATGAAGAATCTGTGAAAGACCTAAGTTTACTGTAGAGAAGTTGTGGATGCCCCATCCCTGGAAATGCTCAGGGCCAGACTGGATGGGGCTTTGTGCAGCCTGGTGTAGTGGAAAATGTCCCTGCCCATGGCATGGGGTTGTAAATAGATGATCTTTATGGTCCCTGCCAAACCAAAGCGTTCTCTGATTCTATGAATACCCAGACGGAACACACCGGTGTGCACTTGGGCTTGTTATAATGGTGTTCCAAATAGTGGTCAAGCCTCTGAAACTGCTTTGTGAGAGTGGTAGCCCCACAGTGTGTGAAGCCATCTGGCTTGACTAGTAATATTGAGGGAAAAGGGAATCTCATCTTACCCTTACATTACTGCCTAAACCCCAATTATAGTCAAGTTGTGAAAGTTGCTGGACATCAAAACAAAAGAAAACACTTCTCAGAGATCACATTCCTTTGCTGTAAGCATGTTTCTAAAGAACTTTGGTATTATTATTAGAATCAGCGTAAAAAGTGTTAATTGACATCTAATATATATACACACACACATATGTGTATAATGACTTTAGTGCAGCCTTATGCTAACTTGAGAGACAGAGTATGCTTGAAAAGAAAGTCTGAACTTTTTATGCTATACCATCACTAGCACTTTTATTCCTCCAGGAGCCAGGAAAAGGTCAAGTAAACCTGCAAAATATTTTTCTTTTCATGAGGAGGGTTTCTCAGAATTTTTTCCAAGGCCTCACCTTAACTTTCTTCAAAAGGGCATCATTTGATGGTACTACTAAATTAAAAAAAAAAAAAAAAGCAGAGAGGAAAAAAGAAAAAAATGTATGAAATTTGAAAAATCAGAGTTATAAACATCCTAAACCTGGTATTTTCTTGGATTAGTTATGGGAGGTAAACCACGAACATTGCCTTTTTACTGGTGAAACCGAGAACACCTGAAACCACTAAAAATATATGAGAAATGTGAAATAGTAACAAATTAGGTGAAAATTAGAGGTTTTTTTGTGTGTAAATGTTGCCAATTCTTGTAATATTTTTCACAAGTGTTTGCTAAAAGCCCCATCTCCTAGACCCTCTTGATAGTGTCAGAATTTGAGCATCCATTCATAAAAATGCAAACATTAAAAGATTTGTTGTCAGAGAGAAAAAATCCTCCAACGCCTGAGCATGTCATATGAAGGCATCACAGAGTCTAAAACTAGTACAGAAAGGCAAACTGAAGAATGGTGTCAGGTGTGTATTCATATTTATACCTCACATTAGCAGCTCATCGAATTTAGGATGCCTGGAGTCTTAGTAAGTTGAATGGGATGACACAACATTGTTCATTGCCAGTTAGTTCAGTGTTCCTCATTGTTATTGCTGCCCCTTGCTTCCTTTCCACATTGTTCACATTCAGAGCAGTTGTTTTATTTTGCCTGCTTAGCACCAACTTGACCCCCTCTTACACCACCTCTAATGATTCAATGTTGTCGAGAAAGTTTTCGTTCAGCCATGTGACGGGTGATTAGCATTTTAGCCATCAGCACCAAAGTCAGGATGTCTTCCCTCGAAGATGAACAGTTCTTTCCCACCTAGCCTGAAATTCCCTCGCTAACAAATGCCAGCTGCAGTTGGCAGCGGTGGTGTGTGCCAGTTCTGGCACCCACACAGACGGAGATAAAGGGGTTACACAGTGCAGGTCTGCTCAGCAGGTCTGTAACACGTCAACAGTCCTGCTGCTTTTAGCAGGTGGGTGTGCTCCTGGCCTCCAGCCCCCTTGGATGGGGAAACCAGTCCAGCACTCCTGAGGGGTCCACCCCAGCCATGTGCTGCAGCTGACAACAGAGGCAAATCCCACCGAGGTCGGCAGGAGCAGGGGTAAGACCAAACTTCCAGATCTTCTGCAATACATCAGAAATATCTGGACTGCTCTGAGGTCTGGCAAAATTCAGAGACTAATTATCTAATATTTCATTTCTAGCATTTGTCACTGTTTTATTTTTATCCCCAACTTTCAAGTGGACTATGATTTTAATTAGCTTGTGCTAGAGGAGTATGTTACTGACAAACTTGGAGAACTTGGAGTTTTCTAAAGGGGAGCCTTCTCATCATGTGGGGTTTCAATGCTTGCTTGTCTCTACTAATTAGAAGTGCTTATAAATTAATTATAAGCCTGCTTTACAAACCATTGGGAAAAAAACTGTGTGCTATGCCGGATATGACTAAGATACAAGAGCATAGATTTCAAGAGAAAACATAGTATATTTAATGACTGACCCATCTTTTAGCCTTTTTCTTGTGAAATTCGTTTTTCTTTATAAGAAGACCTCCTGCTCTTTATTGAAAAAAGGTGTAAGTTTTATTTGCAAGTGGAGTTATGATTACTGTAAATCAACATTGCAATGAAAGCCTAAAACAAAAAGAAAAAAAAGGAGGAAAATATACATTATAATATGCAAATACAAACATCCTTTACTTCTGACACAGAGAAGAAGGAAATAAAATCACAGTCAGTATATAGCCTCAGGAAGAAGTGTAACTCTCCCTGGGAACCATTCCTGCATAACTCTGCTGGGACAGAAGGAGTTATGACCTGTTGTATAGGATTTGACACTTTTTCATCTCCACCTCAGTGTGTCTCTACCAATCTCTCATGCACCTGGAATTGCGACACCAACCTTTTAGTATCAATTTATCAACTCATCTTCATTTATGTACTTGAAGAATGGAGCACCTAACACTCACTTGAAATTCTTCCTTCTGTTAATATATGCTTAGAAGTCCTACCTCAGTTGCAAATAAAGCCGTATAAAAGGCAGCATAAAAAGATTAGAATATTAAATGGAAAAAAAAATATCAGGAGGCCTATAATGTGTGTAACCTCGCTGCTTTATTGAGATGTTCTCACATAAAACCAGGAGTGTGGGAACCTAAAGTGCAGATGAACAATATCTTGCTATGGTAAGATGAATAGTCAGTATTTTGTCATCTATTTCTGTTTGTTTGTTTTTTTTTTACTGCTGTTTAAGAATTTTTAGAAAAAGGTAAAAATCAAAGGAAAAGGGAAAGTCCATGGGCTTCTGCTTCATTGTGGTGCCTGCCTTTTTGTTAATGACACTGATTGCTCAATGTTTTTAAAGCATCTCCTCCATCACTGAACTAGCCTGAAAAACTGTTAAGATTCTTCAGCACACCTTTTCTTTCCCTGTAATGTTTTTGGTGACTTCTCCATCTGATTCTTGTCTTGTCACCTAATCTAGAGATCTGCTGTGTCAAAGGACATCAGCTCTCTGCTGCTCTTTGAACCTGTTCCCCCTGAACCTAAATACACAGTGACCCAGCCCAGTGAAGGGAGCCAGGGTACAGCAAATCAGGTGTATCGCTGACCTGCGTGGTGAAAGGCATCTGTCTGGCTGCTCTGCTTCCCTATATTCTGAGAATGTCAACAAAAACACCTGCTCCTGATCTCTAATCTCCTTCTTCTCTTTTGGGACTTTGTGTATTTTGTCACATTTAGAACTGAATGACAGAAATAACCTTTTCCTCCCACTAAGAAGGATAACTTGACACAGAAAATTGACCTGGAGTCTTCTGTCTGAAGAAGGGACTTTTTGATGAAAAAGGGAAAGTTGGAAAATACTTTGTGCCTTTTATTAAAATTTTTCTGTGTGTATATTTTCTATTCTCTGCATTTCCAAACTTTGGCATGAATTTTGAAACATTTGACATGCAACTGATAAGTTTTCTAAACTTTAAACCTGAAATGTATTTAATTTTGCTATACACATTATCACATCACACACCTCTGAATGTCTGGTCCTATCATTGAGACGAAACAAACACACAAACACTCTTGCTCATGGAGAAGATGTGAGGCACAGTCACAATACAATGCACGCTTCTGCCACGACCATTCCTCCTCTACAGATACTGCTTCACTTTCAGTATTTTTTATATTGTTTTTAAGTCGTATATCTACTTCCAGTTCCTCTTCAAAGACCTAGTGATTAGTCTTTGGTTTTGTTTAAAGAGTTTCATTTTCTCAAATGCTACAATAGTGTTATTTTCATTTATTTTCAGACACCACAGTGGTATTTTGTCCTAAATCCTTCATGGCTCTTTTAAGTTGTTCCTGCATATTCCCTGCTTCCTCATTGTTTTCACTACTTTTCATTTTAGGAATAAACTTGAGCTGACTTAATCTGTCTCTTAGGGAAAGAATCTTCTTTGAATTTTCCTGTGAAATCAATGTGAACATTGATTATATTTTCAGAGGTGATTGGCAAAAGAAAGTGGTGACTTTTACTCCTGTCACTTTAGAGACCTTTTCCGTATCAGCTCATACCAATTATTATTTTTCCATTGGTTTCCATATGAACTAGGTACTGACTGAAGTCTAATATGGCCTGTGTGAATTTAATATAGACTACTTTTTAATTAAGAATAATTTGTCTACTATGTTAGTTGTTACCGTGATGATGCTTTGAACACATTCTTCCAACACTGAATGTTTTCTTCAGGAGTGTCATAAAAAACCATTATTTTAAGTCAAGAAAATTGACATTTGCCTTTTGTTTCCTGTAGTTTTTCAGGAAAAAATTTATTTGGAGTTTTTTCTTTGTCTTACTGTCATCTGAGGCAGAATATAGGGTTCATTTACTTTGTCCAAGTGTTTAATTTTTAATTTCTTCTGTTTCTGAGTGATTCATAATGTGTATATACAGGGAAACAGTGCTTTAATATATATGCCTAACAGAAAATGCATTATCTGTTATCTATTAGCCTTGCATAATAATTATTGATGCATATTCCTACTTTCTTTCTTTGGGATCTTACTTTTAAAACATTGTTCTCTTCTCACATATTAACTGCAGCAGAATCATAACTGCAAGAACCACAGGAAAAATTTAAAAATCCCAAGTATATTTTAGCTTCAGAGTTTCACTTAAGGACGTGATTGGAATGGGAAGATTTGATAATTTTGAGTGTTTAGCTTTTGCAATATTAAAAGCAGCAAATATCAGTACTAGCTGTGCTTAATGTTACTGTACATATCTACAAATATATATTCACTCTCATTACACTTCTATTTGGGCATCAGACACTTTTATCCATGAATTTTAAGTATAAAATTCTTTCTGCACTTCTGTCTAATTATGAGGTTCAACAAAAAAGAATTACTCTTGTAATTCTACTCATGATTTATAATTTCAGAAAACCCTAGGTGCAAACCTACATTCCAAATATCCTCATTTAAAAATGGACTGCTGTAATTATATGATCATTTCATTCCAAATCTGCAGGGGACAGTAACTCAATAGAAAGCATGAAAAAATTAATGAGAAGCTTAATTATAATAATATCATTAAATCCTAATAAGAGAAAAAGTCTAACTTTATTTTAGCTTGGACATCTAATATAATTTTGTTACAGCATGGTAATGATATTTTCTCAGTTTTTAGAGAAGCTGATAATGTAATGGCAAAGGCTGGATAATTTTCATTTTCCTTTCTCTTTCTTTTCCCTTTCTTGTATACGTAAGTAAAAAGCAAAAAAAAAATCCTTATTTTCATTGTAAGTGTATGTGGACAAGATCTAATACCATTTAATTCATATCAGCTATACATTTTTCCATCAGTATTTAGCACTTCACCAGAGAATTTTAGCAACCATTGTATAATTTTTCACAAATACATACTTTTTCTTTCACAATTCAGGGTCTAAACACCTTCATTCATAGTGGCTGAAGACAGGGTCTTTGAGGTGTGTTGCCTTCTACTTTGAAGAGCAACATAAAAATGACAACAGCCAAACTTCAGTTACTATGGCTACAGAATGATGGTTGCATTCATGCTTTATTAATATTTAGCAGATATCAGAATTTCCCTATTTTTTTCCCATTTGCAATCCAGATACTTTGCAAAAGTTATTTATAAAGAACACAACATTCCTGAACACACAGCCCTGCTGGTGACAAATGTTTAAACGTGGAGTGCATTAGTGTGGCATCAGACATTGTCAATAATGCATGCTCACCACCATTTAATTATTTTGAAAACATCTGTTGAAGTAAAATATGTTCCAGAGGGGAATAAGGAAGTCAAGTGCATTAGTGACTGTGTTAACCACATTTCACTCTGCAACATAGAAAACCCTAAAGGGAAGACCAGGATTCAAGGACATCAAGAGAATGTTAAAATTCATCTTCACTTGTAGTCTTTGTAGCTAAAGAAGGGGCTTATATAAATCTTTTGCTTAAGGTTGGTTTTCCAAGGATATTTAAAATAGGGTAAGATATTGAAGAAGAACATGTACTGGAAACCCTTTATTTTTTTTCCATTGCACACCTGAATGTATGCCATTTATTTTCTGGGAGATCCTAAATAATTACTGATTCACTGTGATACCATTTTACAAGTGAAGATGACTTTACTCTTAGCTCAGAGTAAGGAACAACAAATCCTCCCAGTGCTGGTGTCAGAGCCTGATGACAATAAGTTTATGTATGACTGTTTAAAATTTGTCCAGCTATTAACACTTCATCATTTCAGTATCTTTCATAGATTGCTTAAGGAGGAAACTCAGGATGCCTGTTGAGATGCTGTCAGACATATTTCACTGGAATAATTCTCTCATTGTACTCTTTCTGAGAACAGCATTGAGCATCATAATCAAGTCAACTTAGCAGGTCATAGTTAATAGTGCCAGGAGCTAATAGACTTGTAGTCAGGGTGTGCAAATACAGATGTGCCACAGGCAGTATGAGGCAACAGTCTTAAATTACGTGGTCATGAGTTCAGAAACGGACAGCATGTTTGTCTAAATGCTGCACAGAGAGGAAGGGGCCAAATAATTAATACAACAGCCCAGCACATCACACTCAGCAGTTAAACTTCTCTGGAAGTCCTCAAACCTAGTCAGGGGAGATAGACAGAAGCCTCCAAAGAGCAATGCAGAAGGTTCAAGCAAGGTGCTCACTGGGGGGCTGACAGCAACATCCAGCAGGGAGCAGTCAGTGCCGATCTGCAGGCTGAAAATGCTACCAAAGGGGAAAATAAAGCTGCACTAAAACAGCAAAAAAGGACAGCTTTGTGAAAAACAGATGATGCTTTGGTCATAGAGAGAAACTTCCTTGAGGAAGAAGGAAGTATGAAGATTCAGAGAGAAGGAAAAGTCATGTTGAAGTGAGCAAAGAAGAAGAAGACAGCAGCGCAATGCACCAGAGGCTGCAGCTAGATGTATTCCTGAGGTGGCAGAATGAGGTGGAGTCCTGTCTACAGAAATGAACACAGTCTAGGGTCCTTGGCTCCCTTGGTGCAGGGGAGAGAGACTGGACTCATTCTTCCAGCAGTGCTTGAGCCCACTTAAGATGTAATTACTTTTCAGAAGGGTAAGCATGTCTATCTATTGACTGTAGGGGAAGCATGGCTGATGAGATTCCTAACTGAGACCTTGTCATTAAACATTCAAATTTTGGTGAGATGAATCCAGTCTGAGAGTATATGGGGTTAATGGTCCCATATCTTTATCTCAGCAGGCAGCCAGTACTAGTGTTAATAGCAGGGAACTCTGAGAGCCATTAGAGAAATTTGGGAGACCTCCACTGCTTTGTGGTCCCTTTCATCAGCCCCTTTAGTATGACAAATAGCTTGAAGCTGCCCACCAGTCAGTTATTTTAAAAGGTGTGTGAAAGTGGATAGAAACATCTGTTTAAAGGCACCGTTTTGAACTGAATTTTCAGTGATGTGAAAAACACACCTAATTTAAGCTGAGTATGCATAGCTTCATTTTCACCAATACATTTTTTTCTGTGTCTTGATTTTTTCATGTGAAGGGCTCATTTGTCCATGTAAACTAGATATCCAACCGAGAAAAGAACAAACCCCCAAATCTTTCTGCGTACGTAGGTGTGGACTGCACAGCTTATAATCACCCTCCACTCTAAGTTACAAATGAAAAATATCACTTAGCTCATTTACCATATATTTGAAAATGTAAGAAGAAGCTTGTGGCTAGAATTTTTGCATTCTCCCTGGTCCCCTCCGCAATTAGCTGAGGAGAGGATGGATTTTTCACCAAAACCTCCAAATCATCATAAATAAATCAATATTAGAGAGAATATTTATACCAAGGAAAAAACTCCATAGAAAGATAGTGGCAGAGACTCCAGTATGACATGGGCACAAGTTCAGTTCAGTGAACAAAGTGCCAGTTTGTGCTGGAAGAATATTTCTAGGGAAAAGCTTTTGGAATATGCAATCACAAAGCAGGTAAAGAAATTACTGTTTTATTTACAAGGCTGTGGAGATAATAAAATAGTGTTAGCAACACTGCAATTCTTGAGTTCCTGGACTTGGCACTTTACTTCTATATTGTCTTTTTTCAAATCTCATCACATTGTTTTCAGAAATTTATTCCATTATGCTTTATGTTGTACATACTATGAATGTTGTAGTCACATACACACACACATATATATATGTTGCAGCTGCTTATTTTCAGCTGTTTGTTGGGTCTTCTTTATGTTATTTCAGCTTCTGAGGTTTTTTGATGTCCTTTGAAATATGACAGTTTAGAAGTAGTTACAATAGACAACTGGCTGCATATGGTGTTTTTCTTCCTACTACTTCATGATGAAAATACACTGCTTGTTGTTTAGTACCAACTTCAAGTTCTTTAAAATGGAACAGTCAGAGACTGCACAAAAGTTTCTTGCAGTGAGTTCTTCCCACACATAGTCAGTAAAAGAAAAAAAAGACTGCATATTTAACATAATTTAACAACTCTACAGCCTGAGCAATTATCCTAATAGCAGGGAACCAGGGCCTACTGGTAAGTTTTATCCTCCCTTTGTCAGACTTGTTTCTTTGATATTAGTATCTAGATGCACACCACAGGGCGAAACTAGGCTTTATTAAAGGAGGGTCAACATTCTGTTAATCTAATTTAAAAGCATTAAGGGGAGTAGGGGAGCATTAATTGATTTGTTGGGAGGGTTCTGACTCCAGCCAACCTGATCTTGCTGTTTACATTCTCTCTTCATTTAGATTATATTGGAAAAAATGTACTTGAGCGGTAGTACAATATATACTATATTTTGTCTTTAAAAATTTTTCTATAGCATACGTTGATACATATATAGTAAAGTAATTTGAAACTTCATAACTTACAGTAATCAGCAAAGATTCAGTTTTAACATAATGGTAATAACTCTAGAAAAACTAGTCATTAGCACTAAGAAATTAAACTGTTCAAGTAGAATGGAGCAGGCTGCTTGCAGAAAGGAGTTAAGTTCTATATAAAAGTACTGTGATCAGTACAATATTAAAACAAGTGAGAAAAATATTCTTGGCGTTGCCAGGATATTTTTGGATAATGATTAAAATAATCACAAACTTCAAACTGTTGAAAACTTCTACATTTACCAGTGAAGTTTTTGCAGTTCCGATTCTAAAGTATATTTGGAGGACATGCTCTTTTGTTTCATAATTTGTTTTCCCCCATGACTCCTATCTCCTCTCACCCTTTTCTTCTATATGCAATTAAAAAAGCTGAAAGAATGAAGGGAAATTTAGTAACAGCCTGGAGAGGAAAAAAAGTATGGAATTAGTTCTCTGCACATAAAAAGCATGGACACTCATTTTTTCATACCAAAGATGGATGAAGTTGGCATTTAAGAAGGTGCAGTCTCTGATTGAAAATGTGATTGAAGTTTTCCCACAGTGGGAGTTTTTACTGGATTGCCTTCCATGTGGATTCTCTCCACGTGAACCTTTTCTTCAGTGGGGACAATAATAAATGTCTAACAATGTCTATTTTGACAAGGCTTGTAGGAGTTATTCTCTCCAACAAATCTACTCCTGTGTCATATTTGGATGACTGTGGCCAATGAATGAAAACTTGCTGGAGGGAAAAAAAGCATGCATATTCATGTGTGATAGTAAGATTTTGTTGGGAGAGAGTGAAATACCCAAATATTTCCAAAATATAAATTAAAAAAAAATAAATACTCTTTAAAAATCTGTGAAGAAAAATTTATCCTTGCCATTTTTTATTGTATTTTCAGTTTCTTTGAGCCAAGATCATAATAAATTATTTTCAAAGACTTCTAATCAAGAATTTACAAATGCATAAGGTGCTTTACAAAGTGCAAGTAGTAAAAAAAGAAGCAAGATAATTTCACACGTATATGTGATCATTTCTATATACTAGAGGAGTTGATTAAGCTCTTGATTAAAATTATATCAATTGTCTGAAATTAATAGAATGAGTGAATTCACATTTCTTACACAATGCAATTCGTATAAAGGCGGCAATTAGAGCCACCAGGGAATATGACTTAGATTTAGCCTTGCATTATATATCAATTGAGAACATATTCAGACAGAATCTTTAAGGTTTTTGAGAGAAATCCTTAAGGAGGGAAATCTTGAAAGAACTAGAACCCTTCCAGGTAATGCTCCAGGTTATTAAGATCAGGGACAGTTTTCTGTGCTAGAGTTATGGGAACAATTGGGCTTCTAAGCACAATGTAAAGCCCCCTCTTTTATACCTTGCATAGGGTCATCAAAACTCTGTGGAGCCCACACCCACAAGGACTGAGAAAGTAAAGACTTACTTGTGTCACTTTAGGGGCATGACATACTGACAAGATTTTCCTGGTGCTTGAAGCTGACTGTGTGGAGTTTTCTATTTCACATATCCCCAGCCAAAGCAATGAAGGATATAGAAAAAGAGGCACTTGTGAGATATGATCATAGTCACAGTAATTCACTCTGTCCTGGCTATAGCAAAAGCATCCAACGTTTATAAAGCTTTCCAGCAGTTAGAGAGCTTAAGAACTCAAATCTCATGCATTGACTGCAGGAAGTGCCCTTCTGAAGGAGTCCTGAGGAGCTGCTGCTGCTCTACAGGTGACTTGAGGAAGAGTGGAGAGAGGGTTAGCAAATGTTTGCCTGGAAACCACAAACAGTATAGAGAAAAGGTCAGACCCCACAGTTTTTCTGTCCCAGCAGCATCCAGGCTGCTACTTCTTGCCCTGTACACTGCGCACTGTGCCGTGTACGCTGGCACTATGCTCCATCCTTTCGGAGAGCAGAGAGTATCTACCGAGAGCACCGTTAGTCTCTACGGTCAGCACATCCCCTTGTCTCATGGCTGCTCTGGGCCTCAGCTCCATGAAGTCATCTCCCACTGCATGACAAAGAGGATGCACTACTACCCCTTCATGAGAGACATTCATCTGTGCCTCTTACCTTGGGGTAGGAAGAAGCTGCTTTACTTCTTCCTCAGCCCTGCCTTGCAGAGTCACTTGGTCTGGAAGTCTGATTGCTTCAGCTGGTCTCAATAATAGGTATAATTAAATATTGAAAATCTATGCTGGAAAGAAGATATTTTGGGAATAAATGTGATGATCTGCTCTGGTAGATATCTCTTGAGAAAGTGAAGTTATTCACCTGCAATTCATACTCTACAGAGATCAAATTTAATTTAATTAACAGTTTCTCCATTCATCTCATGTAAAATAGTTCTGGAAATACCAGCCTTTTCTGTCATCTGGTTTCTGAGTGATTTGGGGAAAAAAACCAAAAACTTAGTGAATGCTAAAACGCAGGATCTGCAAACACCTGTTTCAAGTATTTCAGCTTTTCAACTTTACCCAGGTCAGTTTTTATTTAAATTCTGAATATTTTTATGTCTGCTTTAATATACAGCAACATTTGCTTTTCATGTTTACATAATGAGAATGTCACTGCCAAATAAACTGGTTAAAAAAAAAATCATACTTTTTGATTTTGCAACCTTGAAATTGTTTTAGTTTCTGTTTTCTTAAATTGTTTGCATATTTAAAAGAGGGCAAAACTCACAGCTGACAACCTGCTTTCCTGCAGAAAGAGACAGAGGACAGAGTTTTTCACGCTTAAGTCATCTCAAAGTATCTGAAGGTTCAGGCTCAGACACTTGGAATGGGATCACCCCATTTAAGTGCTGCAGTTGAAGTTCTTCCATCTTTTGTACAGGCCTTTTATTACATTATTCTAAATGAAATCTGGGAAAGCCAGAAGAGATCACTTAAAAAAGCAAAATCCATCTCTCGCAAAAAGCCGTATATTTTGAAGATCCCTCCACACTTTCTTTTTTTCTCTGGAAGCCATACTTCTTCAATAATTCAGAAGAAGCAAGAACCAGCAGATCTTACAGCATATTTGATGTGCCAGCAAACAGACTGGAGATTATCTCATTTCAATTAGCCCCTTTGTTGCAAACAAAAGACTGACAAACACACTGAGAGAGGGACAGGCATATGGCACTTTTTACTTTCCACTTTGCTTTTTATTTGATGATAGTCCTCTTATCACAGCCTCTCACCGATTCCCCTGCCTTGTGCCAGCTTCCTCCTTTGCCATACTTTATCTACCATTATTCCCCTTGTATCGTCTTACTTTGGATCAAGTGATTCTCTCCAGCACAAAAATAAGAAGACGTATTCTTTTTCAGCCCCTTCTGATCTCCCAGGCTAATTGGCTCAGGTGTAAACCAAGCCAGCAGGGCTGGGACTTTGATGTGACACTTTAGAGCAGCGCACCTGGTAACATCCCTGTTTGTGTGTCAAATACCAGCCGGCCTTGCCTGCTGCTCAAACCCAGCTAATAAAAACGCTAGTAATCACGTTGTATTACAAGGCTCAAATTCATGCTGTTACTTTATTGCAAGGTTGTCATTAATTTTGCAGGGTGAACCTGGAATCCGATCCGACCTGTTTTTAATAAGTGTGGGTCTGTGTGGAACGGTGTAAGTGAATGACAGAAAGGTGACTGCCAGCTGTTTCTTCTTTACATATGGTGTTACCCTTTGCTTTGATCAATAATGCTGTTTCACTTTAAAAAGAAACTCATTTCGTAAGGATGCAGAAGAGGGGCCTTCCTACCTCCCTTGTCCCCGTGGTTTACTTGTAAAGTGTATACAATTAGGGAAAAGCCAGTCTACAGTAAGTCATATCTTACCGTTTTGCTAGAGATTGTTTCCCTCTTTTGCTCTGCAGAGCTGGGCCTGTTGTTTAACAGTTGTCTTATCATCGTTGCTTGCAATGGTATTTGGCAGAATTACAAAACCTGGGTTAATCCTAGGAAAAAACCAATCATTTTAAAAAATGTGCTAAAGAAGGTCACATCTAAAATTAATATATCAAAATTCTTCTGAATCACAAAGACTCTTCAGTAACTCCAGTTCAGTACCAAAGTAATTATTCTTGTATATAATATTTATAAAACTATGCATATATATGTGCATATGTATCTTTGTATTTAAAATAGTAAATATTTGCTTTTTTATTGTGGCGAAAATATTACATCTTCCAAAACTGTGCAACTATAACCATAAATTCCTGCAATATTTAACAAAGATGTTATCAACAATTAATTTATTGTCTGATCAGCCAGGAACCACTAGAATTTGTAGTGGTAAGTAAGGAATTCAGGATAACAATAAGATCAAATGACTTTTGATCATTGCTGTTGCTCCTTTTGGTCATTGGGGAGAAATATTTTTGAATGCTGAGAGATAGAGACACATTGTACAGAAGCTAAAATGCATGAGAACTTGGAACAAGGTAAGCTCCTAAGGAATTAACAAAACAGATTAGTGGTCTTTTTGAAATTGAATTAAAATTAAAAATTCTGGAGATACTGGGGAGAAAATCTAAAATCCCTAAATTGAAAATTAAAATGAGAAAACCACTGGAGGTGGAGAGAATATGCATGAAAAGTTTCTTTTATTTTTGTTTTCTTTTTCATCCGTGTTCAATAGGTTTTGAACTTTCAGTTTTACAGCATGGCCAGGAGTCCTTAGAAGAATGCTGGAAATTAACATCTCAAACTGAGCTCCTCAGCATCACAAAGTGAGGCTTTAGTGCTCTATCTGCACTGCAGGCACTGTTGTCTTTAATAACTAATACAAACCTCTCAGATGTTCCCAAAACAGAGGAGCTTTGTAGTGCCTTAAATAAGTCCCTGTAAGTTAAAATTCACTATGCTTATAGACAAGAACTGTAAATTCACAATGCCTAAGACAAGTTTTTTTATAAATATGAAAATAATAGCGGTCCACACAAAGAATTTTCCTGCTAAAATTTCTCCGAATTTTGCAAACAGTAATTTATTGTTAGGCTCAGTTGTCTATCCAATGTTTTCTGGAACTGTCTATGCAAGAGGGCTGAAAAGCACACTAAGGGTACATATGGCAAAGCAAATTGAAAAAAACTCTCTCATATTACCTGTAAAACAAGAGAGAAGATGAAGTAAAATAATTTTACACAACCTTTACATCTTCAATATGCTCATGATGACGTAAGAAGTGCAAAAGTAAAGCAATCCATCTGATTAAAAATCATCCAAAGTGTGTATAAATATGTAACTAGCAAAAAGAAACTTGAAACACGTGCAGCAAGACAAAAACAGTTTAGCACAGCTTTGAAATGTTTGCTTAGAGGCGTTTGTTGCCTGTCCATTTCAGGTAACTTGATCTGTAATATTGCTTCCTTTTCTGACCACTTCATTATTAGAAATAGAGTGAGAAGTTGGAGGTAGCTCAAAGGAACATGAAAACAAATATTAATTGATAGATAGAAGTGATTGCTTTACATGTCAGAATCTTCATGTTGTTAGGGCAATAGAAGTATTTAGCGTTTTGCATTAGTTTCCTGTATTGAATTCAGTGAGAACAATAGACTCCCACAGAAACAACCCCGAACTGGTGTCAGGCAGAGATCAGACGATCAAAGTCACAACTAAGGGATATTTTGAGGAACTGAGAGCAAAACATTAACTATCACCCTAGAAAATGAGCTAAATTTGCATAGAAGGAAAATATTTTCTTGCTGTTAGACTTTCACACTAGAAGAAGCTTCTTCATCTACCCTTTTAAACCTGTGTCCCTTCTTTTTCTTTCTTCATCAACCCAGTGATGAAGAAAGATAAAGGAGGGACACAATTTCTGTCTCACTTTCATGACTCTTGAGAGGTCTGGGACCGCTGAAATCATGGAGTTCATTGATGCTGTGCTTCTTATCTTTCTAGAGGATGTTTCCAAGAAGAGTGTGACAAACTCTTAACATGCTTGTAAATATACATGTGTTTATTGAAGTGAATTTGAAAAACAGTTTGGGGAGCAAATTTATTTTAGTAATAGCTATTCTGCCTCCTCCAACAAATGTCCAGCCCTACCCCTTCTTTAAAAGCATGCTTTACTGTATTATTTGCATAAATATGCCCTTTATTTGCTTGTTTGTTTTAATGAAAATCTTGCCTCACTGCTTCCTTTGGAGTAACCATCAAAAAAAAAAGGAGCCAGCCCTGTCTAGTTTTTCTGGTTAACTGAAATCTTCAAGATGAAACTCCATTCCTTAGTACAGAAACTCCCTATATAACTCAGAAATGTAAGTTTGTGTAAGATCTGTTCTCTTTTGGTTTTTTTTTGCTTGCTTTGTTTTCCTTTTTTTTCCCTAAAGGTAAGAAACTTTATTTTGGTCTACCTCCCACCACTGACCTGGTAACACATCATCATATTTTCTTCTCTGTTTGATTTTCATCACTTCCTCTTACCTATTTTCATCACTTTCTCTTATCTATTTCACAAAATATATGCACAACCCTTTTACCCTTAAGGCCAACACATCAGTGGTCTATCCCGTCCCCACAAAGATTGTTTGGTTTTGATTTCTTGGCTCTGAATGCCAGCCAGAACACTACACAGTTAGGTCAGTGACACCTATGGATGTTGAAGTAACCACGGAAAATTTTTACTGCTGTTCTGTGATGAAAAGTCTTTCTGCAGATTTTATTTCCAGTTTATGTTACCCTCCTTTAGATGACTGGGTCAAGTGCAATCCTAGGAGGGAGGGAGGGACACACTGACTCTTTCCTTTGAGAGCAAATTAATATGTTGGGGCAGAAAGATTTGGAGACCTCAGGGTGTGGTGGAAAAAAACCCATAAATCTGGGAGCAGGTAGCTCCTGCAGAGAGATTGGGAGACCACAGGAAAGAGCAAGGATCAAACAAGCAGGCTTCTAAAGGGATGAAAATAATGTAGCAGGGGCCAGAGGGAACGAAGGCAGAGCTTGCTGCAGCTCACCTCTGAATTGCTTGTCTAGGAGAAAGACAAAAAGAACAGGCAGACAGCTGGTTGTAGAAACCATTTTCATTCCCTGCTTGCTTTGAGTTCATTTAAAGAATGCTTCTCACAATTATTATGAAGATTATTATTAAGAGTGTCACTAATACAAGCATCAGAAGCCTTTTGGTCTCTTTTTAGAGCTTCTTTTCAGAGGTCGTGTAGGTGGATCCACCTCAAGATTACCGTCCATATAAGGTCCTGCCACAGGAATGTATCAGACTAGGTCAGAAGGCAGACAGAAATGAGTATTTTACCTTGGCTCAATATTCAGATCTGTTTCTTTTAAAAACATTGTTACATTTTTATCTGTTTTGTCTTGTTCATCTCAACAATATTTGAATATTCAGATGAATTGTGGTTAGTTTTCTGATCCCCCTTCCAAAATTTATGAAGGACCTTAGGAAAAACAAAAAAAGATGGAGGTGACTTTACATGGGGGCAAGAAGAGTAGCTACTGTTAGTTTTCTCGCTAAATAACTTCTGACTTGAGTGTAACCACAGTGTGTTCTACTTGCATCCGTATGTCTTTTAAGAAAAAACAGATTGTTCTTGTCAATTTATTACCTACTCCTTTCCCATTTACATGGCCTGATGACCAATATGGCTGTGCTTAGCACTTTTTTAAGAACAGTGTGAGTTTTTGGTAACAGAAAAGTTCTTTCTCTAACTTATGGAGCAATCTTCCAGGGTCTTTGAACCCTCTAAAGGTTGTAACAAATCTACACAAGGTTTAACCAATCCATCATGTATTCTTTTTTTATTCTATTCATTTTCAGGGCATAATTCTGCTTCTAAAACTGTGAGTCTCACTGTATTTTTATGACTTATTTATCATTAGTGCATTGAATAAAGATCATGATGTTTCCTTACAGAATAAAATGTGATTAGAATCTAGGTTTCTTTTTGGTATTTTTTGATATTACTGTCACTCTTGTATAGCCTGCCATGCATACTGACTGTCAAGCTTTAGTATTTGATGCCCAGTTAATCTGTATCTTTACCTCACCTCCAGAACTTGAAGGACTCTTCAATTTTCTATACTTTGAATTTACTGTTTCCCATAAATGGTGGAATTCCATAAATGTGGAAATTCCATAAATGTGTAAATCTCATAAATGTGGAAAAATCACACCATTGCTTTGAAAAAGAGAACTTTTAACAGCTGCTTAACCAAATAATGAGATGGGCAAAGCTGTGACACAGTACTGATTTTGTCAGAGAAAGTGGGAAATTTCCCCAACCCATAATTTTCTTTTCCTTTGGTATCTTCTGTCTTTTGAGGCTTGTGATTTCTTATTTTACATTCTGTTGCTGTATCTCAGTGACTCATCTTGTTCTTTGGATTAGTTTTCTGTATGTCTTATTTTTCTGAGGATATTTGTTCTGTTTTGTTTCTTCTTTACGTTTAAGAAGTCAGTTTGTATTTCCTGCTTCCAGAAAGTCCTTAATATCATCCATTTCCTTTTCTACCCTAAAGCTACCTACAACAGATCATGAAACATTTCTTCCTGTCTGCTCGCCAAAGCAGTTTCTTATTTTTGGTTTTACTTGTAGAAATGATTCAAAGGTTTATAGTAATATTAACCCTTTCACATCTGAGAGTATTCTTCTTTGTTTTCCATCCTAACTCCTTCCATTTTCTAAGAATTCTCCATTTCTATCCTTCCATCTTCACATCTCTAATTTAAACCAGAAACCTACTAGTACTCACTTGGTTTTTGTTAGATTTTTTTATTGTGTTAAATTCCCCTAAGTAGATTTGCATTTATGAAATTATATCTCTTTAGAGATTAATTCAGCTAAGTTTCTCTTCTTTCCTGTAGTATATGCTGTTTCCCACTCTGCTAGCTGGCTGTAGATGGCTCTGTACCCATTACAATATTCAAGTATAGTCATTGCTTCCAAAATTATTCAGGACAGATTTTTTTTTAAGTGAAGTTAAATTTTTCAATAAAAGATACTTTTGTTTAAAAACAATGTTATTTCTTGTAAGTCAGTCAAAGGCATTTTATGCTGTCCTTTCCTGGGCACTCAGAGTCTTTTGTCAATGTTTCACCCTTACTGGAATTTTCATTCTGTGTCTGTTTTAATTTTCAGCATATTTCTTTTTTTCATTCTGCTTTTTCTGAAGATTAAATACTACTCTTCCTGCATTGCAGATTTTTGCCTTGAAGTTCGCAATGTCCTTTTTTTTTTTTCCTTCCAGTTCAGGCATAATACATCTGAAGAAACAACATGAAGTTCTTCAACCTCTAATTCTGCTACATCTTTACTTTTATACATGATAAGATTGATCATATAGCTATAGGTGAACTCTATCTTCAGAGTATAGCAAAGCACCACAAATTTTTGGTATTTTTGATGCCATTCACATGCATGCATTTTGCTGAGTAACTTTGATGCTGCTGAACTTTGAGCTATGATCTTCTTGAGCCACTCAAACTAAAACGAATCTTTTCTTGACCTGATACAATTAATTAGGAATGCATTAACATTAGTTTTCTGTAATGTATATTATATTTTATTCATTAAGGCTGATTTTAATTTTCTAGTTCATTTTTCCTGATCACTTTACCTGATTAACTTGTTCCAAATATTTGAGTTCAGAGATCATTGTGAGGATAAACCTGAAATAACTTTGTGGTATCATGCTTCTCTCCTTTTCCAGATCATTAGAATACAAATGAGCAGTGCTTATCTTTGGGCAGGGCACTGAGGCATTTTGATTTCACTCTTTTCCCACTGTGAAACTTGCCATTTATTCCCCTTCTTCCCATCAGTGGTGCCACTTGTGTCACACTGTCTTTAGCAAGAGGACTTTTCCCGAAGACTTTGTGAAGGTTCTTACATACTCCTTTAAGCAATTCTTTTTCCACTACTTTGTCAATTTCAAGCAATCTTAATGCATTTTTGTACCCTTACTTGTACCTCTCCTCATACACATGTGTTCTGTATTAAGTCCTGCCTTACTTTGCTCAGCTACCTCCTAACCCTGGTTTCATGCAATTACCTTCACAAATAGACCGTTTCAACTCTCTTTATGCAGAACTCCTCTTTTGTTTTCACCTGGCCTTCCCTGACCTGCTTTCTGTGAGGTCAAGAACTGTTCTGAAATCCCATTAATCCCAGCCAAGATTACACCACATCTGGCTATCAGTATTGGGCTAGCTGCTTCAAATACTGCATGATTGGCTGTTTCTGTAAAGCACCACAGAAAATCTTGTATATGAAGAAGTTTGGAAAAGCTAAAGAACAGATGGGCTAAGACACAAACATTTGAAAAGGTTCAAGAATGTCAAAATTTTTTCCCCTCTTATTTATATTCCTCTCCTCATAAATACGTTGAAATAGAGTGATTTTTAAAAACACATCTTGAAGTAAAATATTGCAGTAATCAAGATTTTTGACAACCTTCAAAACCCATTACAAATTCCCCAGAATTAAAATGTTTAAGGATAAACTTAAAGAGAACTAACTAAAATCTTCAGGAAAGTAAATATGTAGTTTGGACACTCAGACTACTGTAACTCTGTCTTTTAGTGAGGTCGGAAAGTTGTTAAAGACATTGGATATTATTTTCTTTTTTTTTTCTAATTTTTTTTCATTGGCTTCACAGTGGAGGTAAAGAAGGCGAGCCACTCGGAAAAATTCTTATTATTTCCGGTGGAAGTTAAACAATTTCACCTTGCAATATCAGAAACAGAAAGTTTATCCTGAGTATACTTCTAAGAACTGAGACAAAAAAAGCATTGTGTTTCAGAATCTTTCACTAATAGGAAAAATGCATGAAATCTGCTGACAATATCATGGCAATATTTACTGCAACTGAATTTTTTTGAGACCTTAGCGTTACATCAGCTCATTTGGATCACCTCTGTTGTTCATTAGCATCACTAGTTCCCATCCAATATTATCTGGGAGAAGCACTGAAGAAGAGAGTAAAAGAGGACAAAGTGTGCAGTAACTTGCTCATTTCTATTTCCAGCTTTCAGAGGAAAGCTGAGCTACTGCATTTAATAGCACTTGAGGATCCTCTTTTCCCATGAAGTTGTCTAACTGCATTTTAACTCACACAGACTTTTGAAATGTAAAACATTCTGTGCTAGTAAGCTTCAGGTTTGTAGGGGAGAGGTGAGTTCTTTTTTTAATTTTATATATATATATGTATATCCTTGGAAGATACACTTGGAAGACATGGACAAGATATTGTTTCTGATGGAGAGACTTTTACTCTCACAGAGAAAGACAAAGAAAAACTTACCTTCAAAAGTTAAAAAGACAATTCATATTTTAGAAACCTGAGATGAGAATGTTGACACCAGGTAGACCAGGAAGTTGAGGGGAGTTGCACAAAAACCTACGTCTTGATTCCATTGTTTTTTCTTCTCTTTTGTTTCTTCATTGAAAAAACTGTGATAAAAACTAATTCTTTTTGCACTTTTACCAGTTGTTGCTTGTGGTTGGGACAATTTCTTTTTCCCAGGTTCACATTACTGCATCTGGGGAGAAAACAATCAACTCTGTTCTGCCTTGGCTTGTTTATCCTTGTGAAAGTGTCATGCTCAAAAAACAGTTCCCTGACCAGCCTGTTTATAATTTCTTTCTCATCTGGCCTGACTCTAGTTTTAGTATGGAAGTCTTGGGATCAGTGGGTGTGATATGTTTGGAGAACACTTTGTGTGTTCCTTTCCTTAAACACCTCCCATAATCAGTAGAAGTTATAGCTTGCAAAAACACCTACATATATTTTTGCTGAAACATGTATATTTCACAAAGGCTTGTTTCTTAATCCATTGAGGGCAGTGATCTGCTTTTTTTCCTATCTGCTCTCTGGCCTTTGACTTGCCTGTCATGGATAATCCATCCTGATGAGGAATCTCCTCACTGAATTACCTTTATACTCAGTGAAATGCAAAAGAATTTTTACTCTGCATCCGGAAAGAATGTCAGGTGTGGATTAAAAAAAAAAACCATGGTCCATGCATTGTTTTAAAATATAAGTCCTTAAATGCATGAGTTATATGATGGCAACAAGAAACTGCTAACTTAATTGGATTTTCTGCAATTTTTTAGGAGAAAACAACAATGAAGTGCCTTTCCTCACTCCCCAGAGAAGAAGGAAGTGGTGAAAAGGTCAAACAGGGCACATTTGCCATAGGAAGTGCCCACAGCTGGCACATACTGGCAAGTAGCGCAGGTGGAACCAGTGACATGAGAGGTGGAAGGGGCCTTGACTCTGAGTGACAACAGAGGGATGGAGTTAACAACTCGCACCCCAGATGTTAGCAAAACTTGAAGTGACGAGGAGTCAAAAACAAAAGTGGCAGAGGCAGAGGGAATCCTGCATTATTCCCTGCCATCTTTTGGTTCAGCTGTATGGTCTCTCTCATAACACACTGAAGAGTCTCTAATATCACATAGGAAGTAGGAAAACATAATTTGATGGTTTGCTATTACAAAGAAATATGTGAAATTACAACTCACAAGAGTTCTCTGGAGATTGTTGAGGGGTCCATCTGTCTTTGTCTCATCACCTCAGCTGTAGACCGAATAACCTATAGCTGACATGAAAAACTGTTGGCAGAAACTACCTCTGACTGAAGCAAAAAAGGCAATGAGTAGTACCATTGTTTGATTTGAGGTTCCCTGAGGCAGAATAGAGATAAGGGGAGTAGAGTCAAGTACATTTTGAAAGACCAAGAGTGTATTGCTAGCAGAAATAATAATTGCCTGGTCAAGTGGATTACTGGACTTGAATAAAGAACTTTATTGAAGCCCTACACATTTGTGAAATGCTGACCATCAAGAAGCTGAATTCACCAGAATTTCTGAAGCAGAACTACCTCCCATGTCCCAAGACTGAACACCAAGTTGCCAATGTGTCTCCAATAAGTTTTTGAAGACAGGCTGTCTTACTTGCCATCTGATTGGTTAACTGCTATCTAGATTTACCACTCTGTCAACAGATTTGCTGTCTCTGAGTGGCAGTAGAAGTCAAGCAAACTGAGATGGATAAGGCTTCTACAACCTTCCAATCCAAATGAGTAAATGCCCATTGTCTTTGCCAGAAAATGTCCTAATGTTATTTCCAAACCTCCCCCCTTTGCTCTCTCAGAATGCGTTGACTAAAAGACATAGCAAAAAACCCCATATATTTCTCCATCTATCAAGAGGGACATTACAGCTACTTAAGCCACATCAGGCAGCATGCTAGCAGTTAGAGTGCTGGCCAGTGTCAGTCAGAAAAATGTCTGAGCCTAAAGCCAGGAATGAATTATGATTTCCAGCTCAAGACTCTCTGGCTGATAGGCTGAAATACTTTGTCTTGTAGTGTTGCAGGGAATTTCTGGTATTACAGTATTTTTGTCCCATAAAGCTTTTAATATAATCTGACTTTCTTTTAAGCAGAAAACAAGTTTAAAATTTGAAAAGAGAAGGCTCTGAAGGAAAGCATACATCAGCCTGAGAAGAAAAGCCAGTTTGGCTTTTCCACCTGCTATTACCTTTCTTGTTTAGTTTGTCAGGCCTTTGCTGTGTCAGTGGGTGATACTCACTGTCTTCTTGACTGTATGAACAAGTGCTGTAGCACAAAAGCCATGGTGCTCAGTGCTGTGAACCCTGAGCCACTGCCAAGTGACGGCACCAGAACTTGTGTGGCCATATCATCAGGGCAGGGAAGTGGATCTAGTCTAGCAACCCGGCAGTGCACCTGCTCTCTTTCCATCTGAGCCTACAAAGCTGGTGGTGCTACTTATCTGTTCTTCCATTATCTCTGTTAACAAAGGAACCTTGGTCATACTCTTATGCTTCTCAATTGCCTCATTCACTCAGTTCTTCTAGTCTCTGATTTACTAAAATAATTTTGTAATTTTATTTATGCTTTTAAATATTTGCCATTATGATTAAGTACTCACCATCCTATATTTCTTGCTAGAAGTAATATGCTGGTGTTTGTTTGCTAGTCTTCTACTCTTGGTTCATAATCATATGTATGTTTCATGAAAACTTCTGCAGGTTTTGGAAATACCTTGTTCACCAAATCTGGTTATCTGGAGTGTTAATTTTTCCTGTCTTTACTATGGGGGCTGTCGTAATCAGCTGGGGTTGCAGTAATGGCATCTGCATCATAGAAATGGTTTGGACAGGTGCAATGTGCCAATTAAAACATAAACAAACACAAAATGCTTAGATTCACTCCAGCAGTCTAATTTTTTTTCTCAATCCTAAAGTCAATTTGCAATTAATTTAATACTAAAGCAGAAATGACAGATGATCTAATTGTTAATGTGGTACAAGTTAAGAAAGACATTAGGCTACCATTCTGGAGAACTATTGCACATAATTGCTCAGGTGTTCAGAACACATTTCATTCCCCCTGCTGTGCAAGGACTTCTGTTCCTGGATTTCCTTTCAATGGTTCACCCAGAAGTGGGATTAAAAAGAGAAACCTAATGATAATGAATTGAATTGTTCACATCTAAAGGGGGCTGATTGGCAGGGTGCCGGAAACAAAGAGATCCCTGACGATGGTTAAAAAAACAAAAGTAATTGGATTACACAAAGAAAATAAGATAAACATTCATTAAAATTACAGTAACAGACTGTGATTAATGAGCACATGCAAGTGCAAGCAGAGCATATTCTTTAGGCCCTGCAAGGCCTACATTCAGTGGTATAATTAATAATTTTCAATTGTTTAGTAAGTAATTGTTATGTTCTTCTCAGTTCAAAAGATGTGAACTTGTTTTCCCTAACCTGATTTTATCTGTGACTACTATGGAGTCATCAAAGGTATTGTAATTGGTAATAAAGTTCAACCTGCCCTCTTTTTGACTATGAAATTTGAGTTTATGTGGTTCTGCTTGGGAAAATCATCACAGAACTTGAAAGGACTCACCATGGAAGAAAGTTCCACATATCCATTCTTCCTGACATAGTAAAAAAATTTCCATATTTGAAGGTCATAATGTTTGAAGGTGATGAAAACCGATACCTTTGTACATTAGTAGGAAATTTTAGCTCTTATGGTTACGTATGCATGTTCAGCAAAATGTGGTTTTGAGTTCAAATACTCTGATGGACTGGAGATAAAATCAACCATAAGTGCGTATTTGAGTTTTGTTTAAGGACTAAGAGGACATGTTGTAATTTTTTGGAAGTCCTCAAAATTCTTTGATTGCTATGGTAGCTGTAGATCCAGGCCTAAGCCATAAAACTGCATATGAGAAGCAAGCTGACAACTTTTCCTGTCCTTTGGTTCCAAGCTCCTTGACAACATTGTTCAAGAGCTCCCAGCTGAGAGCAAGAGAGCAGGTGGTGCCTATGTATCTCCCACACTCAGAAACAGTGGCCATTTTAAGGGTCTTAAGCTCAGTGTCTTCCTGCCTGAATGACTGCTTAGCAGGCTGTCTACAGGATGCTCAGGTGCAGAAAAACCCTGCAGGCTTTTGGAAATACTTCTGAATAAAAAGGGGGTACTGGAAGGGAAGAGGAGTGAGTTTTTGGAAACTAAACAAAACAAAAGTTTTCAAATTTGGAGTACTGCACAAGAAGATCTGGAGGGGAGTATATCCATCTCATGGAGTCCTTGGGAAACTTGCCAAAGGTATTAGGTCATGCTGGTTATTGCTGCACTCCTCATGGTCCATGGTGATCTCTCTCAGTCACTGTACTAAGAGATGGTCAACTTTTCTAGGTGCTGGCAGCACATAGCTGTGTTTCAGTGGTTGCATTTTGTATACACATTAAAGCACTGGGAATTTTGCCGACTGCCTTCCAAAATATCGTATCCCTCTCTGACCAAAATCAATGAGGAGCATCAGTTTCAAACTGTTATCAGTCAACAGCATCAAAATTATTGTTCCTTAGGGTTGCCTTTCAGAGAGTTTTCATCCCTACTGCCAGTGCAGAAAGGGTATTGATATTGTTACCCAGCATGTATGGCTGATCCCAGAATCTACCACAACTCTTCAGTAAAAACCAGCTCTTCTGATTTTCAGGCCCAAGAAGAAAATCTCTGATCCTTTTTTTTTTTTTTCAGTAAGCATTTACCTTAAGAGATGGTTGTCTGTGACATCAATGCCACCTGCTCAGACTTGCATTTGTTCAGTGCTCTCAGAGCAAGCTATACATTTCAGGGCTTGTGGTAGCAAAAATTACTATTAAGATAGGCAAATTATGTATTGTCCTTTTTAAAAAGAAAACCTGGCAAACTACAGACACTGCCCTGAAACGTAGTTGCTTGAAAATGCTGTCCTCTCACTTCTGCAGAGAATTTTTAACATATTTGAAAAATATGGCTTTTGGCCATAAATTTTGTAATGAAGAGGTTGATGTCAATCTTCCTTCTCTCTTCTATAACTCAAAATGACAAATATAAAGCAAAGATATTTCAATATCTCTTATATTATGGTCAGGAGGAATGAGAATAGCCCTATGAAGCTGGGAGAAGAAACGTGGATCTTGAAGGGTTTGAAAGGAAATGGCATATTTCTATGGGACAGAAGCTGAAGAATTAGATCAGGTTTTAGAATGAAAAGCACATACACCAATGTCGTTGGCGGATTTTAGTACAATTTTTCTTAATGTCTTGAATTTGGAAAGGTGCATGTAGATTTCTCTTATGTGTTATTTACCTCTTTATATTTGTGCTAGAATGTGTAAAGCTTACACTCCTGTCCTGTGCACTGGAGTACGAGTTGAGAACACGGGGTGTATAGTGTGTTAGAGATAGATTTTTTTCTTATTTCCTTTATCACAGCAGAATCCCTCTCCAGAGATTCTGACCTACAATGTTCTTTGGGGCACAGAGGTCCTTGCAACTTCTCCTTATCATCTGGCGGAGGAGAAAGAGAGGAACATGGGGAAGGTGAGCATGGCTCAGTTTTCTCTTTACATGTGCAAAATTAGTGATGTGATAGAAAGTCTTTGATCAAGTGTTAGAAACATCCACTACTGACGTCCAGAAGGCCAGTCATGAAGAGTGGCCCCAGGTCTGTGGAAACACACATGTTGTTATTACTGAAAGGTTCCTCCCGTTTGATCTCATTTTTGTCAGCTATAACCCAGGCGTTGACTCCTAATACCTTCATTGTTTCCAGCCAGTATTTTCCTTTCCAACCACAGTGCACTTTATGTATTTCCTGATGTAGCCATAGCAATCCCACAGGGATACTAAGAACAAGCAGCTAACACTCTCACTTAAGTGGTTTCCCCAATAAGGTTAATTTTAATTAGTTAAATGGATCAAAGTCTGTTTGAAAACTCTTAAAAATCTAGACAATATTTGTCCATTGTGGGTAAAGGTATTATAATCTTAATCCTACTGCTTTAGGAAAAAGTGTTTAAAAAATATTGAAAATAGTTTAAAAAATATTGAAAATATAATTTTAAGTAATTTCATCAAGCCACACTCACAAAATATTCCTCACAAAAGGATGGGATTGCTTATACTATAAAATAGAAGGATGGACCCATTAGAAGACTTTGAAAATGCAATATTTCTAATAGAGTAGAATGAGGGAAATCCAGGTTTGGAGATCAAAATCTGTTTCTATTATGGCTGTATAAAGATTCTCTATGTTTAGTAACTCCCTCTCTATGCCTTATGTGCCTTGTCAGTGTATGGGTTATGGTTTGAAACCATATTGTGATGACTTATACTTTAGTGACTAAATGGAACAGGTAATTTTAGGATTCTTTTCATAGAATCAGAGAATCATTTAGGTTGCAAAAGACCTCTGAGATCATCAAGTCCAGCCATTAACCCAGCACTCACAAGTCCACTCCTAACCACGTCCCTAATGGCCCCATCTATACATCTCTGAAACACCCCCGGGATGGTGACCCAAACACTGTTTCTGCACCAGATTTTCTTCTGGAAGGCTATCCAACATTCCTGGGCTTCTTTGTCCTTCAGGATAGTCTCCCAAGGCATTCTGTTAACCAGGTTCTCAAACAGGCCAAAGCCTGCCCTCCGGAAGCCCGAGGTGGCTGTTCTGCTGACCCCTATTTGAGGCAATACTCTCAGGGAGCCCTCATAGTCCCACACAGATCAATCAATCTCCCAGCTCAGGCTAATAGCAGTGGGATATAATGTCACTCTGAACATATGCACTAAACCCAATGCATTGTGGAGATTAACTGAGCTGTATTGGATGTAGTGAGCATTGGGATGATTTATGGAAGAATTTTTCCAGATGCTGAGAGATGAGTGTTTGGAAAAACAGCTGGTTGCCATGAAAACTACATTTCTGACTGATTGATGGGCTTTTGGGGCCCTTGAAACTGGGGACTTAATCCCCAAGATATATCCCTATCCTAAAGTGGTTTTAGGGTGCTCAGTGTAAATTAGTTGCAACCAGGCCCTGTGCAAACTGAGTACAATTAAATTTCTCAACCTCTATTGAATCTATGTGCTCCTTCTTGTTTCTCTGAGGGAAATGATTCAGGAGACTCCTGAATCACCAACTAAAATGCATTTTACACTGGGAGAATCTCTGGCTTCCTCTGAGGGGTAACTCCCTGGCTAGTGGACCCTGTCTCATTAAGTCACATCACCAGAATGGGACCTAAATTGTTACGCAGAGGTGCAGCAGAGTACTGTCATTAAATACCAAGGTGCTGATTTAGTAAGTGGGTTTTCAGGATCAGAAGAAATATTAAGCTACCCGTATGATGTTAAAACTGAGTGGCCATGGTGAAAATGGTGGCCATGAACTTTTGGGTTGAAATCTACCAGGGAATGCTCTTTGGCTTAAACAAAACTTTTGTAGCAACTCCTTGGCCTTCTAGGTAACTTGGCTTTCCGGTGTTGTGCTATTGGTATCAGTTTTAAGAGTGCTGAAAAGAATGAATTACAAACCAACTAAAACTTGCTTTTCATTTTAAAGTGTTTTTTTTTTTTTTTAATAAAAGATCCATCTTATTTGAAGTTCCTATCTTAAATACTCAACTGTTATAAATCAGAATAAGTCCACTTAAACTCATCTGTCAATACTGATTTATATCCAGAAGGGCTGGGCCTAAAGATGTAATTTTCCAGTGATTTTCAATTTATCTCCTTATGCATTTGTCTGAAAACTCGGTCTAAATAACTACATACTATCAAGATAAGAGAGCTTAAAATTCTGTTATTCGGGCGTCTTATGTCTCCTCTGTATGTAATTAAATGCAGTGAAAATGTGAGGTACAAAGCAAAGAAAATATAAGGTTTTTTATGAAGCTTACTATAGCAATTGGACTTTTTATTGTCTCTTTATTTGCTTCATGAAGACACACCACCATGCTCTTCTTTCATACTGGCAACAGAGTAAAAATGCTTTTTTTAATAGACATTTAAGGAAATTACTCTCTTTAACACTATTTTTCGTGTGTAAAGCAGAAGTAAAAATTGCTTTTGTTAATCTTTCAGGCTTCATCTCAAAAGGATGAGCCGCTCCCTCTGCTGGGGATATTTCTACAAACTGCTCTGCAAATGAAAATGATGTGAAGTTTTGTAACCGAAATGCTAGAAATCTAGACATTCTTTTAAATTCGTATAAAACCTTAGCTGTGTTATTGCATATAATATTGCTCAAGTATATAGTCAAAAAACATACCTCATTCAAAAAAAAAAAAAACAAACAAACAAAGACACAGAGATACAAAAATGTAAAGATTTCTTAGCCAACAGGTTTTAGGATATTTTTCTTTTCACATATTTATAACTTAATTTGCATCTTGCCAAAGATAGCTAACTGATAATCCACCAGAGATCCTTCTGGCTACAGGGTAGGTTTAGCCTGGACAAGAGCTGTAGGACATGAGCAGCAGGTTTTTTGTCTTCATCTATTAACACTCAAAATAACACCTGGAGGGTAATGATTCTCAGGAAGAAAGTTCCGTTCATTCCCAGTTTTCGTTCAGTTACTGGCCTTTTGGATGAAGCTGCAGTGGATTCCAAAGAATGTCTCTGATGGGATGCCAAAAACTGTTCCAACACATATTCCTACATATATTGGTTTCTCAGTCAAGCTGAAAAAGTGTGAAAACTTTCCTACCTAAAAAATTAAGCATATTTAAAAAGATACAGAAGCAAAGCATACAAGGTCAGGTTATCTCGCTTTTTTATATCTTTGTTCTTGCCTACTTGCTGTGGCAATCCTGCATTTGCCTATATCGAGTAGGTCTGAAGGAAGCATAAATGTTTTACAGACAATTTTCAGAGAGCTCCTACAGGCTCTCTGAAAATTGTTATCCAGGTAGAGGAAGGGCACCCAAATTTAGGCTACTGCCGAAGACAAGGGAGCAGATCTACATGGTAGGCAGGATTTCTCTCAGGCTGCATGTGTGAGAAGACCAAAGTGCATATGTATGACTTCAGATTAGCCACAGAATTGCTGCTGTCAAGGTAAAGAAAGTTTACAGAAAAAAAAGGTGGAGAGATTTTTTCTGCAAAGATGAAATGGAAATTGCTTCTACCCCAAAGTTTTCCCCTGTTTGTTTGTGGAATTTTACCTTGGTTTAGAACATTTTGGGTTCAAACAAACTCCTAAATTGATACTCTTTGTATTTTGAAAAGCTCAGCAGTTAGTGTCTCTGTGGTGTTGTCATTTCAGTGTCAAGTTGTTCAACAGGACATAATAAATCCACTAAATGAAGACTGCATTCTAACAGCCTTATGTTGAAAAGTGCTAATTTTAATGAGACTACCTGAGTAGAACACAGTCTTTGAACATATCTGAACAGTGTAAAAACTGGGGTGGTAATTGCCCTGGGAATAGAAAACATGACTGGTACTTACTTAATTCTAAATTTCTGAAGGTTCATTTTCCTTCTCACTTCCATTTGTAAACAGAGGGAATTCTAATGACTGCAGGTGTCAGTGGAAAAGATGATGGTGCATTAATATTCACTAAATATTACTTAGCTATTACTGACTTGATTTTTTTCTCCTGTGATCTGGGCCTCTTTTTACAATTCTTTTGTAAAATGCTCACAAATAACAAAATATAGAACATTTTGGGGGCCAAGAAAGAGGTTTCTTTCTTGAGAGCTGGAGGATCCAGCACAACTCAGAATTATGTGAGTGTTTTCTTGGAAAAACATGAGAAAAGTTTTTATATACTAGTTATGAAAAAGTATGCATACTGGGAACCAACTTCTTAAAAGTAAGAAAAAATATGTTGCAAACCCAGAGAGCATGAAATGAAGCAAATTCAAGGTGAAATTGTGGGACCGTGTCACTGTAAAAATGTTTAACAAAAAACCTGTAAGATTTTAAGAAGATTCTTGTAGACAGCTAGTGGTGCAATACGTCTGTGTTACTTTTCTCATGCCCTCACATGAAACTGGAGGTTGACAGAGGCATGGCGTTGAGGCAAGAAGAAGTGTGAACCCAGCAAAGCCTTTAGGTCCACATCTGAAGTCAGAAAAACACTAAATCAAACACTAAAAGCTGTATATACGGTTTCACAGTATTTTACCTTGAGGGAAGGGAGAACCACTAAGATTTTTTCCGTGGGAAACAGAACATGCCAGTAGCTGTATGACAGGCTAAGTCAAGGGTTTAATAAATTCAGAAAGCATGGAAATGATAGGTGCTGAAGGCAGGGCAATGTGTTCTGCCTGCTGAACATACAGCTGCTACTTTAGCAAAGGCAGCGGTCATTCTTGCTTCTCTCCCGTGGCTCTTCCAGGTGTTCCAGTGCACACAACATCTGGAGGATAGCGCACAGTTTTACTCAGGTCATCTATTGTTCTGTGGATTACAAATGAAGTCCTGTCAATTTAACTGTGTGCTTGCTGGAAGAGTAACATTAAATATTACAAAAAGAAATTTTAAAAAGTAGTGGTCAATATTTCCTCTAGTGAAAATAAATTGTCAGATTAAATTAAAAAAAAATTAATAGCATCCTTCCTCTCAGAACCTTTGCAACTCCTACATGACCACAACCACTGTTAATATCTTCCAGCTTGCAAGACTGTGCAGTGTTGTGGATTGGCCCTTCTGCATAGAAGTTGAACCCCATGCCAGCTCACAGCGGGTCACAACTTTGCTTCCATTATTTTACCCTTTGCCTGTCTTCTCACAGAGGCTTTATCAAATGTATAAACTGAAGTACGGCTGGCTGATACTACAGTTGTTTTAAACACACAAAATGGAGAATAAAAATAGTCTAAATTATGTGGATTTTGTTCAGAGATTGTAGGAGCATCCTGGACTTATTTAAATGCATTGTGAATTTTTCCAGGAAGGATAAATATTCTAACAGAAATGTGATTTCTGTTTAAAAGATGCCTACATTTAAATATGTGTGTGTCATATAATCTAGCTATCTTATTTGATTCTCACAGATCACATTTCACAAGAGTTCTCAAATAAATATTCCTTTGCTTACATTTATATCACATTCTGACCCTTAGAAAAGTTTGAGTCTGGTTGCTCAGTTTTCTAAATTATTTTCATTCTGAGAAAAGCCATATGGAAACTACGGTCTAATTTACTAATAAGGGAAATAAGAATATTTGGTTGTCTTTTACCAGAGTTTCCCTGGTACATAAAGCCTCAATTGTTCCCATTCTTTTAGCAAATAGAAAAGGCTCATCATTTCTGCAAGCCCTTAGGTTGTGCAGCATAGAAAAGACAGAAAACCTTCATTTGTTCTTTGCACCTATAAACCATTTTATCCTGAAGGATAAGTTTTCTGGAAACTAAATGAGAATCCTCTTGTCCTGTTCTGGCTCAGCTTTGCAGTCTTTCATGGGGTAGAAGTGTTTAGTCCCAACAATGCCATACACCTGTCAGATTACTTTCATCATGAAATTACTGTAAAAAAAATGGGTTAGGTTTGGAATAGTTTTAAAGGTCATGCAATTAAAAGTTTAATCTCACATGAATGAATGTGGCTTTATGTACTTGACTGCATTTCTTTCAGACCTACGGGGTCCATAGACACTTAACAATCATATGGCTTGTATTTAAATAACTAAGTAATTTTGGGAATCTGTCTTGAAGTGACAGAGCAGGTCAGACAGTGCCAGAATGATAACCTAAATGTTCCACTTTATAGTGTAGAGTTGTAGCCACTTTTAAAGTACTGTTATTTCAGTGAACCAGCACAGGTTGAACCTCGATGCTTTGTTTTTCAGACAATGAATTTTCATGTTATTGTTGTTAAACCAATGACATATATTATCTACACAATATATTCCTTCTTTAAGTGTCAGTATTTTTTTAAAAAGTCTGTTACAAAAGCAGGTGCATGGGTTGGTCGGGTTTTTATTTTTTCATTTTGAAATGTAATAAAGTCAGTTTTTGGCCTCAAGCAATACTAGGATTTAAAATAGGAACTACTTTGAAGCAACATGAAGTTGCACCCAGCCTCTAGGTTATTAAATGTGTTTTCTCTCTCTGGCTTCCTAAATGCATCTCGTTGTTTAATGGAATTTTAACTGTAAGATTTAGTTGTAGACATTTCAGCTGGACTTCCTTTAGAAATACATAACGATGCACACACTATTGCAAAACACAAGTGAATTGGGGTGTGTGGGAGGGGGAAACATCAAAATGTTTTTTTGCTTCCAGACCACAAAGACGAATAAACAAATTAACAGTATTTCAAGAGAAGCAATAACATGGCTGGTGGGTGGGTCATCTCAGAGATCTAGTTAAGGTGAACTGAGCTTCATCCTCCAAGGGCTTGCTTTCATGCACAGTTTAGTTTGCGCAACTTACAACCAAAAATAACCCGCTCTTTTAAGGCAGATTGGTATATAAACGTCCTGTTCCAGCAAGCCTGCCTTTCCAGTTGATGGCAGATATTATTACTAGGATCAATTAATGAACTTTGGCACTTTAAAAACTGAGAGTGTGGTTATGAAGGCAAAGCAAATCTTCTGAATCTCTAAAACTTTATTACCCACAACTTGCAATGTTACTGTCACTTTACATGAGTTTAAATCATATTGTCCAGGAGATACGTAGTGTACCTAGAAGACTCTGGACTCTGTAGTTACATTAAATAAATTATTTTGCAAAAGACAGTCATATATTATGGAGGTATTAGCTGTAAATTCACGAAAGCCAACATGTAAATTGCACATAAGTGTCATAGGTACAGCTATAACAATATCATCTTGCTAAAAAAAGAAAAAGTGAAAGAGGAATATTTCTATTTTACTTTGATTAGAGGTAAAGAGAGCCCAGCTAGGTCAGTTGAAGGCATTCTGAGGGGACAAGAAGGAGGAAGATCCAAAGCCATTCTTTGCTTTATATTCATTCCACAGACAGAAGGTTTCGATTTCCAGAACTGTCAGTTTATCCTTTTTTTTTAACTTCTTTTGTGTTCATTAAAAAAAAAAAAAACCCTTTTGAAATGTACATTTAATTATTTCGTTCTTTTATTTTTAAGAAATGTTTCAGCTTTCTCTTTTGTTCATGTAGGCTTGTTCCAGAATGCTAATAACTTCTCCCTGTTGCACTCCTACCCCAAGCAAAATCATGTTAGAGCAAGTAATGCTTTCTGAATGAAAGTTTTATTTTTACATACAGCCGAAATGAGTTATATTACACCTGCACGAATGATGTTTCCCTTATTTTGTGAAACTGGAAGACAGCCAAGTTGTATAGTGTTTCTGTAAGTGCAGAGGTTTTTTTCACATGCCTCTTCCCAGCATCACCTGCTTGAATGATTGGGGTGTTCCCCTCAGGTAGGTCAAAATTTAAACATGTTAGTACTGATATTGGCCACACCCAGAGATAATACAAATTTTTTTTTTTTGGCAATGATTATGTTAGCCAAATATGACATAGTGATCTATGAGAGTTATTTTTTTGAACTTTGAGCAACTCTTTGTTATTAGATGTCATGGGTAGCTGATGCTGTTATGCAGAGATTTCCAGAAAGATTGCATGAGACAAAATTAGGTAGTAAACAAAAATATTTGCACTAAGGAAATGGAAAGCTGAATGATCCCAATAGTCCAGCTAGTTCTTTATCTTGCCTTTAGCCCTGGATAGTAAGAGCATTGAAAAAGAAAGCACAAGAAATGCTGCAGAGGGCTGTGATTTTATTATCATCTTGTGCTGAAGTCCACAGGCAGAGTGGGATGTGGGAATGCAGTTTGCAATGACCACACTCTACCTCCTAAAACAATGAACTTCAGTTCCTGCTGGCCTCAATCCAACACCTTTTTCAGCAGCTTGCACCCACACACACAAGCCCCTGCCCCAAGTTCAGCTCCACAGTGGGAGGGAATGTCTATCTGGGATGTAAAACAATTCAATCCTAGTAAATTTTCTGTCTATTTTTCTGCTTTAAACAGCTTTTGTTTGGTTAATTGGCGCTGTAGGCAGATAACCAATTTTCTCCTGTGGAGGGATTAGTGGAATACCGTTGTTGAGATGTTCTAATTGTTAATTTGCATGCTTGAGAAAGATTATAATTTTGATTGTGAAACCTACCAGGGTTGATTTTTTTTTTCCCTGAAAGAAGTAGAGGAAATAGTTTTTTGCACTTAATTAATATCTGCACGGTTTCAAGCATTGGACAACATCAAACACAATTATGAAACATATTTAAAGAACAAATATCCATAATTCTCCTCTTTGGGAACAATTCATGGCCATCTCCAGAGGAAGTTAGATAAACCCTAAGGCTGAAAAGTCCTCTAAAAGCTGTTAAGCTGACAAAGGATTGCAGAAGCCCAGGAAACGTCACTCCTGACACTGTTCTCAGTTCATACACTATAAGAGTTTCACATCTTTATCTTTGCACTTCTTTTCCCAGTGAAAAATAAAATAAGGTCAAGTTATTACCTTGAGCTGGATAATTGAAGGTAAAGTCCTACAGAAGATGAGGCACTTTGAAGTTTTGATATAAATGAACAGGTTGTGATAAACCTGTTGGGAAAGATGGGAACTTCATTCTTCATATGTATCTGGCAGCTCATCAGAAAGTTCCTATCTGATCAGGTCTGGGAATTTTATCCCATTTAGCTAACTTGGGCTAAAACTTCTTCTGCCATTAGGCACTGTTTCTTGAAAATGCAAAAGAAATTTCAGTTTCTTCTTTAGGGAAACATTGACACCTTTGTATTTCTGCTGCTTTGCAAAGTGGTGTGGCACCAATATCGTCCTCAGATGGTACCAGTCACTGCTAAACTTAATCCTGTCTTTATTCCACTGCTTGTGCTCTGTTAATATATGAATAGTGACAGGAGAAGATCTGGTATTTTGAATTTCTGATGCAAAAAGTCCTTGTCTTCTGTGGTTCTTTGGAGCCTTTTGCAGCTGTGATGAATGATTGCAAAGTCACTGCAAAATGTCTTAATATGAAAAATTTCTTACTAGAGTAGTGGAACTCATTACATGAGACAATGGAAATTTAAGATTATCTCCTTAATCTTATGGATCATAAGTTACCCTATGGATAACTGAAACTTTTTGATTGTTACAGTCAAGTTCTGCAGATGGGTGGGCAGTAGCAGGACAAGGCAGATTAAAATGGTGGAGGGAAGATGAATCAAGTGCATGAATTGACTTTGCTCAGAAGCCAGAAAATTAGAAATGCCTGAGTGGTGGCAGAAGGCAGTCATTGCCTTCCTCTGTGCCCCGGAAATGAGAAATAATAAAAAAATGGATGCTTGTGGTGTTGGTTTATTTTCTCTCGCTCTGTTCTTCAGAGGTCTAAAATGAAGAAACAGAGTTTCTTCAGAGTTGTCTTCCTGATCAGAGGAAGGACGTGAAGAATCAAAATATGCATCCGTTTAAGTGAAGAGATCTTAAAATTCCTGTATTAAGTAATGTTTGGATAATTATATACTGGTGAGCACTACACAAGTGTTTTGGATTTTTTGTAGCTGACTGACAGAAAGGGAAAAAATGAGACGATTAAAGAAAACCAAATGAATTTAAAAGTTTTATGCAAATATTGACAGATAAGTACTTTGTTTACTGTTTTTGGTACATTTCATGATGCAAGAGAAATATCTCTGTGAGCATTATACATTTGACTGAAGATTGCATTAAGACCTTTGGGTCTTACACAGGCAGGGATAACTTCTTTCAGACCAGTTTACTCAAAGACCCATCTAACCTGACCTTGAACACTTGCAGGGGTGGGACACCCACAGCTTTTCTGGACAACCTGTTCTAGTGCTTCACCAGCATCACAGTAAAGAATTTCTTCCTAATATCTAATCCAAAACTGACCTCTTTCAGTTTAAAGCCAGTCCCTCTTGTTCTGTGTACAGGCCCTTGCAAAAAGTCCCTCTCCAGCTCTCTTGTAGCCCCTTTTAGGAACTGGAAGGTGCTATAAGTTCTCCCTGGAACCTTCTCTTCTCCAGGCTGAACTACCCCAATCCTCTCAGTTTGTCTTCACAGGGGAGGTGCACTGGTCATCTGATCATCTTCACAGGCTCCTCTGTGCTTTCAACAGGTCAATGTCCTCCTTGTGCTGTGGATCCCAGAGCCTCACACAGGTGTTCAGGTGGGGATCAGTCACAGTGTTAAAGTTTGTGCCATTTTAGCAGCCCAATGTTTTATACTGATACTGAGACTATTCACAGGTCACCTTTTATCAGATCACTTCCATAAAATAGGAATTTTTCCTAAAGATAGAACAAATATAGACCTCAATATACACTCTTCTCTTATTAGCTGGAGAGGCTATAATAATAGACAATTTAGATAAATCAGATCTGAAATGACAGTGAATAGCACATGGTACCTCCACCCTGAATAACTTGCCACTGGGATGTGGCTGAATCAGTATAGCCCTGGTTAAAATGGAAAAGCCCCAGCAGTCACAGAGTTGAGGAATGTTGAGGAATTAGCCATTGCAGCCAGCGGTGCTAAAGGTAAGTCCACATGTGGACTCATGAAAACAATTGCCTGTTTCCTCTTGGTTCATATTAATTCAGTCCCTTTGGAAAATACTTCCAGACTAGGTAGGCTCTTTAGTCTTTGACTTAATAAAGAATGTCATTCAAGCATTACTATTATTAGATTGTTTGTCCATAAGAGCCCCAGAATAACCTTAAACTGTTTGCTGATAAGTTTTGTTTTCAGTTTTCACTGCTTAGAGGGATAATCATTGTCTGATCCTCAGTGCCTATGCAACCATCACTGTAAGACTGTGAATAAGTTTAAGACACAGGCAGAGGAGATATCTAAAGGCTAGGCCAGGTGGTTATCTTATTTTTCAATTTCAATAACTGTCAGATTTCTGAGATTCTAATAGTTAATATCCATCATAGCCTTTTGAGAAGAAAAAAAATAAAAACATTGGATTTGGATGAAATAAGTTTTTAATCAAGATTCTCCATGACATAAATTCCAATTTGGCTTGAAATATTTAAAGTTTTGACTCTGTGTTTCAGTTCTGGATTTTTTACTTCAGTCAGTGTAATCCCAACAGCCTTCAGGTCTGGGGGCAAGAATTAGGCAGTAAACGAAAAAAATTTTTTTAATAGTGCTTTTGGAATATTAATATCTTCATCAGAGAATACTCTCTTGCAGTTTACAGGTCCACATGACTTGATATAGGAAAGGCTGGAAAAAACTTCATGCTTCTGGATGGTGATGTCATTCTTGGAAACTTGTGAATCTCCTGTGCCATGGCTCTGATTTCAGTCCCGGAAGAACAAGTACTGAAGACTGATGTTACAAATGTTCAAGATATTTTAGCTAAGAAAATGTAAAACTGTAGGCTTTGAGTATTATATGTGGGAGAAAGCTGTCATTCTGAAATTCAGGTTTGATTGCTCACTCACCATGATTTTAATTGACTTTCTGTAGATCAGAAATAGCACTGAGCTGCAGACATCAAATTAGAGTGGTCCCAGACTGCACTACATGCAGTTTACTGGGTCAAACCAAAAAACTTCATTAGTAGTATAACATGTCAAAATTAGTCACTTAAGAGTGTAAACAGCTCCAGAAACAGGAATGAGCAGGCCTCCAGCCATCTGCTTTGTGTGTTATTCCTGCTTTTTCACTGTAGGCACTGATTTTTGTTCACTCAGCCAGATGATCGTCGCCTTAGATTCAGCTGAGTGTCCCGAAGTAGCAGAGAGCTGGAGATGGCAACAGATTGCGATGCCTTCCGGTAGGGGCACAATGCTCTGCGCTCAGCAGGGAGGACCAACATCAACAGCTGGTACATCCCAGGACCTCTTTTCCATCTTCTCCTCTCATTTTTTTCCTACAGATGTGGGAAGCAAACAATCTTGTCATTATTAGCAAAGGCACCCTGAAGTAACCCTACACTCTTTTTTAACTCAAGCCAGCGACAAACCTTCCTCCCCCATCCTCCCTCCCCCTCTCTTTCCTTCTTCTCATCTCGCTTCTCAGTCCGTTCTCTATTATACTGACATCCTTAATTTGTATTGTTTGTTATTTTCATAGAACTTTTAATTTCTATCTAGTGTACTTTTTGTTTTCTGCCTGTTCTTCAGAAGCTGGTTTTTATGGACCTGATTACTCAGTTTATGAAACCAGATTTTTTTTTTTCAAATTCTATTTAGGTATATTTGTAAAACCCTATGAAATAACAGAGAGATCTTGAGTATAAGTAATTACTTTATTTTATTATTATTTTGGCACCAAAAATTTGCAAAGGCTACACTAGCCATGCAACCAGAAAACAAATCCTAAAATGCATGATCAAAAAAAAAAAACATTAGCAAGCCTCTGAGCAGCAGTAGCAGTGTCAATTGCTAGTTCATATAAAAGAGTCAGTAGGGATTAGGCAATTGCTGTGCAAAGAATAAACCAACGATTTCTTGAAAATTAGTGTTCAGCTGATAGCCATTTAATTAAACTGTTTGCTTTAGCATTTGTGATTTTTAATGGAATTTCAGGAGAGGTTAAAGGGAGGAGTTGAAGGATAAGATTTAATACAGATATAGATAGCTTTCATTTCTTTGCTAAATGCATAGTATTTTGGTATGTCATCGTTCCCATCAATAGAGTGATGAACAAAATATAGGAACATAGCATTAGCTTGTGGAAAAATTATCCTAACTTTACATGAAAAGTAAGTATTTGTCTCACAGAATATTCTGAGTTGAAATGGACCCGCCAGAATCATCGAGTCCAACTCTTAAGTGAACGGCCCATGCAGGGACCACACCCACAACCTTGTTGTTATTAGCACCATGCTCTGACCAGCTGAGCTAATCTCAGGTAGTTGATAGTGTCTCTACTGGATAGCCAATCTTCAGAAAGATTGAGGACCAAAGTGAGAGGAAATGTCATAGCAGAGATGCAAAACCCACTTTTGGAGTTAATGAGCTGCTCCTGTGGTCTGTGTGGAGAAATAACCAAGGATTTGAGAAATGCCCTAGTGAAACCAATTGTTGGTGAAAAAAATGGGAAATATTAAGTGATATATATTTTCACATCTGATGAAGTTAAATATTTTAGTATATCTACTAATCTATTAACTAATGGGAGTGGAGAGGAAATATTTCCTAAGATTGAGCAGTGGGTGGTTTTTTTGGTGAATTTTTGTTACCTTTCAATCATTTGGCAAGTACTGAAGAAAGGATATTAAGCTAACAGTGCCCTGATATGATCCTACTGCTATTTTATTCTGGTTGGATTTTTGAGCTTAAATTCTGTGCCAGTTACCCTGAAAAAATTAAAGTGTATTAAAAAGAGAAAAGGCATGCCTTAAGAGCTGTAATTCAGGAAATCTTTATTCTTTGTTATAAACCCCAACTATAATAATGATGTAGTTTCTCTGTCATTAGCAGAAAACCTGATTATGTGGCAAGCTTTGGGTGAGACTGTTTGCCCTTGCCCTTTAACAATTGCATGAAAGGAAAAGGTGCAGTGAAGTCCTTCAGCCCTCTGAGAGTTCTGATCCTGGGGTCAGGTTGGGAGGACATCTAACCTAAGTCAATTGAGTTAATCATAAATGTCACAAACATTTTAATTAAGCCACCACAATGATATGATGAGGGTTTTGTATAGAATAGTTTGTCCTCTTCTCACGCCCTCAATACTGCTGCTAAAGCTCAGTTCACTGTGCACACAGGAATGAAAGATTCATGAGCTGGAAAGACAGCAAGGAGAGAGAAACATGACTCTGAGTGATGGGCAGTACACTTGGTAAGGCAGCAGGGCATCTGAATGACTGGTGTCAGTCTATACCTACATCTTCACAGGCTCATATTGCCCCTTGCCTCTTGCCGGCTGAGCTTCCACTTAGAAGCTACCTTTGGACTTATCCAAACTCATCCCTGCAAAGGATGCGCTACAGCAAGAATGTTACAAAACAGGAAGTTACGCAATACTTTTATTTCTCCCTGCTATACATTTATTAGCCTATCATAATATTTGATTTAACAGTATCATTACACATGGTCGTATCATGGTATGTTTTTACTATCATGAAAAATTCAGATGACATTGCTCATTCTTATGCTGTTATTTAGAGATTAGGCTTCTCAAGATTTATATATAAAAGAAGAGCCTTTATTTCCTAACATTTCTGTTCATAATTCTGTAATGAACTTGCCTGGGTGGGATCAACATCAAGGAAGTTTTAACACCTCTTGATATTTCAGTAGTCTTGGGAAAAATGTCAGCTGGCAGAGCTGGTCTGAAAAAAAGTTTGACTATCGCAGGAGCAAATATTTAAATCACAGCTGTATTGCTCTTAGAATGAAATAGTCTGGAAACTTCCTGCATTATAGAGTGCTGTTACTCAAGAGAAAACAAATCAGCCTAACCATTAATTTAAACCAAAGTTTTTGTATATAGAGGCATTTCAGATGCTGTGATGGAAGGATCGAGTTATCCCTGTACAAAAATGTCAACGAGTCTTGTCAAGTATAACCACAACAGGTCCTGCACACTTGCTGTCCAGATATCATCTATCAAAGTTGTGTCTATCTCTCGATTTGCTCCAGGGAATACAGTAAGGAGTGAGGTGTGCTTTGACTCAGATAACAAGAAAACAATGATAATAGAAAACACACATAAGTTCAGCTGTGAATTTAGTATAGTCACATTTGAAAAAACTGGTGAGTACAATTTGTAGAGGATGAGAAAACCAAAATCCCTGAGGTATTCTCATGAAAACACAGAAGTCTATGGGTCTTCAATAATATGGCATGGTGTTCTTTCATATAAGCACAAAGTAAAGAGACTCCCTTATTACTGTCATTCATTTGTATTGATTTATTTTTCCTACTCAGAAATTTATACTAAGGAAACAAGGTAGTCCTTTAAAGTGGTCATTGCATGGTGTAGAAAGTAATATGATAGATCTTTCAGTTCAGACTTATTAAAAACACCAAAAAGAGTAGCTATTTGGGAAAAACAGATGCTTTGCAGAAGGAAATCTTCCTTTTATTTATATAGAATGATTTATCACAAGTGCTAGTTATCAGATATTGTTAATGCAAAATATTAGCATATTTCAAACAGTTGAATTAATATTCTTTATATTTTGTCTACTTTGTTCTTCATTCACCCAACGTCATGTGTCCTTTTCGTTGTATTTCCTGCCTAGACAGAAAGAACAATACGGACCTCCTGACAGCAAATATGCAGCAGCACTGGGCACAAGATTTGTGCAGCCTTCACTGAAGAAAAATAACGCAGCATATATAGGAGACTGGATCAGAATGAATTGCTGAAATCGAGTCGAAGCATGTTTTTGTCCAAAACAAACATCTCATATGACAGCTCTATTATATAAAAAAGCAAAAAGTGGGAGTTTCATGTAGTGTGATGCAAATCATAGTTCTGTTTAAGGAAGACTTTAGAGTAGTAAATTATGATCTTTTTTAAACTGTGATTTAATGACCTGTAGTATTTCAGAGGCTTAGATTACAGCTTTCTTCCTGCCTGAAAATGTTAAGTTTTGTTTATTTTTTCTTTGAATAGCTCTTGTCTTAATTTTAATGTGCCACTGTGACAGTGCATGTAGCTAGGAATTAAGCTTAACCCTTTGAAGAGAGGAGCCAGATCCTTCAAATTCACGTGGATTATCTAAAAAAATACAGAAATGTGCAACAACCAAGGCACTAAGCGAAAGGTGAAGTAGCCTGTAGCAACTGATCCATGTTATCCAGGAAGTACAAAGCTGTTGATTTTGGCTCTCACAGGAAGCATTGGATTTATTTGAATAGAACACTATTCTTGTGAGGGAATCCTGGTACTGTGAGCCCAAGAAGTCTTTTGCTACGTCATCTACTTCTGTTATAAATTATTAACTACTGTGACTTGCTCCAAACAAGAAGTGTCATAAAATGTCCATGCTAGGTAAAGGAGAGTTGTGTGGAAAACCTGCCCCACTCCTTCTCCCTTACCTTGGTCAGATTGAGAACTCAGGGCCTGGATTGCCTGCAGGCACCTCTTCACCCATCACATCACTCCACTTCCAACATCTCTCTGCACTGCACCTTCTCAAGTTGCCATTCTCTTTTCCCCTCAGGGAATAGTCCTTGCTTTCACTCAGGGTCAAAAATGCCTCCTGGGACCTTTGTCAATATTAATGTCATGTATTAATATGGCAATTGCACTCAAAGGTCAGTGGAGAAATCAGAAACCCAGTCAACTTCTCTGCTGTGCTGTATTTATAACCTAGAATTTCTTCACAGGTGTCCATTCATCCCACAGCTTCCACAAAATGAAAAGCCTCTTGCATACACAATTTTAAAAATATATTGAAAAATATTTCCTTTTTTTTTTTTCATTTAAGGAATAGAAGCAAGAAGGTTGTTACTGGTCACTTTCATTTTGTTCCTTAGTATGTTTTATAAAACATAGCCTATAATACGGTTAAAAAGGCTCAGTGCTGTGCAAGTTATGTCTTTCTTTTCTTCATTTTACATTGAAAAAATTGACCATAGTGAAAACAATTGTAATGATATCTCAGGTAAGTGATCCAAGTGAAGTTTAAATCCCTTGCAAGAATACAATATATTCAAAATATTTGTTTTTTTCAAGTCAAAATTTGTAATTCTTCCTTGTTCTGGGGACATGGTTTCCTTTTGATGAAGAGTAGATCATCTCCTGCTTCTCAAGTTCCCTGCTTTCTCTTAGTCAGAAAACACCTTATAGCTTTAGGAAGGCAGTCTTCAGTAACAGAGAGAACAGGAAAGATAAGGGTTAATTAGATTCAGTCCTCTCATTTCTCTTCCAGAATGGCACAAGCAAATGTCAGAAAGAGATACACAGAGGAGTGCTCAGCCCAGCAGGGTTTTCCTGCAAACCTTGCTTGGCTTCCCTACACAGCTTTGCATTTTATTTTTGTTTCAATAGGAAAGGATGGTTCTCCTCATATTTTAATCTATGCTGATATATAAAGATTTATAGTGCTACCTTCAGGCTAATGCAGGGACCATTTTGACAGGCCTGGGAAAGCACATGAAAGTGCTGCTTTCTGTCCATCTGACTTTTTCACCTCAAACAGTCCTCAGGTGGTTTCAACCTTGTGTTTGTAGGAATTACTTCAAAAAGGAAGACAAATACAAAAAAAATTGACACAGGTTCCGGTAAACCAGTATGAAACCAGATTTTTTTTCTTACTTTAGGACAGACTTTTTCAAGGGAAGGGGGGCTCAGAGAAAATAACATGTTGTTTGTAGAATTGTGCTGATATTAAGAAGCAATTGCATCTGAGAAGCAAAACCATTTACAGTGAGTACTGAACAGCTTCCCTGCTCCTTTGCTTTTTAATCAGAATATTATCCTGTCATTCTTTTCCTTTTCTCATTGTAAATCTTCACCACACCCTTGTACTTTTCCTGTCCTGCCTCTTCTTTTCTTGTTTTAAAGCACCTTTCACAATTTGCAAAAACAAGCCTATGTTTACACATTTGAAAGGCATTAAACTTATAGAAATTTCATTATCTACTGTTTAGCATTCAAGAAGCTAGGCTTTTAAATTTGTATGAGCAGCATATGGGTGGACCTTTTCCCCAAGTCTTGCTTTTTTGTTTTTTCTTTTTTTAATTCATTCCGTACACAACCAGTACTTAGAATTACTGCTTTGAACCTGAACACTCTATGAACTCACTAAAAAATTAAATAACCACTACTGTAAAACAATTGTAAATACTTCTAGTTGTAAAAAAATAAAAAAAAGTCTTCGTGCTTCATTTTTATGAGAAAGGAATATCACCGTGAAAATATTCAGTCTTGTAATCAATAAACATAACCTTCCAGTGTGTTATTACAGATCTTCATTTGTCTTCTATTGGCTGCATAGCATGAAGGTCATTTTATGGAAAGTACACGTATCAGATATGACAAAGGTAATATGCCACCAGAGTCTCTGTGTTTCCAGAAAAACGCTACAATAAGCTACTACAGAGTAAAAATAAATAATAATTCTGAGCCGCATTAGCTTTTACAAATGTCAGTTTTATGAAGATAGTGACTGAAAAGGAGCTGCTATTCCAGGTTTTTGCTCTATATAGTATTAATATTGTCAAACCTGATGTTTGGCATTTCAAATACAAAATGAAAATTTGTCTGTGCTTTCAGCTTCTTAGCAGGAGCACAAACATCCCAAGCGGAAGAGTTGGTTCTCGGATTTATCCATTCATCTCATTTTCATCCAACATCAAGGACGATGTTTTCTGAGGAGAGGAGTTTGGTTTTGTTTTCATGTTATTTCCACAGTACTTTGTTTTCAGCATGTCAGCATTTAGAAATTAAACTGTTTTGCTGGAAATCTGGGCACAGTATCTCATCTGAATGCAGCCAGTTTAACATCAGAGACTGAAGAACTCTCTATTCAGGCCAGATGCTTGCAACATCTCTAAAGGTTCTTTGATTAACTGAGGTGAAACCATTCTGTGTAACAGGGTCAGCACACACAAGCTTTCATTATTTTCTTCATTTACATCAATTAGAATTATAGAAGGCCTGGGGCTACTCCTGACTTCTAAAAACATGATCTACTCCTAGGTGACGTTTAAATAGAGCACCAGAAAGACCACATCATATTTCATTAACAAATAAAACTCTTATTCCTTTCATCAATGACAGCAAGATTCATATTAGGTGCAATGCTAAAGCAAGTCATTAACATATATCACTCAAGGTGGTCAAACTCTGAAGAACTAGAGCTTGGTGTATATCACAACAGTTAAGCCAAAGATAGTGAATTTCATTTTTGCACAGACTGCATTCAAGAATGAATGAACATCAACTCCAGCCGATTTCGTGAATTCCAGTTTTCTTTTTATGACTGCTTACTTCAGTGGTGGGCAAACCACTGCTTTTTATTATGGCTCAACCAGATAATGCCTTTACCAGACTGAAAAAAAAAAAAAAAATTATTTCAGGTCCTCTACCTTGAAAGCTATATGAAAGGAGTTAAGTCTACCAGACATGGAGGTGACACAGTACATCACACGTCAGAGTTAGAGAGGTGTTCCAGGAGTGAACCAAAAGAAACATGGTATTGATAATACTGTAATTTTCTATGGTCCAGTGTGTAACAGCAGACATCTCTCCCATAGATGCTGTGTTCAAGGTGAAATCAATGCCACATTTTCTCTTTTTCAATGTAAGTTATTGCAAGTCACTATAGACACTTGTACAGCAAAGCAAAATTTGATTCACCAAGAGTTTTATCAACATGTACAAGTTAATTTTTTGCAGAAAGATTATTGTTGCAAATATAGTGAATATTTGTGCAAACTTAAAAAAAAAATTGTTTTATACGGTAGAGTAGTATGGTTTGTTAAATAACATTGGGTCCATGCTGTGACTGTAAATTCAACCACACAGGGCAGAACCTAAACATCTCTTCTTTCATGTGGAAGGGCTTCTACTTAAAATATTTTTTCCTATTTCCTTTCCATGTCTCTGTAACACGCTCTATCCTCTAAGGCTAGCAACCTTATTCAACTAGTGGATAGAGACTGATAGAAATGAAGCTGAGAAATACATCATTTCCATTACTTTTAACTGAAGTTACTAATGAAGACAATGACTGACGTTATCAATATAGATGCCAGGTAAACTGGAACCGTCTTACTCTGGTGTCAGGAAAGAGTACAAGCACAGCCATCTGATGGCTGTTCCATGGTGGTCCAAGTAGGCCACCAAAACATCAAGTTGGGATTGACCCAAACCATTCAGAGTTACTTTGTCATGGGAGGTCTTCAGCGATCCTGCAGATTTAGAAGAGGGCAGGGAGGTCTCACAGAAGTCACAACATGTTTTATCTTTTTTTCTTCTTCTTTCTTTTCAACATTTGTTGAAACCTTCCATAATATGAGTAGAAAAAGTAGTTTTTGCAACAGCTCTGGTTATCTGTCCTGAATTTCAAAGATCTGGTCTTCTTGGATCTATAACAATCACATTTGAATATGCTTTTTGCACATTAATTCTAAGTGAGAGGTGCTCAGATTTTCAGTTTGCTAATAGCACACTAATATTCTAAAACAAGGTCTAGTCCACAACTCATGGAACAAGTTAATATTCTAGGCTTACTCTCAAATTTTGGATTGTATCACATACAGGAATTTGATGTCTCGACACGGCAGTTGGAGCCAACTTCAGGCCTAGAGAACAAAGCAAAAAGAAAGAAGAAGGAATTTGGTTTCGATATGGTAGAGACAACACAGTTGTATTCAGTATAGTAGAAAATCTTATTTAAAGAGATGAGAGAGAAAAGTTGGCTCATAAGTAACAAGAAGAGTTGGAAAGGTAAAAGGTGAAGGGTGACAATCTGTTTGCTATGGTTTTAATAATTGTTGTTCAAGAATATTGGTGATGGGTCCTGACCAGAGAAGCCAGAAGCTATTAGGAGGTGTCTCTTGTGTCTGTTACTGTAGGTGGTTTTCCAACTAGTTTTGCACAAGACTTTTTGTTTTGTTTACTGTTTTCATATTGCCTAGTTCAACTCTATGGGATAATCTGAGAACGTGGGGATCTTATGGTCTACCGCTCCACAGATCTGTGGGGAGAGAAGAGTACTTGGGCTCAGAAGGAGTGTTTAACAGAAACGTACTCAGATATTGCCCATCAGATTTCTTATAGTAAGAAGATTATGGCACCTTATCACACCTTATGATAAGCCATGCTGAGTGCACAGCTCAGGACTCCAGCAAATTGAGTCACGTCTGAACAGTGTCCCCCAGCCTAAAAATGCACTGCTGCTCTGCCTGTGCTGCATGAAGCAACTTGGGGATTACTCTGACTAAAACTTAGTTCTGGGAGCTGTAATTAGCAAGTTCTAAGAAAGGAGAAGCTATAAACTGCCTGGAAGCTCTGTGGCTGGTAAATCCCAGGTGTTACTCTGTTCCAAATTTCCCTTTAAGTTTGAGGTGAAATGCATGTGAAAAATACATGTTTTAGTTGGTGGTTAATGCTGCACATCACTGAGACGGGTAGGTTTTTAATTCCACCTGTTACCATAGAAAGGTTGCCCTAAGAATGGAAATCACTTTCCCATATGCTGAGTTGCTATATGAACAATAAATATCTTAAACAAATACAGTTAGGTACTGAGGCAGTAATGATTATAACAGAGTACAGTTTTCTCAGTTCATTTACAAAAGTTCAAAAACTTTGTCACTAATTCTCACAAACTGGTGTATTTCCGCTGATTTCCTGTTCCATCTCAACACTTTCTGACAGCTTTAACCAAACAATGGTTAAATTTGCAAATAAATTCGAATACAGTGTACCAGGAATGTACTAGAGAAAACAGCACTTGAACACTTCATCCTGGCTGGTAATGAACACCAGAGCATTTCTTGCAAGCTGGGCATAGGTAAAAAAGGCACAGAGTTCATTACATATATTAGATATTACAGTTGTGACTGTACAAAATCTGGAGGGATGGGAGAGGGAAGTGAATTTTCTGCCATATGATCCACCAGTGTATGAAATTATGACAGGAACTTTGCTCTATCAGATACTCTGTGTTCAGCTCCATTTCATGGAGCTGGAAAGGATTTATTTTCACACAGAACTTTGCCCTCAATTGATATTATAATGATTCTTGTAATTTCGGTCTTTCTCTCTATCTGATCTGATATGTTAGATGTTGACAGTAAGTTTTAACATGTGTTTCTTCTGTAGATTTTGACAGAGTGCTGTTATTTCCTGTATAATAACAGTTTCAATTTCCTGTTCACCATTTTAGTTTTTCATACAGTGATCACAGAATAAAATCTTTGGGGAAGACTGAATATAGTTTGATCTATAAAGATGGGTGATTAATGAAATGATTAAACTCATTCTTTGTAGCTAACAGATAAATTTGAAATGAGTGCACATTACTCTTCCTTTTATAGAGCTGGTTTCATGACTACAATAAACAAGGCAGTCTGTTGAAGAAGATTCTGACTTTTTAAAAAGTCACAAACATGAACTTAATAGGAGACTGCAATTAAACAACAGTACAAAAATTCAACAAATCTTTGCTCCTTTTCTGACTTCAGGAACTCTAGAAAGTTATATTTTATGATTGAATTATTATGTAAAGTTTTAGAGTGTTGTTCATATATTTACCTTTAAAAAGACTCTTCTGTTAACAGTTTAACTATAGAAAAGGAATAGTTCAGATGACCATGTATTATGCCCTGGAATAGATCTACTGCTTAGCACTGAAGCAGTTTAGACATGCTGAACTATATCTAAACTAAGAAATAATGCTGTGCACTAGGAGTAAGTCTCTCAGATTCAGGATGGGGGACTCCTGCAAACTAGGACTAATGTGGTCCTGTGAAGTGAACACCCGCCAGCAGCTAAAGCACAGTCAGATTCCCTTTTGAAGCCTTCCTTCTTGTTGAGTTTCATCTGAAAATAATAAATACCATTTGTTCTTTTGGGCACTCTTCAGTGTGAACCCAGACACCATAAAAGATATAATTAGAAGGAATCAATTAAAAAACCACACCTGATCCAAACTACACAGTCAGCTTAAATGCATCTTGTACAATTCTAGACAATGTCTCTCATGAGTCTGAAAAATAATTCTGTGTCACTTTGGAGATTAGGATGCCTGTTAAATCAGCCTAGAGTTCCCTCTTCTAAATTCCCTGCTGGTTTGCATCCATAGCTGAGCCGTAAATTTAACACAGATCTTTAGAGAGCCACGGGTAGAGTCACTCGTGTATCTTCTGCCTTGCAACCATGATGAGGCAACTCAGGGCAACCTCAAGGCAAACCTCGAAGTCCTAGTGAAGGCCTGTTTTCTCCAGCTGTGGAATGTGACATATGATGATTCCAGTGTCCTCTGAAATGCACAGGCAGAAACACAGCTGCAGAGATACGGCAATGAATGCCAATTATGGGCAATTAAGAAAAAAATAAATAATTACATGGAATGAAATATAATACATCTTCTGTAGAAAGGAAGGGCAAAATTTCCATGTGGTGCATTTAGAAGCCTTCTGTTTCCAATACAAAATACCTGAAAAGATTATGACTTTTAAAAATATGTGTAATCCCTTGGGTTTAGTCAGGCCAGTCACATTCTTCAAGTTAATCACGTGCCTGAGAGTTTGGCTTGATTGTGCCAGATGTGTTGCTTTGAAGAATTTAATAAATAACTCGGAATTAACTTGTGGTGTGTTTTAGTGTTTGCAGAACATAATTATTTCTCTGATTTTTTTTTTCCCCTGATTTGCTGGACAATCTTTAACTTAGTGGTCTGACCATGAGCAGATGCCTTTATGAGTATTAGTAATTCAGCATTTTAAAATAAGCTGAGTCTCTCAATATTGATTCTTTTTTTCCTGCGATTCCAGGTGGGTATGAATCCAGCCAATTAGATTTATACGAAAACTTACAATTTTACAGGAACACCTATTATCTATCCTTATTTTCATGGCTCTTCTGCTATTATTACCAGGAGAAACAGGATGATCATCTGTTGCAGAACACTCATGATGGTGCTAGATAAACTGCTGCCGTTACGAAAAAGATGCTTTTCTATGTGTAGATACAATGTACAATCTGCTCTGCATAAAGACCAAACCTCTTACTGGCGAAACTCCACTAAAATCAAGGGTGCTACAAGAAAGAGGAATTTGATCCTCAGCACTTGATGAATAACGCCAGGGATCACAGATAAACCAGCGACTACATTTGATGCTCATGTACCATTTCCTTCCTTATTATATATTTTAAAATAAATAGGGCAAATATCAGATAATATGCTTTTGATTTCCTTTGACTTAAAGACCTATATACTTGAACATATTTGGGTTTTCTCAGCCTCCTTACTGCCCACTTGCTTTGCTTTGAGATCTTTTTCATGGAGTACCCTGCTTTAAGATCATTTAAGCATACAGTTAAATGGTTACAAGGAAGCCTTCCTAATTACAAGAGGTGCTGTCTGCGCCTTTGAAAAGGCACCGAACTGTCATGCCTCTAGCCAAAAGCAGGGACCCATTTCCTTTAGGCTGGCCCAATAACATCACATAAAAATCTTCTAAAATCAGGATGAAAAGGCAACTTTTCTTCAAACCTTTTTGCATTCTCTAAGGAGAGCATACATCTTCTGTCAGAACTTCTGGTTTAAATTCTTGCCAGTCGGAGCTTCCTAAGAAGCAGATGTTTTTGTGATATTGCTAAGCATTTATAGGGAACTTTTGTGCTTTAGAGTGTGACTGCATACTTCATTGCACAATCTGGATAAACAGTGGCATGTAGACCTTGAAAAAGCACACACAAATATACCTTCATTTTGCTGAACACAGGAATTAACCAGCTATTTTCCTCCAAGACCAACAGACAGTCATACTTGGAAATGGTGAAGGAAGAGTAGAGCTGAACCTCATCACAACTTGTGATGAGGCTGACGACCCTTACTGTATGAGGTCTCGTCTTTAAGCTTTTGGTTATAAATCCTGACATTGCAAAGCTACCCTTTGATATGAACTCATGTTTATTTCTTATTCATCATAGTAATGTTGCAAAGAGCTACTGATATTTTAACGCACTCTTGTCTTCTATCTAGGCTAGGAAAATGAAAGTTTCCAGCTCAATCTGATTTCAGGGTTAGTGTACATACTAGCCATTAATTATTATTTATTTTCAGAAGTTTGCAGACAACAGCATAAACACTATTGAAATTTCCTTGATGCATCAAGTAATGCTGGGCAGTAACAAGACCTATCTAAACCCTCTTTCATGAAGGCAAAGACTGAAGGGCTCTGTGTTTTGTCGTGAAAACCATCATCCTCTGGCTTGTACTGAACTCACCTCTCCCAGGCTACTAATTTTGGGTGGTTTCTATTTGTTTGTTTTAGTTTGTTTTTAAATTATGTACTTGCCAGGATTTAAATTAAACCTTTCAGGACTTCTGTAAGCTGGAAAGTTGGCTGTACATCATTGTCACTGAATATTGAACTAATCACTTCAGTTAACTGTTGGCTATCACTGACAAGAGGGGAACTCAATAAACCATGAATTAATTCAGAGCTCTATTCAGCTCAATTTGTTGCTGTAAGTTACCTTTTGTGAGTTACAATATCCACTTCCCAACTGAAAAGCTCTTACTAAATCACAGCAGCAGCCAATTTCAGTCATGACCCATGCAGGGCTGCCCTTTTCTTTGTGGTATTCAGCTGTCATTCAAATCAACCCTTTTCATTAAATACACTGTACCCCATCCTATGAAAGCTAGTTCAAGACAAAACATTGCAACTGCATAGTACTATTAGAAAAAGTGTGTATGCACCTTAATATTTTGTATATTCACCCTCGGTGATAGGCAACCAAGGTGTCTATCCTTAAAAAAGATGAAAAAACTGGGAAATATACTTTGTTCTAGAGCATATCTGAACACACCAAATACCATGACTGTTCATTTACTTCAGTATTCTGAGGTCTCATAAACTGAATTTTTTTACTGAGAAAATTAATGAATTTTTGTTTATAAATTGCTATCTGGAAACATTCCATAAACCATGTTTTTAAAATAGCACATGTATAACATGATTGACTAACTTTTCCCCACTATGAATGGTCCTGCCTCACGATTAAGGAATTCTTTCAAATACTGCTGATAAAGCTACGTGCCCTCTATTCAAAGAGCGTAAATCAGATAACCAAAGTAGTCCTTGTGGGACCAAAAAGCTATGAATCAAAGGAAAGTCTTGAAAGGGATTGGGATTCTCTCAACCACCCAGAACAGACACACACCATATCTTTTTCAGTGAAGTAAGAGAATGTTTTACAACAGCAAATAAGATAAACACAGTATAAGTAGATAAACAGTAAGATAAACATTATAAGTAAAAGTTAATAATACAACCAAAGCAAGCTGAGACACAAGAAATCTATTCCAATTAGTTTAGAATGGATTTATTGTGTTTTTTTGTATTTTGACACCAACTCTTAATTTGGTTTCCTATTAATTTTATTTATCTTTCCATTTTTATATTCCAAGAATGAAAATGATAGTATGGAGTATTCATAAGCATCCATGTTCTGTACTATTCAGTTAAGTTTGCTATTAAAACTGCGTCTAAAACTCCTATCACAGGAAATGTTGCACAGAAGGTTCTTTTCCCACCACAAATTAAAGGAGTATCTTCAGAAAATTAGTATATGTAATATTTGGTTTTTTCAATAGATCTTTTTCTGTATGTATATATACTTTGTGGTAAAACATCTATTTGTAAGTGTAATACTTTCTTATTCTTAATTCCACCATTTAACTGCAGAATTATGCATGCTTTGTATCACTGCATCTTCTTGTCTGATTTTTTTATCTGTAGACAAAAATACCTTACATATAATATTTCAAAATAGTGAATATTCTTAACTTCTGATAGATAAATACATACCTGGACTTTTTTATAGTTATAAAAGCCATCATATTCAGACTGCTACATGAACAGAAGTTTTTACTAATGCTCTGTGAAGCTTCCAGTCTCAGTCTACGCAGTACTGTAAAAAGCACAACATTTTTTAGTCAGCTAGAGAACGAGAATCTGTGTGTACTAATCATGTAGTAGACTACATTACCTTTCTACATATCAGACTTAACTACGTATCCATGTTAGCAAAACTGTGCAAAAATCATTCTAAGGCAAGTCAGCTCCTAAATGAAAGTTCTGTTGATGGAGTTGCAGCCCCCCTTCAATATGGTATTTTGTCTACAATTTTTCTTCACGTTCATATTTAAACTGGCAGTGGCTGTAGAAGCAGCTAAAGGATCTTACAGTACTTTTAAAGGCCTTGCTTGGCAGCAGCCACCACTGCACAGTCATCAGCCTGGAGATGTTTCCATGCAGCCGACCTGCAGCTGTCAGGATAACTCATCAGTTGGCAAACAACTTTTGCACTCTCCCAAACAAAATTTTGCTGTGTACTTTATACCAAGGTAGCTAAGAAAACAACACAAAACGGAGAAAACAGCTTAATTAACAATACCTAAAGAGGGGAAATGTAGGTGCTAAAAAGCTAGAAGCAGAGAAATTCTTCAGCCTTTTCTCAATATTCTGAGAGAAGACTGTCTTTCCTATGCAAACAATTTTAAACAAGGTCACAGTTTCATAAACTTCTTGCACCTGCAAGCTGTTTTGCAAGATTGTTATGGCTTTGACTTTGAAAATATTTTGGAATAGGTATCTTAAAACTCGGACAATCCTCTCAAGGGGTGGATGGCCGAGGAACCAATTACCTATTGCCACTCAACACACTTTTTGCGATCTATCCTACATAGTAGTCAGAAAATTATTAAAGTGCTTCAGCTTCGACTTCCACTGTTCATGAGCCTGGACTCTGTGTCATTTTCTTTATGCACCTCGGACGTAACAGCAACAGGGAAAAGGTAGGGTAGGTATACATCAACTGTGTTGCTACTCATCATGGAGCTGTTTCGAAGGAGAAAATATCTCCATATATGAGATATTTTCACCTGATGCACTTTTATTTTCCACAGATGCAATTGTCCACCTTCCAGGTTCAGGTACACAGTGAACAATTGCCCAGATAATTATTGTTTTGAATGAAGAGAATGTCCAGGAAAAGGAAATATTTTTTCCCAGAAAAAACTCCAGGGACATGCTACAGGCACTCTTACTGGGTACAAATTACTCTTTTGAGCACTTAGGTCCAGGAAAAGAAAAGCACAAATCTTTCCTTCAGAGTGACCAAAGGAAGAAAGACTGAAAGCAAAGCCGCTGGTGCAGCCAGTTCACCCTTTGAATACTTCTGTGAATGGTGCTACAGGCCAGCAGAGCAGTCTGGAAGCCCACCGAGCTTGGCTCGTCCTGACTGGCACTATTATCCCTAGCACCAAGGGACTTTAAAACCAGTGACACTGGTGAATTGCAACCTCGTTGATTTCATGCTCAAGGAGCATTATTGAAAATCTGACTGTATGACATTCTTACTCAGTGAAATTCAATTATTTCAGTGCTACCTTACTTTCTGTAAAGAACTCTTTTGCTACCCCTTCTTACCTTTTTTTTTCAAGTTTAGCTTCAGTGCTAGTAGCAAGGGTTTGACTGCTGTTACACAAGTACTCCCCTCACAATGTAATAGGCACTTGACCCTTTCTGAAAAGATCATTAATCTGAATAAAATATGATTACATGAATTTGTAAATCATATTTTCTTTTCAAAAGCAATACAAACAAATGCTCCTTCTATGTGACAATCTAGGAATATAAAGTCAAAACTGTTTATCTGGACAAACAGAGTCCACCAGATCTGGAGTCCACTATAAAACCTCAACTCAACCTTTGCACTTTCTTGATGCTGGAAGTGCAGAGCTTCTTGAAAGTTAAGAGAGCTCATTTTAAACTCTGATTCTAAAAAATTGTGTGCTTGGTCTTGCAAAGGTCTTGCATAAAACCCATGAACAGGTCCTCTGGCAGATCCAAGGGGTGAGCTTTTTCCTCCCCCTTCCCTGCTTTTCTGACTGAAAGTACAAGCCACAAGGCTAAAGAATTTCTTTCAATCCTAACCTCCTTCCAGCCAATGTGGTTTTAAATATATTATTTACAACAGCAACTTCAGTATGAGAAAAAATATTTTCCTTTTCCTGTCTGGCAGTGTTTAAAGAATGATTTTGGAGAAGACAAACATGGTTTTGAACTGCTTCCAGCTGAGAACTCCAGCTAGCCATGCCATTTTCTCTAGCCACTGACTAATTACATACATTTTTTAATGCTTTATAGGAGCTTCTGCTTTTGCCACAATCTGGAAGGGAGCCTTTGTGCAGAGGCTGACTTTTTACATGGGAATGCCACTACTTTATGCTCTTCTTGAGACAGGCAGCAGGATCAATGCTGACTTACTCCTTCCAAACAGGATTCTGCATGGCAAGAACGAAGGTGCAGGGCATGCTGCAGACTGAGGAGCAGAAGTGCAGGCACAGCAAATGTTAATACAGAAGGAGATTAAGCATCATCTCTGCTTTATCCAAGGAGAAAAGAGGTGGGAAAGGTTTCTTTGGATCAGCCACAGGGACTTTATCCCAGACTTGGTAAATGGAGAATAATAATTCTGTGGTTTGTTTGCTGGTTTTATTGCTCTTGTTGAAGACTATTAAAAAAAAAAAACAAACGCATTTCATGATTATGAGCTCTCACAGAAAGCCTCTGGGCCTTATGATTTGTTTATTTCTCTCTCCATTTTTCCATTTTTTTAAACAAAGAAAACAGCCTTGTAAAATGGTAAGACTTTGTAGGAGTCATATATAAGTTGTAATAGCTAGAAAGATTTTCAGCAGCAAGTATTGCTTCTCAGGACAGCACCTGCCATCTATTTGGAGAAACAAGTGGAGGTTCTGCAGTTTACACAGGCTTTTTACTAGGCTTCACCAGCTTGTTTCCCGGCTGTACATATAGCCTTCGCCCTTTGCTTTTTCCCAGGCAAAGTAAGTTTATCAGATTTTCAGCTTTTTGACTCTGCATGTACGGCCTGTGCAGACTCTTTTTAGATTGTACTGTATCAGATAAGGTTTAAAGGAGCCAGCGAGGTCTATTGTGTCACACAAAATGTGTCCTCTCTGTATTCACTTGGCTTTGCTTCACTGCAGATTTTCACTCAGTAACACAACTCCTCTACATGTGCAGCTGACAAATTAGTGAGAACTCTATGCCTACCATGGTGAAATTAAAAAGAAATATTGATATCCAAACTTTCTGGAGAAATAGAAAACAAAGCAAATTAGCAAAACCTCAGAAACTGAAATCTACTTGTTTTTTTTTTTGTTTACATGCATGTGGAAAGCTCAAGGTTTCACAGGGAAATCACCTGCTCTGGCAAAAATTTCAAGTAGATTGCTTCTATTTTCATTGAAACTGGAGATGAGGCAAAGTAGGACTTTGAAAAAGAAAATTATCCCGAGTACTGGGGCTGAAGGGACATTCCTTCAGTCTCCTTGTTCAGATACTTTTTTTTTAATGTGTAAAAGACTGATGAGAGCAAAGGGCAGTTGTTCTTTCATTTGGAATGCATGTATGATTTCAAATAAATAAAGATGCTTAACAAATGGAAAGATTAGTATTTCTGCACATTTTAAATGAGTCATGCGTGACAGTAGCCTAATTCTTTTTATACAATTCAAGTTCACACAAAGAATGCATTAAACATGAGAAATGCATGGATATTTTTACATATTCAAGACTTTTTAATGGAACATCAAAACCAGAAAATGTTCACAAGGATGAGGCCTTCTGGGAATATGCTATTATGTTTTCCATAAGAATAAATAATTCAAATTTTTGTCATCATAAATTTTTCTTTCATGGTGCCTTATCTAAAGCATTATTTGGGTCTAGATACAACAAGAATTTGAGTGTGTTGGACAGTTTCTGCCAGAAGAATTGTAGAAACTTGACTCTTTAGTCTTAGACCACAAATTCCTGTATTCTTTTATTCCTTTATTGAGTGCAAGCTTTTAAGAAATTTAATCCCAAATAATCTTATCAATCAAAAAACTATGGGAGCTATAATGTCTTGTACTATACCCATTTCTATTACACGTTCAAACTGTCATGACAAGTGGTAAATTTTTCTCTCTCTGTGTCAGAGTAAGAGTAGTTATTTGACTATAACAATTTCACGTGTGATAATTACATGGACATTCCAAAAGGCAGTCTGAGACCCTCCTTTGGCTTCTTCTCAGGTTGGGTCTGCCAGTATTGTCTTTTCAATTCAACCAGTCCCTTAAACCAAGGCTTCCAATGCTTCTGCTGCCTATACACCATAAAGAGCTTCACAGTGAAGTCATATCTTTGCTTCATTTTAATATTTTCCAGCAAGGGGTTGAAAAGACTGAGACAGCTGTAGGGCACAGATGTTGATGTTTGGAATGATTTATCTCCTCCTTAGTGCCTCTAGCTAAGAAGATGACTTTGTATGCTGCTTTTGCTGTGAGTCTTGGTGAGTATTTCGTTAATCTGGGGTCAACTTTCTTGCAGATGGCACTTTGTGACTGCTGAAAAAGTGCTTTACAGAATGACTTTTGTGGTTAATATTGCTTAAGGTTTTCTCTCTCTAGTGGAATTTATGTTTAAATTAATTAAAATCTAGTGGTAAGGATGAAGAATTCTTTTTGCAAAGTTTTGCTTGAAGTGGACATGGAAGAGCCTGTTTCTGGGATCTGGCTTCCTACATGATAGTGCTACTCAGATTCATGAGTAAATTTACTCTCCCAATTGCACCAACAGGCAGACTTATAAAAAGAGGTTCACCAGTTCTCCGTGCATATGTCCCATTATTTTCCTATAGCTAATGGCACGTTGTATCTTGAGCTTTGTTAAATCTTTTAATTAAAACATGTTAACAAAGCCTAAGAAAAATAAATGAAACTACTCATGAGAAAATTAAATCGAGAAGCTAAGCTCATTTATAATTATTGTATTTCAATTAGGCTTTACTAGGGCTGGTGAAGAAACAGATAAAAAGAACCTACTTTGATGTCTGAGTTTCATAAATATTTCTCGTGTCCTGTTTGTGAAGTCCACAATACTAATGATAACAGTTTACCGCATGCAAGCTTTTTCATGCCAATTGCTACACTTAAGAATTCACTCATAATATTACATCAAAACATGTCAAGGCTCAGCCCCTAGGTTTGTAAAGCAGGTTTTCTTCATTGCACTTAGGGGAAGTACAACTACTCACACCTCTGATTCACAAATTCAATAGACTTCTTTAGACTGTCAGAAATCCTGATTCATTCAGTTTATGGAATTTTACTAGGTGATTCTCAGATCAGGTCCAAATCCCTTAGCTGGAGTAGAGCATATTTGTTAGAGAGAAAAAGTGTACCTTATTTCTCATTAATATTCATCAAAATTTAGCTTCTGGTTTTTCCATCTTGTCATCTTCTGCTTCTAAATTCAGGAGTCATAAAATAAAATAAATCTTCTAGTGATGTAGACACTTACTGTCAGTCACATCTTCACACTTCTTACCACCATAAAATGTTTTGTATTCCCAAGCTTTAAAGCATAAAAGTTCGAAAACTTTTTCTGTTCAAAAACAGAAGTCAGCCTGAAAATTTCACATTTTTGATAAGTTCATGAAATAAAATGTATTAAATCTGGAAGACCTAATAATGTTAGCCAGCTCATTACACATTATCTTGTTTCCAAGAGCTACGCTTTCCTAAATTACAATAGTTTTTAAATTATTAGCAACAGATTACCATACAAAGGAAGCAGTGCCATTCATTTTGAAAGTACATTTTTTTTTCCATTCAAAGTTTATGGATGCACAGATCAAATAACTCCCAAAAATTGTTGCTGATTTTCCTCCTGAATTTCTCAACTCTTCTAAAGTAGTGCTTGTTGCAAGTGTGATTCTTTCTTGAAGAATATGAAAACACCCATTAATTTTCATGGGGATGACCCTAGATGAACTAAGTTAATAATGCACATATGTACTTACAAATTAGAAGGCTGATGGATAGTCCTGCAAATTTTTCATCATACCATTATGATCATTAAAAACACCCCATTCCTTTGTTTAAAAAATATCTTTAATTTTTTCCTCAAGCCACTGATTTCTTTCCCCAGTGAGGGAAGGACATTGAGTGATTCACTCAAGTTGTTTGGGTGAATTAGTTCTAATGGATTTCTGTATATTTGTTTTGTTAGCTCCTGTCACCACCAGGAAATGAGCTCATCACTTAATCTGGATACCCAAAAGCAATTTTCGGGCATGCTTAATGTAGATAAGTGATTAGACAATTCATCTGATCACAATAATCTGGGAAAAAAAACAATGGCATAAAAGTATCTTTTAAAACTTAGGTCATGGTTAAATTTTGACTTCAGAAAGCCACACTACCAGACCTAAGTTAAAGTGTGAATTTATCACTTACACGCTTCTTCCTATTGCTCTCCTTTCCACAGAAATAGAGTGAATTCGCAACATAATTTTTTTTCAGAAGAAATTTTTAGACAGATTTAACACTTGCTAAAAATACTCCTTGACTGTTTGCCAGTGGTTTCATGGCCTTGATGGCAGCCATGTCACCATCATAGTCTGCTTTGCCCTCCAGCTGTACAAAATAATTGGTTATATTCAGATATGCTCTCTGTGTCACAGTGAGTCAAGGATTCATACCAAGTCAACATCATTCAAGGTCTCTTTGCTCCCAGTGTGTTTTGATGTGTTAAAGATACAACACAGCTCTAGAAGACCACAGAAAAGCTAAGAGCCTTTCTGTGAAATGACTGAAAGCTATAATTGTTGATGACATACTGCAAATGCCACATATTCTGTTGAGGTGACTTCCTCATACTACTTTCATGGATGAGGTTACGCAATTTTAAAGCAGAAGTATTTTGGGCTGTTGTGGGTTTGGTTTTTTGTTTTGTTTTGTTTTTGTTACAAGCTGCTTTGCAGCAATCCAAACTAGAATCACAAAGTAGAATTATCAGGTTGGAAGAGTCCTCCAGGGGTCTCCAGTTCAACTGTCTTTTCAAAGCAGGGTCAGCTATGAAATCAGACCAGGTTGCCCAAGGCTTTATTCAGTCTCCTAAATCTCCAGGGAGGGAGACTGCACATCCTCTCAGGGTAACCTCTAGGCAACCTCTTCCAGTGCTTGAATGTCCTGTAGATGAAAATATTTTGCCTTAAGTCAGAAGTCCCCTGTTTTAATTTATGATCATTGTCATTTGTTCTCCCACCACGCAAGTCAGTAAAAACCTGGCTCCCACTTCTTAATGACCTCATCTTCGGCCTGTTCCCTGAGTCTTTTCACACAGGTCAAGTGTTGCAGAGCCTTAGGCATCTTAGTGACCTCTGCTGAACTTTCTCCAGTTTATCAATAAGTTTCTTATGTAAAGAAGACAGAGGGAGTCTAATAGGTGCTATGCTAAAGGAAATAATAATTTTACTGGATTCACCAGCTGCTGAATCAAAAGTAGCTCTTGGTGAGTGGAGTAGCATTGACTTGCAGAATTTGTGATCACACCTATGCTGGTGGAGTGCTTTCATAGCATAAACCTGGTGTGATCAATGCTACAAGCATATGTGATACAAATGATCATAAGCTACAGTATGATTGTACTGTATGACTCATTGCTAGGAGAAGTTCTTGCTGTTGGGAATAGCTTTCCAGTCCAAAATAAGGACACCAACAATGTTTAGGGAACCAATTACCTTTGAACCTACCCCTTCACCCAGCTTCTGGTGGAACTCAGAGCATTGGGACACAGAAGTGTTCTGGGTACTCTTTGAGGACTCTGTTTGGGTAGTTTAGGAATAAGAGTCTTTAGCTGATTGTTAAAACAGTAATTTTCCAGAGACATTTTATGTCCCTCTATTTGACTTTGTATTGAAACAACTGATGGCTTGTCAGCAGAGAAGCAGAAACTCCTTAATTTTGCCACAATTTTTCAACACTGGCCATCAGACTGCTCACTCTAATTCTGTGTACGTAACGTAACACCTTCTTTATTGAAAGTTGAAATCACCACATCCAGAGGGGAAAATGGTGTGAGATCCAGAAAGCTGGATCTGGTGAGTTTTTTCATGCATTCCCAGAAACTATGTCAGAATTTCTTACTCATCATATTTATTTTTCCAATATTCACTTTACATTAGCACTCAATATTCTTATTTGCCTGTTTTGTAATCTGGCATGGGAATCAGTGGCACAAGTAATAATGATACATGATAATGGAAAACTGAGAAAAGAATCTCGGTTGTTCAATATTGAATGCATTCATTGATGGCTATGAAATGTATTAAATGAGAATAATAACTAGTGTTCCCACTCTTTAGTCTCATAAAGAACATTGTTCACTTTAGCATGTATTTTTTTCAAGCTGCATGAACTCTAACTATAACCAATGCTGTATCATAATTTACTTCTTCAAAGTGCACTGTATATTAAAGAATTTCAAACTGTAGCATTGTTCTACAGGATTAAATATATCTTTTTTCCCAACATGATTTATTACTTATTTCTTCAGTAAGTGGGACGAACACTGATCCCTCAGGTATTTAAAAGCCATTGAAGCCGCTGCCTCAGCACGCAATAGTTTCTGTTACAGACACACTTTTTACAAAAGAACGGGTGAGGAAAGCTGGGCTCGGACCACTTGCAGCTGACGGCACTCCTGTCCACTGGAGAAAAGAGATACGCAGAAGTGTTGGTTTAACATCCCAGCCAACAAGCTAGGCCCAGTTTAAATTCCCCCTCCCCCAGCTAGCCTTCCTTGTGTGTGTGTGTGTCTCTCTCTCCCTTTGTTAGATTCACACACTCTGCTTTTCCAATTGCTTTAGCCCGAAGCAGTTGACATTTACCCCAGCTAGATAATCGAGGAATAACATTTGCGTTACAGTTTAACATGACCTCTGCCTCTACAGCTCTTTTTAGATTACCTTCCCCCCCAAAAAATGGTTGCTGACACCGTAGCAAGGCAGGAGGTGGAAAAAAAAGAAAAGAGAAGCTTATTATTGCAGTGGCACAGTCAATGTCATGAGAAGCTGCTCTGCCCTTTTCAGTTGTGGGTGAGCAACTATTAAGGAAAAGGTATTAAAAGGAGGAACAACTGTGATGCGAGGGACACACAGGTTAAGCTCAAAGCAAAGGTTAATGGATTGACTGTTACCTGTGTATGAGGCTTAATGTTGGTCTATACACAAGAGAATTGCTTCGAGGTTGTATTTTTTTCATGAAACTAAATTAAAGGGCTAATTTATTCCAGCATAAAAGAGTGAGATGCTGTTGTTGTTGTTGTTGTTGTTTTAATACACAAGGACACATTTTTAATTCAAAATTTTTGCTGTTTATTTCCAGTACAGGGTGCTTTCTCCAGTGCAGTGTGGTTGTGAAAAGAAGAGCAAAAAATGGCATTTTTGGATGAAGACACTCATTTAAATTTAAATGGAAGAATTTTAATGTTGTCCAAGGGAATTAAACAAAGTGTAGAGTAATAGTTTAATAGTTATATTATATTTCAAATAAAAAAGGCTTTGTTTAAAAAGACTGTATCTCAATCAGAAACAAAAAGAGTGATATTTTCTAAAGGGCAGAAGAAGAGAAAAACAGCTCAATATTTTCTTCAGATCTCTGGTTTTCAAATTTAAGATGTCTTTCTATATTATTTATAAAATAGATTTTAGACATCAGTGGCTGTGAATATTTAGAGGAGTTTCAAGTGTGGAGATCAGCACGTAACTGGTCTATAAAGAGTTAACATAAAGCGGGAAAGGAGTTCCTTGCTTGTAAATTACTCAGTCAAGTTAATGCCTATACAGTAAAAGCAGATTACCTCTACTAACTTCAGGATAAAACCAAAACAGGCTGATATATTCAAAATTTTGGTTTGTTTTTTTCAGTTATGCCATCATGATCATGAAAAATAATTGGTGTATGTAATGTTTACATTACTGCTACCAACATAGACAAATTATTATAATATAGAACTTATCATGTTGCTTTCTCCTTGTGAGTGAATTTAAATAAAATCTTTTTGTCTGTAGAAGAAGCAGTGACAGAAGACAAATGCATTTATAATGAAAGAAAACCAACTAAAATCAGGTTTAGGCCATCTGTAGATTTTGAACTTTGTAGAGGCTGTTTCATCATGATAAATTTCTTTATCTAGACTTTTTCTTAAACACCACCTTCCACTTGATGAAATCATGTTTTCAGGGAAAAGCTGAGCACATAACATCAGCATGAGTGCTAGAAGCCAACACAAGAGGCAAATCAGCCAAATATTCAAAAACTGTCATTAAAATTTACATCCTTACCCTGCTTGCTTTTAATTTTGGGAGGAAGAATCACCAAAAGAAATACATAACAGGATTCCAAATCAAGAGTAATTAGCAGTATGTTAGTTTAATGGAATATCAGCTTTCAAGAAACTTGACATTTTAGAAATGGCTTATTAATGCCTCCCTTAAAATATGACCTGTTATCCTCCTTCCTTGCCAATGTTGAATCATTTCCCAACATTCATTTTTAGGCACTTTACCAAACTTTATTTTAAATTTCTCAGGTGACTTCCAGCATTTTCCATGGCAGACTACTCCTAAGTTTAATGTATCCTACTGTCCAGAACTTATTTCCCAATACTCATTCTTTTACCCTGTCTATTATTTCAAACAATTTTTCAGCACAAAACCAGAGTTATATCCTCACACACTCACACCAGCTCCAGCTGGTAAGATTGTGTTATGAGCAATTGCTCGCACCAGAAGACTCTAATCCTTATTTATACCCGACATGAGTCTTAACTATCACTTCTTCACACTAATTTTTATCATGTATATATGTATTTATTTCTTAAATATTTGGTTATTAAGGACAGAAAGTTACCATTTATTCTCAGCTAATACTCACAATGAAATTAATGACTGTGCTCTTCTTTTTATTAATTCAAGTCAGTGGCATTTGGCCCAGACATAGTTTATTAGATGACACACAAATAATGCAATATAAAAAGCTGTGCAGTTATTTCCCTACTGTAAGCAGAAAATGTGATATAGTTCATAAAAAATGACTGCCTCAATGTTCAATTTGTTTTTGTATTTTAGGAAAAAGTTCATACAACTTGTGACTCTTTCTGTGGCCTTCAGTACTCTAGCGAAGGGAGTTTTTCCAAAGAGTTCTTTTGGTCACAGGGCAGTACAGTTCTGAGTGATCCAAAAGTCAAATGAAGTGTTGATGACAACAAAGGAATTCTGAAAAGCAGCACTTCATATGGGCACACAACCTGTCTGATGATGCTGATGTGAGGACCAGGCACGATGGAGATGTTCCCGTACAAGTGAATTATGTGGTTGCCCATTCATAGCACTGTTTAAACCCGGTAGATGAAATTACTTCTGGCTATCAAAGGAACAGAGCATGAGGACAAAGGGAGACAGGCCTGCATTTTAAGACCAGGAGTTTTCTTTCACTGTGATGTGAACAGATGCACTAAGTACCAGGACTCCATTTTTGAAGGGTGCTACTACGTGATTTTGCATTTGAGTCTTTCCTAAAGTGTGGCATCAACCAGAACAAAATTAAAAGTTAAATGGGAAAGGAGGAACAAAAAACTTATCTGATGCACCAGAAGACCTCCTGCCTGAACAGGATTTAGCAGAAGTTTGCTTACATTGGCTATGGGGAAGCCTGCAACTGCTGAGGACTGTTATATAGACGTCCCTGCTGCTCCAACGTGCAGTGGAATGGCTGTAATCAAGCAACAACCCTGTTCCTGTGCCAGCAAACCCATCCATGTGCTCCCCTGTGGGATTTGTTGAGAGATGGATGGGGGATGGTGTGAAGAGGGATAGGTGCAGCTGACGTGAGCACAGTGAGGTGGCAATGTTAGCGATGCCTCATGTTTCATCTTCTGCAGGGGTAGTCTGTGCAGCCAGAGCTCAGCAGCAAAGGAGGCACTGAACGGCACTAAGCAATGATCCGAAAACCTTCCCCTCAACATGATGTTAGAAGCTGATTGTGCTCAGACAACTTCAGTTGAGCACTCCTCATGTTACATCTTTAACAGGATAAGCTCTGCGTCACTTTGAGCAGTAATACCCCACCAAATTATGTAGTGCTAAGAGTAACCAAGTCCCATGTCACCAGAGGAATTGCAGAAAAGTTTGTGTTAAAAGTACAAGTTCTGGCCTTCCCACATCTATATGAATTACCCTGTGAGCTGAAGTTTGTGCACGGGCAAAACATTAGGACGAATGACGTGTTTAACTCTCTGCCCTCAGTTCACACATGACAAATATGGATGCTCAGCTGCAAAGAACGGCCTCCTCTAAATCTCCTCAGGCAACCTTCCTCCACAGGAAGGCCTTGCACTGCCATATCCTAAGCAGATGCCTAAATTTTAAGAACAATAAAGTTTTAAATACGAAAAGAATACAAAAAAAAAAAAATGCATTAGCTATAAAACATTTTAAATTACATTTGGTTAAAAGTTACTTCATTCACTATCACTCTTTTTCCATCTTCAAGCTTTGTTTATTTATTTATGACCACATTTACTTTAAAAGCTATAAATGGGGAAATGAATTTGAGCTAGTGTCTTAGAAACCATAAGGAAAATATATTGGGAAATTTGCTATTTATCTGACCACAATTTGTGTATGAATTACAGTCACACAGAATGAGGATGAAAATAATTTTTTTCCATTTCTGTTTGCAGGTGAATATTGTAATAGTTGTTTTAGGTTTTAGTTTAACAGCACACGGAGTCTGTATCTTTCAGCTTGATACATTTATTTCAAGGTACTTAGAAGCTGACTTTTATGAGATTATTTAGTCAGTGATTATTTTTGTTGAGAAATGTGTCCTTTATCCCTCTCATTCATCCAGTGCTAAGATATTTCTGTTTGTCAGAATGCCTCCATTTCTGATAAATGACTGAAGACTGACTGCTACACTTTATTAAAAAGTAATAACAATTTTTGTACGCACCCTTCACATTGTAAGGGGGGGACCATGAATCAAAGGACACTGCCTGTCTGGGCCTGATAAATGCATCGTTTACCAGCTGAGGAGTTATTTAGGACTGGCTATTAATTTAAATCACATTTATCTTCCCTGAATGGGGGGAGGTTGCTGTGATAGGACTGCGAATGACCAATAGTGCAGCTAAGTGCACATTATTTATTACTACCGCCTGCAAAGCACTGCACAATATGTTAAAAAACCCCAGTGCCAATTACCATGGTTAATCTAGTCAGGGCAGTAACAGATTTCCTCCCAACACAAGCCAATTTCTACACTTGTACTTTTGAATCTCTAGAAAGTCAGTGTTTGTTCAAAATTCCTGATGATTTGAAACAGTTTATTTATCGTCTCCTAAACCATCATAGGCAATACCAGCACTTTTCAGTTTTTTTATTTATTTTGTGAAAAAAAAAAACCCAAACCAAAAAAAAACAAATACCACTTTCTTTAGACTTTTAAAAATAGCCATTTCTGGAGTGCAATAAAGTAATGTAAACCATGTATTTTGGGAGATTTTTGAGTTTTGTTCCAAGGCATCTGAACAAGGAGAAGTTTTGCTGAGGCTTAGGGAACACTCAGGCAGAACTGCTCTGGGCCACTGCCATCTGACCTGCTCAGAAAATATTACACATATAGACCTAAAGTAATTCTGATTAAAACCATCATACCTAGGGCTTTGTAAAACCCAGGGTATGAATTCAGCATACCACATATGCTGTAGGATATAGTTACCTGTGCCTTGTTGCTGTGGGCTAAGGCAGTGGTTGTCAAGGCAGGTGTCTCCAAAATTTTTAAGTGCAGCTGAAATAAATGGCTATTGAAGAACAGCTACTAATATGCCCTCAGTGCATCTGCAGTGGTGGATAGTCACCTTCTGAGAACTCACGGAGGACAAGAAGCTCCTGAGGTGGACAATGTGGTCTCCATTGTGGCTCATATCCCAAATAACCAACAGAGAAGAGAAGCACAGTAAGGCAGACAGACACATGGAGAAATGGAGGAACTGCAGACATGGAAACCATAGTTCTCCTGCTTAACTCCAAGAAAATATCAGTGAGAAAGATAAGAACAAAGCATTACTTTAGTTATCTGCAATCATTTACATTCACGCTCACTCTTGTTCTGCAGCTATGATAACGCTAGAGTTCCTTCTGGCGTTCAGCAGGAATATTGTTTTTTCTTAATGCTAGCTGGTCATTCATTTCCTAAAAAATACCTATTTTTTTCCCACTAGTTATGAAAATCATAAGCGGGTTTCCATGGAATTGCATTCAAAAAACAACACTGAGTTAGCAGTGGTAGCTGGTACATCTACAGAGGTTTAGCTGTACCTCATACTCTGATAAGTTTATCGCCAGTGCTGCCTTGTATGTCAACAATCCTATAACTGGAATTACAGCTAAGTAATGATTACCAATGTCCAATATTATCCAGTGTCATGTATGAGTAATTCTGGTTCTGCATGCTTGTTGCATCAGCTCCCAGTAGTAACTAAGCCTTTATCACTAAAAGCAAAGTACAAGTTCTGAACACCATGTTTGGACAAAGTGTTGGGCTTCCCATCTCATTAGTCTGAGAAATAAACATGATATTTCTATGCAATTAACCCTAAAATAAATAAGCAGAAATCTGAATGGAAATATACAGGCACATTATAAGAGAGGATTAATTCTAACAAAGTGTTGTACATACAGGTCCCTGAAAGTCTGAAACATTTGAAGTAGACATAAGACCTCTACAAGTTTTTAGAACAGTGACAGCAATTAACTGAATAACTAACCAGAGGTTATACTGAATTTTTCTATCAAGAGAATTTTTAAGACAAGTTTATGTTTATTTTTTCCCCCTTGGGTTATAGCTGATGTTCTTATCCAGACACGTAACAGGAACTAAACCAGGACATATTATCACAAAGAAGATCTTCATATTTTTCTCCTCACTTCTAAAAGTCTGTACAATTCTGGGAATCTGTTTTTCTTACTGGTATAAATCTCCTGTTTTTACCTCAGAGGATTTGTGGCATAGCTTTGGAATCCAGGGGCTGGAAGGGAATGTGGGGACTAAATCCAATTCCATGCTCTTGCAAGCAACCATATCATATAATCTTTTTACACTTATCAAACTCCACCTTAAAAGCAATTAGTTTTTTGTTCCTCAGCCCCTACATCCTTACCATGCTTGGGAAGCTCTTCCAGGGAATGATTGTTGTGCTAGATAAGATCCTTTTTTCCAATTTCCAGCATAAATGTACCTCCTATTTCTTTTCATGCCAAAGCTGGCATTCAGCTTAAATATTTCGCCTCTATCTCTTGTGCTTATTTTTATATGTATTTATAGGCAACAGTCAAATCTCCTTTAGGGTTTGGTTTGTTAGTCTAAGCATGCCAAATTACTTTGGTGTCTTTTTGATATTTATGTACCAACTGTATTGTTTCCAGTTATAGTTCATCTTTCTTTTAATAGGTGCGTGGTCCTCAAGACCACAGGTGTTGGATGGTGATACTATTGCTTTCTTATCCTCTCTGGAAATATCTCCATACTCTACTTCAGCAACACATTTGCCTTTCTTCACAGCTACAGCATATTGGCAGCTCACGGTCATACTGTGATCAGCTAGAGAGTTTAGGTCACTCTCTTCTTGGTGATTTCTGACAGATGAGCTCACAGTTTATAGCAGAGTATTTGTGTTATTAATCCCTGAGTGACTGACCTTGTACTTTGTGCTATTGAATTTCATCTTGCTTCTATTCCTGTCGATCTCAAGGCTATCTGATTCTTTCACTGCGATATCCCGATCCTCCTCCCTACTGAAGAAGTGTCCTGGCACTGGTGTTATCAATACTTCTGTGCACAAGTCAGATACCTTATAAAAATACAGCCACTGTCTTACTGAAATGTCTCAAACTGGACCATGCTCCAGACTAATAGCCTCCTTTTTATACACCCTAGTCGCCACTCTCTTCAGTGAAACGTTTACCCACATTACATCTATCTCCTCTGAAGATCTTCAGCTGCTCCAGCTTTACCAGTTTTACTGGTCTTCATATTTGCACCACGGTTTTGATGTTTGGTATCTGAATATCTTCCATTTGTATGATGCTAGGGATGCCAGGGTGGATCCTTGTGGTCTTTTGTAGCTATTCCTTGACACTGGATTTTCAAATCACTGTCTTACAGCAGTGCCTCAAATAGCTCTCTCTAAGAATATGGATATGGACTTTTATGAAACTGTGCTGGGAGGAGAGAGCAGGAATGGAACAGACTGCCTGGTGGGACTCCAGCTTTGTATCATCTGAGAAACAGTAGTGAAAAAGAACCCAGGCATTGAAGTTGAACAGAAGTCCATCACGAAAATATGTGGCAAAAAAAGAGTGCATTGCTTTCAAATTTCAAGCTATCAGGCATACCAATACGCCAAGCCCCTGTCAAAAGCACATAATAGAATGAATAACTTTAGATCAAAAGCTGCTATCGTTTCATATAGTTTTTCATAACCTGGAGTTGTACAGACTGAATATTCAGGGCAGAAGATTTGCCCTGAAGACTTTGCATGTCAATCATTCGTAGTGCAAAGAATGGGTCATATCCACATTGGGTCACGTTTTGCTTCACTTACTACAAATTCCCCAATCTAATATTTAATCTGTGTTATACTAAAAAATATTTTTGATCATGTTTCTGCCATGTTATGACTCTAAGCGTTTTGTTTTCCACATAGAATATAGAATAAAGTCCTTGACCCGGTTAATCCTCAGGCTCTGGTCTGTCTCTGAGTTAAAGATACACAGACACCTCCGGAGCTAAACACAGAAGATCACACTGCTTGTTCTATTGCTTCGATTCTTTCCTTTTTACCATGAACAATTTGTAGGAGCTCAGTCTGTGCTACTTCCTCTGCTTACACTGCAGGTATTCAAAAGACAGTCAGTCTTAATTATCCCATCCCCCTTCACACATCCCCACACCCAATTAATACTGTTCAGTGATGTATGAAGTTGAGTTTACATTAATGTAATTTTTTAATACATTAAAGTGGTGCACGTTTCAGGCATTTTATAAATAAATGTCACTAATGTATAAATACTTGTGCCACCCTGGGGATCACAGACTGTGAAGGGGAAAGGGCAACAGAGGTGCAATCCTCTCTCTTCCCACTCCCATTTGTAGCTCCTGGGGACGCTCAAAGAGATTAAAACTTGCTCTTGCCAAATCCCAGGACATGCAGCTATTACTTACTGTGCAGAGTGCAATATAGTTTAGGCTCAGAAAAGAGCAGCTCTGGAACTTAGTCTTTGCTGCCGCTCTTAGAAGAATTGAGGTTTTCTCTAAATAAGGAAAGGAAAAATGCTCAGGTACATGAGAATCAAAGTTTCTCTGTCAAATCATTTTCCTGATGCCTTTTCAAAGCCTGGAGCTCTATAATACAGAAAATAAATAAATATGTGTTTCTGCATGTGGGGACCCGCAAGATGGAAAGGTTTTAAATTCAGATTCACAGTTACCAGATCAATGAAATGAAGATTATCTGTTACTTAAATCACAGCTTATTGGAGTTACTGCATGAATTTAATTCCACATTGCAATTTGGGGCGAGAGTGTAAAATGGCACAGAAATACCTAAAAGGAAAAAGGTAACATCAGAAGAAATTTCAAAAGTAGCCACTGATGCTGTCTGGCTTTGTCTTGAGCCTGACTTGTGCATTTATGGGGAAAGTCAAAAAGATGCATCACTATGCAAATGTTCTTCAGGACTTTATCTCTTTTGTTGTCATTGCTACTAAATTTCTAAGAATTCTGATTAATTTTTATTTCATTTATTATTGAAGACTGTGAATTTCTGCAGCAGAAAATTATCACACTTTTGTACAGAGTCTAGCACATTTGTATAACAACAGCCATAAATTCTTCTCCAAACCAGGAACCAGGTATATGAAATAAGGGGCAAAATGAACTTGTTTTTTAATATAATACACTGAAGTACAGAACGAAAAAAAAATTATGGTTCAGTTCCCAGATATGGGATATGCATATAGAATGAATATTAAACTGTGGTAAAGACAACAGATATTTTGGCCTTTTTACAAAATGTGACAAATCATTACATTTTTTTCCTCTGTCTATAGCTGACCTGTACCACCTTTGTTTTTTAACAAGCAGAAGAGAGTCTTTTGTTTTTAACTCAATCTCAAGGTGAAGATTCTATACAGGTAATTGTAGGAAAACGTGAGTTTTGGTTTTAGTCAGTGCCTACAGTCCTTTTCTCCTGCTGCGTTTCCTGTGAGGTGGTCTGAGAATATGCAGCTTCATTGTTCTTTTTGGGCTGTGTTTGCAGACTATTTCTAACCCGCATCAATGCAATCCAAATAATCCTCAGAAGTTGCTTCATTATTTATTAGAAAAAGCAATCTGGCATGCGGTGTGTTATTGACAGCTGAAATCCAATACTCAAAGGTCACCAAAACAAATACCAGAAAGAAAAGGTGTTAAGGCAAATAAAAATACACCTTTTTAATTTTGACTGAATTGATTAAATAACAATTGAGTGGTGTCACAGGTCATAAGGCTTTGAGACATAAGGTCAGCTTAATAGAAAAGAGCCTGGGGCCATGTCACAGGGTATGCTCTGAGGCCTAGGACTGAGGCCACATCACTGTGCTTGCTCCTGCCCTTACCCCATGTAGTCTGAAATGAAGAAACGCCTAAACAGAATAGAGAACAGTCTAAATAGACTAGTGCTTATCGCTGAGGGCTACCCCCTGAGTCAATGCTGTTTAGAACTGATTGCTTTATTTGAAGTGAGAGTGCTGGGCATCTCTCAGTAAACATTTTATAAAATTCAGTCGGCTGAGAAAAAAAAACAACTAAGAAACAAACCAAGAAAAAGCCTTTGTATACAAGCAGTACTCTATAACATATGTACATCTCTTTACAGCCCCACAGTTCAGCCCAGACATTTAAGGACTGACCTAAAATGAGTGAAGTATAAAATGAAACACTTTAATACACTAAAATCAAAAGAAATTTCTCTGTGATTTTGAGAAGGATGTAAGGTTTTACAGTGGTTTATGCACACTAATGCATTCACACTAACATTAATTAAACCTACATCATTTGTTGAGTGCTGGCTTTTTGTATGCTAAATTATTTTGTTGGTAAATATAGCTAGGCCAGGGAATCTACTGCCATAGAAATTCATACCTTCAGATGCTGTCACTGATCTTTTTAAAAGGACTTAATAATTTTGCATTTAATAATACAAATGAAAAATCTTGGTCTGTCTAGTTCAAGCAGTGACTTAAACCTATGTCCCATCAAAGCACAAGAAATTAACTACACTGACTTCAGCAGGTTAAATGGAAAACAGCATGTAGGAAATTCAGTACAGGAAAGTAAAAAGTTATCTATTTTTTTTAACACTTTCATGACTATCTGCTGGCTCCAGCAGAGACTAAGGCATATCTCCCTCTCCTGTGGCTGAATCTTCTAGCACTCTTCTCTCCAACTTCTCCTATGTCATTCCCACCTTGGACTGGTAAGGTAAACAGCTGTTACTGAAGTGTATAACAATATTTCTCCATGGAAGAGAGCTGGTCTGGAAACACTGCCTTTTTTTGAATGGACATGTATAGTCTGTTTTGGTTCACTGGTACTCCAGCATCCTTTTGAAAATGAGCTCCTGCAATACCCTGTCATTCCCATACTTCCCATGGCAATGGAGTTGCTAAATTTTGTTCTAGTTTTAGGTCTGATCATGGTCCCATTTAATGAGTGGCTAAACTTCTGTTGGTTCTCAGGACAATGATTCCAATTTTCGTTTATTAGTTATTATTTAATTTTGCACACTAACACAGGGTCTCACTACATAACTCAAGTACTGGAAAGTTCTAGAGCTACATGTCTTTTCATTTTGCAAAATTGGTCATAATCTATGAAAACATGTAAGAAGATTCACAAAAAAAAGAAATTTTAATCTAGTTATACAACTATTAATGAGCCATGATTTTTCAAATGTAAAAAATATATTTAAGGAAATAAGGTATGGGATCAGTTAGATGACAATAGTCGGTGTCTGAAATGACTTCATGGTGGAAAGAATGCTTTTAACCACTGAGAATCTGATACTCCTTTTAATGTATTTTGTACTTAATGACAATTTTAATTGTCCAGAGTTGGAAAAAATAACTTCTATTGTAAGACTTCTAGTTTACCTAGTTTTTATGCTTATGGTCCTGGAAGAGTTTGTTTCCTTTTCAATCAGTTTATTTTTAGAAATAGCCAATGGCTCCAAAAGACAGTGCTTTAAAATATAATTATACAAACAGTGAAGTTCAGGACCTACTCTATCTACAAACCTCAAAAGCAAGGACTTTAATTCACAAACATCTTTTTCAGCAGTGGTAAAGGCTATAAATCACTCAATGATACAGACAATGTTTAGTGCTCTTAGGAAAGGAGTTTGAACAATATCAGCTATAGAAAATGTAAAAATAAAAAGATGCATTTTATTAAAAAACCCATTTTTTTGCATGCACAGAAGAATCTGTGCCTGCAGTTGTCAAGTACCTGGACATAGACAAAATGAAATCTAGCACCTATACTTGAATGAACCAGAATACTATTTATGAAAAGTCATTTGGGGAAACTTTTTCTTTCTGTGGAAATTACTTCTCCATTCTGTATTCTCCTATAGTTAGTGCTGTGATTTGTGCCCATGGGAGGAAGTCGGACTGCAGCCCTTTAAAAAGTCTTTCAGACTGATGATGTATTAACTGCTATGGTGGGTGGAAAATGGCAATGGAAGAAAATGTGTGCTAATGTGCAGAAACAATGCACAAGTGCTTGATGGCTGGAGCGTCCCTTCCTGTGTAGCTTGGACAAGGTCCTCTTGGGCAGCTCCTGTGCTCTCCACCAAACCCCACGGCCAGGGAAGAGTCAAGGAGGAGCTGTGAAGTGCTGGCTCAAGAACAGCCTGAAGGTCTCTGATCATTCACTCCATAGGGTTGGTGTAAACACTACTAGCTCCCCATAATGATGGATTTTCAATGCCCCAGTGCTTTGCAGGTTTATAGAATGACCTTCATCTCTTCATAACTCACAATAAGACTTTGTTGGGAGTCTAGACAAAGAACTGACAATCTAATGTCCAATCTAATATCTATACTTTAAAATCCTTCTCTTTTGAGGATGAACTGAAACATATGAGCATGAAGGCTGTGTACCCCCTGCCCCACCTTTACTTTCCAAGCACTGCTCTTGGATGTTGCAGTTTTTCTGGATTCAGGAAGAATATTTCTGACCTACTTTCTCCCCTGCCTGGAAGTCCATTGTGAAGGATGGGGAGCTACAAATATTCCAGATCATTTGTGACAATCCTGCAATGCCCCTTTTGTGCCCTCAGCCTTGGATTAGATTCTTGTATTAAAAACCTTTAAAGTTTTAAATTTTTGAGTTTTAAAGCATTTCAGAACCTAATAGGTTGAGTTTTCTATGATACGGGTGGGCAACAGGTTCTTGTACTTCTGGCATTGACCTGTTTGAGTTTTAAGCAGTTTTGACAGATGATCAGCTTCAAAAAAGTGGTCATCACTACAGCATGTACCCATTAAGCGTCTTTAAAAGTATTTTCTTAAATCAGGATTCATTAACTGAACTTCAATCTCCTTGGTTTGCTTATTTACATTTATTAACTGCATTGTTTAACCTCTTGACTCTTTCTCAGCAATGTATTTCAAATTACACCTTTTATCTGATTTTGCGTTAGGCTAGAAAGTCTGCATAATGGTAAGCATTTATGCTGAAATACTGGCATAAATATTCTTAATTTTGCCCCTTCTAGGTCATATTCTCCATTCCCATTTTAAAATCTATATTAGTTCATGTTCTTACTTGTATCTTATCTGGAATTCTTCAATTCTACTTCATAGATTAAATAAAATTGGGTAAACTCTCAGAGGTTTTATTCAGTCTTTCTTCTCAGCAAATTAATCCAGGACATAATGTCCTGCGAGTGGATAGAGGGTTAATCAGTGTTTGTGTAACCTTTTCCTGAACTTTCGTAAGTTTTCCAATTAACTGGGGTAACTGAAAAAACCCTCACATTTTGTAGTGTACAGTGTTTCCTTTGCCTCTTCACAGAGTTGCTTTAAGCAGCCATCCATATTTCTAGACTCTAACTAAAATGTGAAAGTTTAAATCGTTGTTCAGTGTGTCTAGGAAGCACCAGCTGAGATGGATTTCAGTGGTTACTCTTAACTGGCTGCTTACAAATTACCTTCCTATTAGCTTATGAGAAGTAAAAAGAAACAAACTTTTTTCTCCATGGAGGAAAAGATGCTGTTATGCAGAGAATTTTATAAAAGCTTTCTTTCCACATTCTGTGGACTGAGAGATGGTGCCATACAGCCTGAGTAGTTGTCATGTAAAGGAGATGCAGGGGAGGTGTGCAGCATTCTGTTGAAATGTAGCCATGAACAGCCCACAAAGTCCATATCTGTAGCTGACATCACACCTGTAGGCTAGGCAGTGAAGAAGTGTAAACTGTGGTGGAGTGGTCCAGAAGCACAGTCCATCTGAATGGGTAGACTGACACAAATATCTTGGTTAGAGAACGGTACAACTGCCCTGGACTGAATTTAGCCCATCTCCTGAAAGGTGAAAATTGACTGATATCTGCAAGGTAGAGGTGAAGCTGATACTGAAAACTGACAGATTACTTCAAAATCTGTGGGAAAACCAAGCATCTCATACTTAAGAGCAAGCCAATTTATGCAAAATTCTGTAATTCCAAACCCGTCATTAAGAATTTCAAGTCTGACTATGGGGGAAATGAAGCAGGCCTCCAGGAAAGAGGGTTGAATACCATTTTTATCACAGAGAAATATGTGAAAGGTACAAAATTATTTGCCCTATAAATTTCAACACCTTGGATTCCTATTACCATATGAGTAAAATAATAACACCATAAAAATTCTAGTAAGTATTCAAAAAATGCTAGTTTTATTGCTTCGACAGTCATAGAGATTCTCTCTTTTGTCTCTAGCATAATTTCTTTTCTCACATAGCTGCCATGATGCTGTGTAAATTGTCTTCTGAATTCTTTGATTTAATTATTTGACCTTCTTGTGTTTGAAAATACTAAACTAAAAACTAAAAGGATCTAAGAAACACCACATAGTTCAGGGCTTGGAGAGTTTTAGCTACACCTGATAATAAGGTCTGTTAGCTGTCTTCTGCAGCAATAGTACTTACTGATTTCTTCTCAGCTTCAAGTTTGTTCCTAATTATGAGGAAACTTCTGACTTCACTATCATGAACTCAACAGTTTTTCATTGTTTTCATTGTGTTGCAAAACTGCCAACATGTGCTAAGTAACTGAGAGGTCCAGCTAGGTATGTTTGTAATGTGAGTAATTAGAGATATTCCAATCCACATAAACATTCACAAAATTTAAAAAAAAAAAAAAAAAAAGGTGCACTCTCTAACAGGTCTAGTGGAAAGCTAGAACATGTTTGAATAAAATATTCTTTATGACTCCTTTATTTGACAAAAATTCCCAGACCATGACTTCCTTTCGTAGTTCAAATGTCAAGCATCCCTTCCACTGTCGTCAGGGTGGCATGCAGGAACAGAGGGAGACCCTAAACAGAAGTCTTTAATGATGACAAGCCTGGTTGACTCAATGACCCACAACATCTTTTGTCTCCCTTTCTCCCCATGTTGGCTCCTGCTGATTCAGATGGGGGAAGCCAACTAGCAGAGCAGTTGCTCATGCATAGTCTAGGGAAAACACTTCCCTCACCCCTGTGCACAGAGTGCAAAAGGCCCTTCAATTTCCTCCGTACCGTGTTTTGTGGGTTTTTTGTCTTTTTCTCTGATTGACTAGCTTTATATTGATTGAAAAGTCATTTCCTTTACCCAGTCTTCTGAGAAACAAAATAAATGTTTTCTGTGACCCTAACTCTTAGATTTTTCTTTCCGCAGAGCTAAAGAAAAAGTTTCCTGTCAATTATATTGAAGGAAAAATTATATTGTTGTTTTGCAGCACTTTTTTTTCTCCCTATGTGTCAAAAGGGAGCAAATGATGCATTAAAAGCCTAAAAGCTGAAATAAAGATTAGGTGTAAAGTGCTATTGATCCCTTTACGAAAAGAAGCAAAGACAGATTCCACTCCGCTGTCAGGTTACATTTTCAGTAAGTTACCCAGATGCAGGATTTGAAACTTCTACAAAAGAGTTCTTAAAGTGTTGTTGAATGTATCAAGTAAGATTACACCAGACAGGAGAAACAATCATTAAAAAATATCTGTGTTTCAGCTGAGGTGCTGTCAGGCTACATTGTCCCAGTGTTTAATGTAGCCCAATGCCTGAACGTTTAAGGTGCCCATATGAAGAGACAGAACTTTAAAAACATCACTTTTTGCATTCTCTGTGAGTACTCTCTCTCTCTTTCTCTCTCTCTCCACACAAGCATATGTATCTTCATATCCAGAATCTACAATGTCTTAGACACATAATGTAGTTTTCATTGGATGGTGCAGAAGAAAGCTCTGATTTTCCATTCCCTAACTCGTTATTCATCCAAAGAATAGTCTGAACATTTTGGAGATTATTACAAGCTATATCACTTCTAATGAGAGAACAAACTATTGCTATAAGTCAGCACAGCAGATTTTCTTCCAATTACTATATCTTCTTGTTCCTGAGAAACCTTTCTGATGTTTCTTTGCTCCAAACAGCAAGCTGAACAGCAGCTGAAAAAAATATATGACTTCTTAATAGACAGTATATGGTCAAATATCATCCTTCTTTGCACTGTTTAGATGTTAAAAATTTATTAGAAGCCAGCTACTCAGGGTATTTATACTACTTTCTGCATCCCTTGATAATCAGGTTTAGCACCTGAATATACAATACAGACATCTTGACTATGAAATATTTGATTGTTACTTACATGAATTAGAAACACCAGAGATTGGTAAATCTAAGGAAGAATCAGACAGCTGATTAAATTCTATAAATTAAAAAGAATTCTACCAAGCCAAGACAATGAATTTCCTGATTCTCTGTAGGGCAACTTTAGAAAGTGTCCAGGGATAATTTTTCTTGACAAGCAAAAATAAAAGGACAAACAGAAACAAATACCGAATGAAGTCGGGTGATGAACCATCCTTGTAAACTATCACTTCTGGAAATGTAGTGATTATGGAGGAGGTAGACTCCCCTACTCGAGAAACACTAACAGGAAGCAATTTTTGTAGAGCAAGAGGGTGAAACTCTCATGGTAGGTGCGTAAGTTCAACAGAAGGGATCAAGTCTAAAGATGACAGATTATTGAGGGTGAAATACTTTGAACTAATACCAGAAGAGGAATAAAACCTCAGAGATGAGTTTTAAATTCAGTTACTGGAATGTAAAAGGAATTTCTAAGTGGCCTGTATAATCATATTAGAAACCTGAGGAAGAGAAAATACTAATTTCTATTTAAAAAGCTATTCTCTGACTTGGTGAAACTAGTGAATGCTGGCTTCACACGGGTTTGTGTCCTATGTTCCCTTTCCTTTTGTATTTGGTACCATCGGCCTTATGTGCCCCCTTCATAACAGAATGCACCCAGGTCACTCTGAGCCACCTACAGTTTGCCCTAAATAAATGTGCGATGCTCACGGACCCTCCCATGTCTCCTAGCTACTTTTTGGCTTCTGACTAACCAAAAGGCAGAGATGTGTCCTTAGCTAGCTCTTGGATTAGCTCTCTCTGGTCCAGAGCCCTTCTGCATTTTTAACACATCTGAAAAACAGACCGGGGGGTTCAGCAACAGCTGTAACAGAACAGAGCTAAGCAGTTTGACCAAAACTTTCATAGGGCTGGCTAAACAATACTCTTTCCACATTTAGCGTAGCCTTAAATGATGAACAGAACCAATGCTGTGTCAGTGTTCTAATGGGGAAAAAATAGCCCAAATACTTATAGATCAGAAGCCCTTAGACAATATCTTGGAAGAAATATTAGGACAGCTGATATGCATTTTTAGACATAAAATTTTCAAGAGTAGAAATGCATTCTGTTCCAATATATTCTAATTAAGATGAACCTGAAATGTCTCCATTAGGCAGTCCTGTGGTACAAAAGGAGTAAATCTTTCAAACAAACAGCTGCAGTCAGGACCAAAAATCCACATTTTATGCTTTTTAAGCTTTTATTTTGTTCTAATTCTAGCTAAATTTAATGGTACAAATGCCTTTTACCATCTGGAAAATACTAGGTGAGCTTCTTCAGCATGCTTCCATCTAATTTCAATGAAAAGAATCTAGCTCATATACTTTTAGATGGCTTCATGGTGCAAAGCGGAGCATTCTACTTTAGAATGATTATGATATTTACTCACTATGAATTAATAAACCATGAGCAAATCTATTCAGCTTGATCATATCTGCAATGACGTAACATTTAGTGGTTGCTCACAGCACAGCCTTTAGCCAGTGCTTTGTTTCATGTATAATCAGTAGAGGACACCGAGCAACAGAAGAGGCTGGAGCTTGGTTTTTGCATTGGGATGAATTGGCAACTTGCCTCCCTTGCTTGTAGAAATCAGACTGTTTTGCCTGGCAGTTGATAATATTCCCAAGCATCCCACAATAAATTCCTGCACTGTATTTTCCAGTCTGAGACTTTCCTTCTTCTGTGTTGATTTAGACCATGAGACAGCAATGGGTATAGGCCATGAAGTGAGACCAGCCAGACATACATTCTGGCAAAGTAGCATATTTATGGATAATCAAGTGATTGGAAAAAAAACCCTAAAAATTGCATTTGTTAGAAACTTTCTAATAGTTTTCAGATCTAAAAATGTTCTTGCTACCTACCACACGTTGCTTTCATTCATTCTTAAAAATGTTTGCATTAATAACAATTGTTCCAGTTAGATGTTACATTTTAAAAATATTTTCCTCATACCAACTATCACTGAGAGCAGCTTTGTGTGAGACCAAGGAGAGAAACCTGTGAATCTGTTCATTTTAACACACCTAAAGGACCCATACAGAGCCTAGTGAAGGACAGGTGTGGATGAAGTTACTCGACTGACCACAAGAATGACTCTCTACTCCTCATAGGCTAGTTATGATCAACTGTGCGATGAAGATATAGCGCTGTTGATGTGTGACATGCCAGCAGTTGATGTGGAAAACAACACTGGTGAAACAGCAGCACAAACTTGAGCATGCACTAAGATTCATGTTGCATACCACAGGTTCATGTAAGACTTCTGCAGAAGATTCAGGGTGTTGCTTTTGGCTGGGGTAGAGTTAATTTTTTTCACAGCGGCTAGTATGGGACTGTATTTTGGATTTGCACTGGGCACAAGGTTGATAAGTCTTCATTTCTGTCCTGTACCTCCTTAAAAAAGGAAACAATTGACTTCCTTCCAACTCAGCAGCTTTTATGAGTCTGTGATTCTGTGCTAGATGGCATTTGTTGCCAAGGATTGATTCTGCTTATCCTCTGAGCAACTTATTCTCCAGGAAGAGAAGGCTGAGAGTCATGAAAAGCTTAGATTGTGCAACACAGAAAAAGACAAAGATACCTCTGAGAGGAAAAGGCACCAAACACGTTCCCAAGAGTGACACTAAAAGAGGCATCCTAGGGACTGAAGAAATTATGTAGACTTTGCCACAGCCCAGAAAGCCACTGAGTTGAATGAAAGCAGACCTGGAAGCAAGGGCACAGCAGGCAGAGCAATATATATTTGGAAACCTTTGCTTTCTGATGAGTATTCTCAACTTTTAAAATGGGTCTGTTGTCATTCTTTTTCATATAAAAGATTTCTTTTGGATTTCGAAAGCCTTTTTTGTCTTTTTAGGGCAAGTTTTTTCTTTCCACTGCAAACTCTGTAAGAGAGTAACTTGTTACAATATTGTCAGGGATCCAGGGCGTTGATGGACCAGTGTTACTGGTCTGCAGTGAGCTGACTAAACATGAGGGGAAAGGTATTCTGCTGTTGGCTGAATGAAATGAAATAGAGGTAGAAAAAGGTAGAAGAAAAAAAATAAAAAGGCAAGAGGAATCAGCTTTGTGAAAAGTATTGATTATATCAGGGAAATTAAAAATACTGAAAGCATTCTCTGAGACTTTTCACAATTATGAAGGAAGGGAAGGGGTATCCAAGAAGAAACAGAGACTGCAGGAGAGTGTGAAAGGAAAGCACTGCTCATAGGAGACCTCTATTTTTAGATTTAAAAGCACATTGTCAGTGTCTTCTGCAGAAAACAAAAAAAATCTATTAAACAAGATTTTAAAATGGGAAAAGAGAAAGTATATACATAAATAAGGATCTTAAGGCATTTGCAGTTTTTCCCATATTATTTCCCACATTCTTCTTCAGAGCAATGTGTCAGAGGGTTTAACCTGTGTAACACCCAGCATTTGTTTGTTCACACTGACCTAATTTTCAGGAGGCTTTAGGATTTCATGTGTATAAGCAATTTATCATGAATACATATACTGGAGTTTGTCATGCATGTACAGAACACAGTTGCCAAGGAAAAAAAGTTGGTAATGGAAAAGGTGTATCATTAAATCATTAAAGCTTTCTTGCACACAATTCCCTGTAAATCAGATCCAAACAATTTAAATACTAATCTGTGCTAATGCTTTTATGTGTAAAATAAGTAAGCATGTTTTTATTGCACTTTAGACAGCCAATCCTTCTTTCTTGTCCATATTTGCATTAAGTGCATATAGTTTCATACATTTAGATAGTGATTCTTCAATTGAGGAATCAAATGCTACATCAAAGCAGAACAGAATATTTTCATCATGTATGTAATGACAATATTTTGCAAGTGTATTAGAAGTAATTGCTCATCAAACCAAATAAAATGAAACTTGGAAAAAATGTAGAGTAGCTTTAATAAAGTATTTGAGCTGCAAGGAAAAATATTTAAATTTGTAATCAACACATACAAACAAATCACTCATCAAATTTCCTAATATTGTGGTGCTAAGTAAGCTAATTATCCATTCTAAATGTTATTAAAATAGCTTTTTTTTCCTTTGAAGTTAACACATTAGTTTTAATAGAACTATCAGACATGAGAAATATAAAAAACCCAGACAACAAAACATATGCAGAATACAAAGTACTTGTTCTTTCAGATGTTTGGACTTTATGCTGAAGACTGTCGGGGCATAAGAGGATGGTGTTGTTTACAACAAAACACTGGAAATACAGAGGACACAGAGAGATCTGACTTCCTAGTGAAACATGCTGAATGAAGTTCAAAGATTAAAATTCTTGGGGTTGAAACATGAAGATTTTTTTTTTTTTTTTCACTTCTTTAGAACCAAAATTACATCTCTGCTAGGTTCACTGGGTCCCTACTGATGTAAAAATGAGGAAAGACATGGAGGGTTTTTTGGTAAAGCGAACATACTGATACAATATACACAGAAGTGAAAGATGAAACTATCAAGCTAAAACCACATCAAGAATTAAGAGGATAGATTTTTACAATTATTCATTTCAAAAGTTACAGCTGTAATCCATTCCAACAAACAAAATATGCAGTAAAAGTAATTAAACTACCTTAAATTCACTAATTCACCAGAAGCAGACAAATATGACTCAACTGGATTTGTCTTAGAAAAAAATATCTACTGGGAGAAACATAAGCATTGTGATGACTAACCATAATTCTGTAAAGTATGTCACTAAAAGTTGACTTTGAATAATTACTTTAATTAATCTTGTTTCTTCAAATGCAAAGCACAGCATAAATTTCATATATATTATGTATATTTAATGGGAAATGTGAAATGCTAGCATTCTCCTGTCTCCTTACTTGGGACAAAGGGGAACAGGAGAGAAGTGTGGCATCTGAAGAAGTTAACACAGGACATTTTCTCTTGAAAACAATCAAAGAATATTTAGTTTCTTTTTTTTTCAGCATTACCTGGTAATTCCTGCATATAATCAGTATAGGTGCCCACCTATCCAACCATAGATTTCTGTAAGTTAGAAATGGCCTTCATTGTTATTTCAACTAAAAAGCATCCAAAAGTACAAGTTTTAGACACTCCAGCTAGGTTTGGTATGATTTCACCTCTGGAGATATATGTCTCTGCATCCTTTATACAGAGTCTAGAAAACTTGATTAGATCAAATATTTAAACTTTTTCTAGTTAAACAGGACAGACTGAACCAACACAGTGATCAAACTGAGGGCTGTTGTCAGTACAGGCCACAAAATCATTATCTGTGGAAATGCATAAGATTTTAATCAACGGGTTCAAGAGGTCTGATAAAATGCATTGTCTACAACCCCCCATTTACACCACATTCGGTAATCCCAACACCAACTGCACTTCCAACTTCAGTAAACCTTATATATTCTTTCTCTAAATTACACCAAACTGTCTTGAAGAAGGGATAACAAAAAAAAAAACATTAGCTGAACCTGTCTTTTTCTCTTACGAGCCTTTCACATGAGCCAGTCATTTGTGACTAGCTAGCTTTTGTCATTATAATGACAATTCTGACCTTCTTTACATCTTCACCTCTCCTTAAAAGGGTTGAAAAAAAATTAGATGAAATTGAATAGTTCTTTCCTGAAGTTCCCGGTGAAAAGGTGCAAAACGTAAAGAATTCAGACAGAAAATGTGCATAAAAGGATATGAACGTACAAAGAAGAAATAAAGTCCTTAAGACTTAAGGCCCAAGTTTAAGTTTGCAAACTGTGTTTCGCTTAGAGAGGGAAAATAGCCCAAGCTTAAAAAACAAAAGAGAGCAAAAAACCAAACCAACAAACAAACAAAAAACCCCTCATGAATGTTAAAGTCTCTTTAGGATCTTGTAAAAAAAAATTGCCCTTTGGACCTCCTCCAGTTTACTCATATTCCCACCCAAAATTGAACAGTTGCCCTTGACCACATATACTTGTTCCTTAGGATATGATGTTTGTTTTTTGAAAGTGTTTCAACTGAAGCATGAAGAAAAATGCTGTGTAAATAAAAAATATTGCAAACAAATATCTCAGCATTTCTGATTTGAATTTTTTCACAGCCTTTTAATCTGTAAAAAGGCTTGATTTTCTCAGCTCTCTATTTTATTTTGTGAGAAACATTATTAAAAATGTTGTTACTGGCAGTAAAGCTGTCTTTCAAGCTGTCTCTTAATGACAAGATGGAATACATCCTGCTAAAGTTAAAATAGGTATTTGGTCTTTTAACATGTTAGTTCACGGCATGAGTTTTTTAAATCTGGATATGTCTCCTGAAGTCAATAGCGCAGTAACAATTTATACCAAATAAGGATAATCTCTGCTGTTTAAGAAAATAAAACCATCTTTGCCACCTTAATTAATTTCAGATTTCATAATATGATATTAAACTTCCTAATGCTTTTTTTCCATATAAATCTGTGATTAATTTATGCAAATATGATCAATAACTAGGAGGGCTTTTTATGCCTGTGACTTCACAAAACTTCCTGTAAGAATTTAACTGGGTAAATAGGAAAAAATTTTTCTTTTGTAACTGCTTTGCAACTTTTACTATTCAAGTGCTTTGCTGGCAAGGACTTAAACATAATTGTGCTGAAACTGAAGCATGTAAATTAAATAAAAAATAAATTTGCATTGAAAGTTCATTTTGGTTTCTTTACCGTCTAGCTGACACTGTTCAGGCCAGAATGTATATCCCACAGATGCAGCATGTAGAGAATACTTTCTCAGTATCATTCAAGGATTTGTCATGATCCGAGTTGGGGCTTCAAAACTTAAGTCTTTAGCTGGACTGACGTGAGGAACTCAGACTCTTGGGGGAGTTCAGTATGTCTGGATTTTGAGGCATATAACAAGCATCCACGGACTTTCAAACCACTATATTTAGTGACTGCATCACATACAGCTTCTGAGGTGCAAATTGTAAGCATCTGTAGGCAATACATTGACTTTTAATAGCCAGAGAAGTAATAAAATAATATTGCCACAAAAAGATTGTATTTGTATGTTTCTATAACCTCTACATCATAGTTAAGATACAGTTACGGCTGAGGGCTAACTCCACCACTGACCTTTTATGACATTCTGCAAAGCTCACTGTCAGCACTACAAGCTGCAAAGTAATGGAAACAAAACCCCAAACAATTCCCAAACCGAGATCAGTTTCTAACCACATGTAAGCTCAGCCATGTTACGTAATAAAGTGTTCCAGCATGTATTTTGCATCTGTAATTATTTCCCATCATTCCCTATACAACCTTTCTAATGTGTAAAGTAGTCATATCCATATTTAAGAGGATGTTTGCTCCTTTTCATGTTAGAATTGATACCTTGTGTACACAAACAGGCAGAAGCAATTTAATAGTCCCTCAAAACAATTTTGTCACTCAAGTGATATGAATACTCGAAGAAACAGAATTCTCTCATTTTCACATATATCACCTATGCTGTGACAGGGTAAGGCATGAATGCAGATTTGTGCCATCCATTTAAGCCACAATTTACCTAGCTCAATCAAACATAGTAAATTAATATTTTCACTTGGAATAAGCATGGCTGAAATATTTTTGCAACGTGTCTACACTCAAGATTTAACTTTCTAAATGCTGTAAAAACAGCTATGCTGACTTTGCATTCATTTAAATACAGTTGTACGAAAACTGTTAAAAAGATTTTCAGAACTGATATATTTTTAAAAGCACATTTTTAATCTTCGAAAGATAAGTGGGTTGCAAAGAGCCAAATAGGTACCTATTCAATACAAAATATTTGAACGGAAATTTTTAAATTTCAAGGCGATCAGTGACCCTTTTTTCACAGAAGACAGTGTGGTATCTTGCAGGAATTGTCACATGAGAAACACTGAAGTGTAGCCAAGCTGTACCAGCTTGGTTCAACAGGCTGTACCTGGTATGAATGGCACCTTTAAATACACTGACTGAGTCTGCTGAGCTGGGACTAAGTTTCAGGGAAAGTTCATGGAGAGCAAGGTTGGATTTATTAATATACTGATTTTCCCTCAACTACACTTTGATCACTGACTTAAACTGATGTTCTTGGAGTGAAGAAACATATGCTAAAGAAGAACTTGTCATGCAGGACATCTATAATTAAAGATCTTCAATGAAAGCATTTCACAACACCTCCATTAAGCTTTGTCATACTGCAAAAAGAACATGAGCCTCTGTGTAAAGAAAGGTAAAACATTTGTCAGCTGAAAGCAGATGAGGATTTTATTGAATACCTGTATTACTAATGCATGAAGAAGTACCCATGCAGAGCCCAGCAGATACAATCATTGCTTTTAATTGTTGTGCAATTTTTATTACCAGTGGAACTACTAAACAAAAAGAGGAGGATAGATTTCCATTACTGGTAGCCACACTTTTATTTCAGGAGAAATCAGTGACCTAGGTCACTGAGTTGTCACTGATTCTAGTGCCAGGATCACCTCCACATGATGAGACAGATAGCTTTATTTTTTTGAAGACAGGACTGATCAGGCGCTCAAATCCCACCAGCCAGGGTAAAGTATGGATAATCATTTCAAAATCTTCCCACTGTGAAGGAATAAAATTATTTGACCAGGCAGTTAAAAGAAATGTTAACATTCACTTAATCTTTAAAGGAATGTATAACAATAAAGAAAGAAATATGCACTACTTTAATTATTAATTATCAAAAAACATTATTGTCATTTCTGTAGTTGCATTAAGTTTGCACTAAGGCCACAGTGATTGTACCTTGAGCTATGGTGCAAATATCCAGACTACTGGAAAGCAGTTTTTGAAGTTTGTGTTCAGCATAGGTCGGGGAAGAGACCCTGCTGGGCAGCTCTCCTGGCAGAACATACTACTACAAATCATCCTTCAGCTGTAAGGTTGTAATTTCATGTCTTGAAATGTTGGTATTAAAATATTGAGAGGTAGATGACAGATAGAAGCTGGAATAAATATGAAAATTATGTAATGCCCAGTGTAAAACTGGTTTAATGTTTTAATTTTATTTATTCTCAGTAGTTTTTTTCTCTTTTTTTAGGTGAGGATCCACATTGTTGCAAGTACTACTGAAAACATTACCTGCAAGAGTAGCCCCAACCAATGCAGGAACATACTGATTCTGGATACTGGAGATCCCCTCTTTGAGAACTTTGCTTTTCAGACCTCATTTGTTTCTTTCACTAATGTACTAATCTTATAGAAGAAAGTTTTTAAATATTAGATTCAAGTATAATCCAGAACCTCATTCTGCACATGCTGTCTGGTCTATAAAGAGTTCATAGGTCTTTGTTGAAGGTCATGTTAAAACAGTACCTTATACCCTTGGGTATAAGAAGGGAGAACTGAGTGTTTTGTCTCCTTTATTCTTGCGCCTGGAAGACTGAGGTCAGAATATAGAAAACAGACTAATATCAAGATACAATTGTTTTTTCGTTCATTCATCCTTCTGAGCCAACAGCAGTGCAAAAGGCAGGAAACAGGCTTTCATTTGTTCCTGGTTTTAATCTCTTCTATGGTTTTCTTATTAGCTCTTTTTCCCTATCTGCTGCTGTTTCATTTACAGGTTTTTCTCAAGTAACCTCATTCTCAAAGGGAAATTCACCTGGTTTTCATTTGATATTCTCAAGCCTTGTGGTGTCAATAAAACTCATCTACTCCCATCCATACTACTTTGGATTTATATATTAAGCATGGCAGAACTCAGTCATGTGTCATTTTTCAGGGGCTAAATGGAAAAAAAATCTGTTTTAAAAGGTGGTATCACATATTTGAGTTTAATATTGTGAAAAGTCAACATGATGCAAAATCACAGAGATGCTAAGTATTTCAGCTTTCTCAGGGAACAAAAATATGAGCACTGAAAACACACATTTCTATTTGGTTTTCAAGTTTTGTCAAAAAGAAGCCATTCAAAAGGCCAATGATCAAGCACAAACAGAGGAAAAGAAACAGGTAAAACATAAAATTCATTGAAAACAAAGAGGCAGTGAAAACATTAAGGCTTTTTCTTCACATATGGGGATTTGTAAAACCAGGAGTGAGTGTTACAAGTCTTAAAAGGTGTCCTGAATCAATTCAGAAGTTTGCCAGTTTGAGCTTAAGCCAAATGACTACCCAGTGAAGAGTAACAGATGCACCTGATGACATAGCATTCCAGTTCAAGGACATAGCAGAAATACCACTCCAGTTCTCCCCAGTGACAGAAAAAACTATTGATTGCACATTTACAGCTCAAATACTTTTTTTTTCCATCCTTTCTAGAGTAACAACAGAATTCTAAGTGTATGAAGAGCTTGTGGGTTTGGCTTCAATTCAAGGCCAAACAAAGGGCTCAGACTTTCACCACAGACTACAGAAGAATTTATAAGTTCTGTGTTCAGATTTGTGAAAACTTGCTGATCTTTCAAGCTAACAAGCATTTTCAACAGTAGGAGCTCACGATAGCACAATGTTTCTTTTGTTTTCTGATGGAAAAGTTTACAGGTACCAAAATCTATCTGAGAAAAGTTTAGCTGATAATTTGAATTCAGCTTTATCTTGTTCATTTTGCACTGAGAACCTGAATCACTGATAATTGATCTGCCGAACTGAGTCACTGAAGAGAGTCAAGTAATTTCAATAACCTGGAGGCATATATTGTTTCTCTAGGCAGGAAATAGAAAGAAAAAAAGAGGAAAAAAAAGACCAAACAGTTCATATTCTTTCAACTTCATTTCATTCACTGAAATGAATAAATAATTTGTTGAACATGCGAAGAAAACTCCTTAACTTTTTATATTCAGCATGAAAGTATAAATAAATACATAAATGCCACGACAGCTAATTAAAATTTTTTTTAAATATTTTAAAACTAATCAACATTAAGTCAATAATAATTTTTAAAAAATTATTATTGTTATTGTCATTATTTTCAGGGTTTTACCCAGTCTTTTCTACTTTCAGGTAAACAGTTAAAGAAAGCATGTATTTTAACCAGTTCCCCTTTTTTAAAATTTATTTTTATTTTCGTGGTAGAAAAATGGTCTTCACGCACAGAAAGACATATTTCTCTTCTTTTCTCGCTCTTCCACTTCATTTTTCCCAAAAGAGGGCAAAAAATAAGGAGGAACTATGAAAACTTAAGCAAGTGCACAACTTCTAAGTCATGGTTATTAATTTGTGTTTTATGTTTTCAGTTTCTATGATTGATATTAATACAGAAGTTATGTGGATTTTTTAAAGTAAAAATCTCAAGACAGGCAAACATCTGTCGAGCAGTCTTGTTAAGAGATGAGAAACTGAGCAGAGAGAGCAACCCTTGGAGAAGCTGGTATGAAAATAGGCTACCAGAGAAGACAAGTGGAAAGAGTTGGGTATGAGGGTCACTTCCTTGCCTTGGACAGGAGCTGGAGCTCAAGTAAGAGAGGCAGACTGGAAGCAGTACAGCACAACCGGATCAGGTCTGGAGAGCTTATGAAGAGCCAGTGTCCATGCTAAGCACATTTTGGGGGAGTTCACTTCAGGATAGCTCTAATTTGTTGCCATCAGCTGAAGCCCCATCAGCAGCTGGAGAGCATTTGGGAGTGTTTATTTCCTCTGCATGCAAAAGAGTTTTATACTTTGAGATGGCCATGAGTTCTGAATCAACAAATGTTAAGTGGGGAGAACTGGGAAACTTTCCTTAAAAGCACTTTGCTGATTAAAACTAAAATCTCAAGCTCCTTGTTGACGACAAAGTTCTTCAGTATTGAGTCATTGTCTCCTATTCAGGATATAGAGGTACTGGTACTAAAACGATATTCCTCTTTTCTATTTCCAGCCTAACAGTAAGCATAAAATTTACATTTTCTTTTCCCTTTTTCTTCCCAAAGATGTTTGACTGTTATAGTGCACTTCAGAGGTATACAAACTTGCAAGTAGAGAGTTTTGCAGTTCAGAGAACTGTGTAAAAGGTGATACTTCAAAAGACAGAGTTAAAGACTTGTTTAATTTCTACAATGATTTTTAGTTTGTACCCTTCTGTGATCTCAGTGAACCAGTATGTAATGTGACAATGACTTTGATTTCTCTAACACCCTAAAATTTTACAATTTTTTTCAAATATTTTAATGTCTCTCATGATGTAACTGAAATTCTCTTTCTTTTGTATGCTAAAATGTTGATGAAAACCCACAAGAAAAGTGCTATATATAACAGTGCTGTATGGGAAGGAATGTATCATATTCAGAGTCTCCCTAAAAGCTGATCCTACATTCAAAGAAGTCAAACAAACTGTGAAACCCACAGTTACTGAGGCTGCTGAAGCTGCCTATTCTTCGAATACACCTTCTGATGAGAAGAGACCATTTTATGGTGGTTCTTCTAGAACGGAAATAAAGCCTATCACATTTATGGAGTAAACCTGCTTTTAAAATAGTTGTTCACAGCTTTGGTACAGCAGGCATAGAAACACAGGAAATAAAGTAGCCAAGAGACAAACAGGGCAGTCATAAAAGGTTCAAAAGTTATGGAAGGTAGATAAAATTTTTCTAAACTCCTGACTAAAATTATAAGTGAAAAATTATGTTTGGGATATTCTTTTTCCTTTTAGTTCATTTCTTGTTAAATATATTACATCATCAATTCTCTCTTTGTTACTCTTCACAGTGTCGATCAAGTTCTGTGGGAGAACAGGGTTACCTGGCCATCCCAGGTAGGCTGAGGTTATTTAATGTACCAAAACAATTGGCAAACTTTCGCATAGAGTGGTCTATTTCTGTTCTTGGGTTTTCTGTTTTTTTTTTTTTCTTTTCTATTAAAATATTGTGATGAAGTTTGTTCATTATTAATTTCTGAATTTAGAATTTGGAAAAAGATACTTTTTTGTAAATGGTTCTTCAGGAATTTTTCTTTCAAGTTATAACTCACATGTACACACTGAAAACCCAATCCACTTTGAAAATAAAAGAAAAATATTTTTAACTTTTTCACAGGAAAATATTGTTAGTCACTCCACACTTTTTCTTGTAAAACTAGAAAACTGAATATGGGATTCAAGAGGGAACCTCACTTTTGTATATGTGGACATTCTGTTTTTTAATTTTGAAACCCTAATACTTAAACATAGGTCATTGAACTATCTGGGACCTGGAGTTTTTGTTCATTTGTTCTCATATGAAATACACACATATATTTTAGATTCCCTGTGTTGTTTTGTTTGAAGCCAAAATAAGATTCAGTTTCTAGTGTAAATCAATCTCATTTCTGTTTCTAGCACTTCTTGTGATAAATCTATTAAATAATTTTTTTCCTTGTTGTTTATGAGACTGTAATGAACAGATGTTTTCCATTGCTTCCTTCCTCTCTCTCTCCCTCCTTCCCTTTCCTCCATTGCATTTTATTTAATATTCCATGGGCAAAGACAGTGATTTACAACCAGCATCTCATCTGAGCTCCCATTTTCAAACACAGCAGGTCAAAAAAGCTGGTTTAGTTGAGATATTATTCTGAGATATGAAATTCTGGTCCCAGGTGAGGCTGTCTAGGCCACAGAAAATGAAGCCTGAGGGTGCACAGTATTTCTTAGCTGTACTTTGTGTGACACTGATTTCCATGATCCTTTCAAGCTTACTTGTCTACATTCAATAATATTTTCACCTTACACTAACTTCCTCCATTTCCATTCCCACCTTAAAAAAAAGTAGCTTAAAAGTATAAATTAAAAGAAAAAAAAAAAACACCACACCTCTAATACATGCATTCTATTTCTAAAACTGAACAGCCTTCTTAGGAATCTAAAAAAAACATTTTACCTTTTCATTTATGACTTATTTATCTCATTTTTTGAAACACCTATTCCCAGAATAATTTTATAGGAAACCTAAAAATAACATTAAAATAGAGTGAAATGTAGTAAAACAGAGACTAAGTTCACAAAGTTCTAAATACTTATTAGTTTCTACAGGAATTCATTATATTTTCTCATTGGTTGTTTCACAGCAGTATAATACTAAAAATGCTAACAACAATTTTTATTTTATAACCTAAATATGGTTTCCATTTTGAAAATTCCAATTAAATTTCCTGTTGTTTCTCACATAGTAACACTTCTCTTTTTACACCTGACTGGTTACCTCCAAAACCTTAGGTTTTTTCTGACGTGAGGAACTGCTGGCCCACGAGTGTTGAAACACCTACTGCTAGGGATGTTTTGAAAACCTAAAATACACTACAAAAAACACTCTAGCAGACACAAATAGTCTTTAAAGTCTTTAAAGTTTTGGTTGCTTTTTTTTCTTTGACAAATATTAATTCAGAGTAAAAAAAAGTTAATTACAATACATATCTCAAAAACATCTACCCTCTCCAGTACACTGCAAGTACAAAATGAAAAGATTAACACACCAAGCAGTTCTAAGTATGCATATAAGGAGCTGAAAAAATGTAGATGTCTTTTGTTTTCTTTTACTGAAACTTCTTGGCCACAACAAGCATAAGTGACTGGTCTTTAATATTTTGTGATGCTCAATTCACTTCCCGGATGAGTATATTTCTGAGCTCAAAATATTGGAGCTAAAGGGGTTTGTTCCTGTTCCTTTAGAGAGGAACAAAAAACTGGTTTCAAAACATTCAAATTTTAAGTCACCAAGAATCATTATTGCCTTCTGAAGCAGTATTTTAACAATAAACTCTTATTTCTCCCTCAGTAGGTGCACACATGTACATTGATACATTTTATTTACCGTTTCAGAGTTACTCAGATTTTCCACCATTACAATTAAAATTAACAGATGAAGATTTACACATTACATGAATCTGATATCTCTGCAGTTAAAAACTTTCACTGCATTCCTAGAAGAATCCCAAGATGAAATACAAGGTCCTCAGATATGTCCAACATGGTCTTATAGATCTATATGTCCTGCCTTTGTCTTTTCCTGAAGTCAGAAAAAGATCACAGAATATTCTTCATGAAATTGGGACAGAGAATTTCTACAGGTATATTGAGTTTTATGACAAAATCAAGAATATTCTTTGAGGAATAAAAGCATGTGTTCACAAGATCACATGAAGACTGAAGTTGCAACTAGGAAATCTTTCTCATTCCAATTTGAAGAACCATTTGGACTCTGCTGAGGCAATTTGATGTGTCATTGGATCTGTCACTATAGTAAGGCTTAATACATCCTAGTACAAACCTAATTTTGGATTAAAAATTTCTAGCACATTAGGAAAGAAATCTGCCATGAGACTTTTCTGTTCAATTGCTTTCCTAAATAAGAATTGATTTGACTTGCCGAAAACCCCCCTATACATTCTCCCTTTCAGGCTCTTTACATGTTTTTTCTGCTTTCAAGTAAGTAAATAAAAATTTCTATATTACTGGGTTATATTCATAAACATCCTCAATGCCTTGACACTGCACACATCTGTGTTCACACTGAGCTCCTTTTTTCAGTTTCTGGACCCAGACCTTGGGACGATGACTCAGTTTCACAACAGAATTTATTGAACTCCTGTTGTCTGTACCACTGTAGATGTTTTTCTCTGAGGTCCACATGTTACTGTGGAGCATGCATCCACAAAAAAAAAAGTTTAGGACGCTTCTTAATTGTTTTAAAGCCAGACCTGGATTCCATGGTTTCTGCTTAGGGACGATTGGCATTCTTTGTGTTTGTGCACACATGAGATCCTCGTTTTAGGGCTATTGTTTCTGATACCCATGACATATTCCTATGCTGTTGACAGTTCATATTATTTTTCTAAAACTAAAAAAGAGCTCTGCCAATACACAGTGAGGACACCAGCTACATAAGGAATATATAAACTGAGATTTGTCTTTAGAAATGTGCAAAGAATGAGTGTGAGTTCAAACCCACCAGCAATTCATAGTGCTAGCTGAAATTTTTTGCATTGAAATGCCACTTTCTGTCTACAGTTGGGAATAAATGGAAACAGATAAGTAGTGTTATAGTCTCCAAACTCTCACCAGTTTCTTTATTTAGTTATATCTCTTTTGGGCTCCTTTCTTGGAACCAATGCAGATATAGGTGATGATGGAGAAAAGTCAGGAGTTGTAGTAAAATTAGCCGGCTCTGATTGAGATTGATGGGCTTTAATAACATTCTCATTCATGAAAACTACTGATAATGCTTACACTAACTACAGATTCCAGATAGAGCTCTACATGGCCATAAACCAAAATATATCAAAAATGTTTACACCTTCATGAGAAACTTTTTATTTGAGTTTAGTGATGAATATTTGTTGTTAACATAGAGATGGCCATGATCTCCAAGCATTCCTATTCGCAGAAAGCAAGACCAATATCAGAACCTTCAAAATGGAAAAAACAGTGAGTGGATACTGTAATATAAGAAAATGCAATATGCCTCTAACAGTAGCTTTGAAAATTATTCTTATTGTTGATCGACCATAATGTTGAGATTTTTTATTTGTTGAAGGCTGTAAACAAATGTTCTTTTATTTGTTGTTGGCTGTTGGTTTTCAGGGGGAAAAGGGTGCTGTTTTTTTTAAAAAAATGCTTATTTATTAATTGACTGGATACAGAAATATGGAATAAATCTGTGACCACAGTGGGCAATTTTCTCCTTTTTGGGAAGATGTGGAATGAGAACTGAACAAAGCATGTAGCTGCTTGTTCAAAGTATTCATAACTGAATGTGAAATAACATGAGAGCCGATATCTTTTGGCATCTCAGTTAATAGCTCAGACTGCACTAATATGACAATATAATATATTGTCTTTGTACAATGTAAGTCTCTTAATGTGCAACTTCTGGTAATTAGAGTATCAACATGTAGAAACACGAATGGATTGCACCCAGCCTAGCAGACCTAAAAACAAAACAAGTTTTTAAGAATTAATAGTAAGAATATCAACATAAAATTAAATTTTCATGCCATTATGATGTTATTATGATGTATACAATGGCAGTGTGCCTATCGATAAGCAACATAAATTTCTCTGTCTCTGAATTGGACCATGACTTTCATATGCACTGATTTCTTGGGAAAAACACATCTACAGTTTTTAAGCTCTTTGTATGTTATGCTTTATGTATAAGAAATAAATGTTATGTCATCCCATTCACTTCACAGGGCAAAGATGGACTGCTGCTTGGCTGTTGTAACCATGTTTCCCAGTGGCATCCCCTACTCACAGTGTAAAGGATTATTTGCAGGTGGTCACAGGATTAATCATGACCCAGATATAGTGGGACCATTTAAGATTGTGCCACATACCTGCCTGACTGTCCAAATATATGAACCCAGCTATCCCAAATGCAAGATGAGATATAGCTGTTAGTACACCACAGAAACTTAGATATAGCTGCTAAGCTGCTGGGAGGTGATTTACTTCTCTTGTTTGATCATTGTTCGCCATATGTGTATACTCTGAATTGTGCAGCCTCCACCATAACAAGAAAAGTAATTTCTTGCTTCTGTCTCCTTTTCCATCAAAATATCTTTTTTATCAAAATAACTAAGTCCTTTAAGCACATGCTGCAATTTTTTCTATTCTCTATAAAATATAGGTTAATATTTCTTAATATCAATGTTAATTTCAACTACATTTTTCCAGAATTCCAACTTTTGCTGTCTAAAAGAAAGAATTTTCATGATGACACATAGCCTGTGTCCCCTTCGCAACAGTGCGTTTTCAAAACTGTAGTTGCCCTTGACAGGAATAAGATCTTTTAGCAGCATGTTAAAAACAGAGATAAAACATAGTCATACAAGTTTCATAGCCATGTACACCACCTATTTTCTCTAGATAACTAATATCAAATACTGGTAAATTAATGTCTTTCAAGGGTTCCAGGGGAGAGAGGTTGCTGCTCTTTTACTCTTCAGTGGGATCACTTAAGAGAGCTGTTGAAAACTCAGTACAGATAATGGATTCTAATGCGGCACAAGCTGAGAGGAAAGAGGTGTGCAATTTACACATTTTGCTCTAGTGGTAGTATTGATTCTGTCCTATAAACCAACTTGTTCCCACATAAGACAAACATAAAACTGTCTGAACTGAAATGCACCAATCTGTCCAAAGCATCTTTTTCTGGAGGAAGAGAGAGAGGGAAAAAAAAAACCTAGAATAGCAAGGAAGGACGTAGCTTACTTTTTGTTCTGCTAATGGTCCCATCTGTGAAAATAAAGGGTGTGAAAACCATCAAAAACATCCAGGAACTTTTGCAAGGTGGACAGAGAAATATGTTTTCGTTCTGACAACCTTGAACTTTCAGAAAGACGTGATAGAGAAGAAACTAGATGGTGGGAAATATGGAAATAGCAAAGAGGGCATTGGATGGTGGTGTGGTTTAACCCCATGTGGCAACTAACCCTCACACAGCCACTTGCTCACTTCCCAGCAGTGGGATGGAGCAGAGAATCAGAAGGGTAAAAGTGAGAGAACTCGTGGGCTCAGATAAAGGCAGTTTAATAGCTAAAACAAAGCCATGCACACAACCAAAGCAAAACAAGGCATTCATACACCACTTCTCTTGGGCAGGCAGGTGTTCAGCCATCTCCAGGAGAGCAGGGCTCCATCATGTGTCATGGTGACTTGGGAAGACAAATGCCATCCTTCTAAACATCTCCCCCTGCCTTCTTTCTCCCCCCCGACTTCATGTGCTGAGCATGATGACATGTGGTCTGGGATAACACTTTCATCCCCTGGGTTCAGCTGTCTCAGCTGTGTCCCCTCCCAAATCCTTGTGCTCCTCCAGCCTCCCCACTTGTGGGGTGGGGTGAGAAGCAGAAAAGGTCTTGACTCTCTGTAAATACTGCTCAGCAGTAGTGAAGCCCTCTCTGTGTTCTCAATGCTGTTTTCAACCCAACTCCAAAACTTAGTCCTGTACTAGCCACTATGAAGAAAATTACCTGTATTGCAGCCAAAACCAGCACAGATAGATTTGCAAGTATAGGCACATATGCATGAGAAGTCTCTTCTGGATAAAGGCCTTCTATTTGGAGTAGCACCACAAAATGCAAGCCTTATCTCAGCTATATTAACATAAACATTGTCAGCAAACATGTCGAAATAAGTAAACAAAGGTAAAAACTAATTTCTGGAAAACAGCAAGAAAAAATAACAAAACACTTCTTCCAAGTGCCTGAAAAATAAGAATAAGGAGAAAAGCAGCCCACGCAGATTCATTAAGAACAAATCATGTCAAATCAATCTAATTTCTTTGTATGAAAGTTAACAGGACTTGTGGATGAGGGAAAGTATGTGACACATGTTGACTTTAGTAAGGCTTTTTACATTGTTGCACATGACATTTTCATAACTAAGCCATGGAAATATAAACTAGATGATACCACTGTTTGGTGAGCCTAGCTGGTTGGAAAACCACACAGAGAATAATTATCAGTGGCTCACTGTCAAAGTGGAGAGATTTATCAAATTGGGCTCTTCAGGAGCCTGTCTTTAATTTAATGTGATTCAATATTTTCATTACAATGTTGGATGATAGCACAGAGAGCAAGCCTATTAAATCTACAGATGACACCAAACTGTGACAGATGTGAAGACATTGGAGGACAGGATTAGAATTTGAAATGGTCTTGTCAAGTTGGAGAAAAAAGCCACATGTAAACCACTAATGGCAAATGCAAAACTCTATACTTAGAACAATAAACTCAACAAATCCATAACAGGGAATGTCTGTGTGAACAACAGCATTGTCTCTGCCAGACCTACTTCTGTTTAAACAGGAAACCTGCCTATATCTAAGCACTGCTGCTATTCCCAAATCCGGTATCTATTAGATGAGACCAATCTGACTTGCCCAAAAATCCATTGCTCATTTCCTTCTCTTTGACACAAAGTGCTTTGGAACAAGTTCTATGACCCAGAGATTTTCTCATTTCTTCTTCTGTCTCATGTGCCATACTCCTTACCAAAAATGACTGCCTCTAGATAGTCACAGAGTATTCCCTCACTCCTAGAGTCTTTGACTCTCCTCTCCATTTAGAGCATGGGTATGTCTTCCACCTCCTAATTCTCACCAGCTTCTAAGAGATACGAAAAATAGCCCTTCTGCAAAGTGTTGACTCTTCCTTTCCATTTTATCTTTTCCCAGTTCTCTCCTGATTGTCTCTGGTTTCTCCATTAGTTGTGCATCCTGTAGCTCTTTCTTGCTCCTGAACTTGCAATATATTAGCATCACACAAAGACCTACGCATCAGCTTCGTAAAAAAAAGACAAGGAATCTCAAGACTCCTAGTAAGAAATTTTCACTTGAAAAACTGGGATTTGTTCTAAATTACTGGTAAGATTCATGTGGCCTTAAATACCTCAGAGCAAGCTCTCTGTTCTTCAGTTTTTTGTTGAAGATGTGATCAGAGCAGCTGTGTGTTGATAGCAAGATCCAGAGGAAGGTGGAAAGTGGTTTTACAGATGCATATCTTCTAAGTGCCAGATAACTCGCAGGCACAATCTGGAATTTCCATGAGCCACTCATCTTCAACCTATTTCTTCCACAACATGGAACACTTATATTCAGTTATGTTGACCAGATTAAGCAGTGTTTTAAATCCCAGGTTTGGCAAGAAAAAATTTCACCATTCATCCCTTTCCCTTTGGCTGAAAATCATAACTTCACAGACGATTCTGCTCCTACTTAATCATGTCCCCAGAAATTTTCAGGTTAGTCATTAGTTGTAATGCTGCTGAATATGGATACAAGTCTGCATCAACAAACAAAATGAATTAAAGTCACACAGAAAAGGGTTGACTGCCAAAGTTGTAGTTAAGCACTAAGAAACTAAGACTGAAAAGCTGAAAATAAGCCATCAGTTCCATTTTGCAACAACAAAAAAAAAAGGAAATAGCTTTAGTGAGATGCAAAAGTAACAGATTTTCTTGAAAAAATATGCACAAAACCTTAAAGAAGTTGTGGATGAAGAGGAGGAATCCAAAGGGAAGCAAGGGGAAAGATCAGAGTGTTAGAAAATGTGTAGGATGATACAACAGTGAAATTGTTCTTCCTAAAGAAGTGAAGATTTGGGAATACTTTTCTCTCAGTTTTGTGACTTTCTGTCAATACCAGCATCTGCTCATGAATTAACTCCTGAACTTTCACAACTGACACATACCAAGATAATCCCCTCTAAAAGGCAAGTCTTTGCATTTGTAAGCCTTACTGCACTGCAATATTACTGTAGAACTAGTGGGTCCTATAGATCAGTCTTCCTATCTTGCTCCAGATAATTCTAAACAATTGTTATATAGATTTTTGGGGGAAAATGTCTTGGATTTGACTGATAAATGTATAAATGATATGTCTTCTTCCTCACCGCAAGACTCATCTGACACAGTTTTGAAGCCCTGTGCAATAACTTAAAAATAAGTAGGACATGCACAGCCCAATTTAAAACAATCTCTAATTGATTATCTGCTTGTAAATGACAAGTTTAGATACCTCTGTGGCTCCTTTTAGGATAGTTTTTAAGACGACCTGAGGCCAGACATGATTACAAAACAGCACTTTTAACTCTACAAATAGTTTTTAACCATATTTTTTCACACCCCAAAAACAATTATGCCTTTTCTCTTTTCATTGTATATTTTTCCTCTTTTGTCAGAAAAAAAAAAAGTGATAAAAAAAGCCTATATATCCTGCACTATTAATTATAAAGATGAGAATATAAATCTCACTTGATACTGTAGTAGGGGGATGAGTACGCAACCCCTTTGATTAAAAGGGAGCATCACATTGAGAAATCTACAAAAAGATTCTCACATAGTTAAGATAAGGCATGACAGTCCCAGAATTTGATCTTATTCCCCACCTTTTAATTTTATGCTGAAGGTAAAAGTCATGTATGGGTCAAATCACAAGAATTTAGCTGAGTTAGTTTTTTTTTTTTAATTGAAAATTCAATACAAAAATATAAAAATATAAAAAATACACAAGAATTGTTCAAGCAAAGACTGCAGGATTAGTGGTTTTAATGACAACATTTGTAAATAGTGGAAATTTACAGGTCGTAAATATGAAGAAGTGATTAAGCAGCACATTTCTTACAAAAATATTTTTGTTCTGCTGCAAACTAATGAAGAAGATAGATATTTTGCCTGTCAGTAATTTCTACTGGGTAGTATAGATTCACACTCAACAGTAATTGCCCAAGATTTTTAGTTCCAAAATCATTTATGAGGTTATTTCTCTATATATACATATATTTTTTTTTCAGACACACATGCATCTAATTTGTATGCAAAATTGCTAAAGGGAAAACCTCCCACATCACCATCATTACAAAAAGTCTTCTCATTCAGGTAACTCAGCTGGAGAGACTGAAATCTAACTGAATACCTTAACTAGCAGGAACATGTTCATTTAAATCAGATATGAATTAGTATCTGTGTGTTCCTTCTATAAAATCAAAAGTGAAGTAGGATTATTACATTGCATAGGTGGAAACAAATTTGTTAAACATGAGGAGTTTTTAATGTTGATGATAAAAAAAAAGTGCAGGACTACAAAGCATGCTTGTGCCAATTCTTAGTTAAATAAGATCCATTTCAACTAAAATCTTCAACTTGCTCCTTTGGCTATATATCCCTTCATATTCTGTGAAACTGGTGGACATCAGCTACTAATCATGTAATCACGTATTAAAACCTGTGCTTAGATATGTTTACTTGATGCGTTTTGAAATTCTATCTTTTGCTTCCTGATCATTCAGAAATTGAGTTAAATTTACTGTACAAGCTATGTCTCTGAAAAGTTGTAGTACGCATGTTAAAAAATTAGAAGCATTGACCAAATAGGTGAAAACATGTTTTAAGAAACATGTCTTGAAATCTGCTAAATGGTAGAAGATCTTGCCAAATATTGAAGGTTTTCAGGGCAGCTTTTCAGAACATAAAAGCCAAATCAGCCAACCATACACTTTTCATATAGTCCTGGCTCCTGGCATAAAAAAGGTTTCTAAGTTTCGGATGTTTGCTGCTAACAGACTGTTTTCATAATAGAAGGTAGATTCCTAAAGAACATAATGCATTTGAATATTGTTGGTTTCTCAGGATCAAAATGAATAAAAATAAACTGAGAGGAGGACTGTGATGTTATTAATCAGACAGCAGAAATAACGTTTCTATGATGACATCTACCTTGAATTCTCAAGATTATTATGAACAACTTTAATTGATAAGTTGTGCATGTTTTTTGATTTTTTTCTTTTACATTACAGACAGCAGAATGCCTGAAGGCATTCTAGAATTTTGCTAGGAAAATGATTACAATGAAAAAGTGTACATTGAAATTAAGCATGTTTTCTCTTTTCCTACCTATGATCAAAAATATGCTGGAGTCAATTTCCCTATCCCTTACTGCACAGAGCAGGCTCAGAGCACATAGGCTACACGTTTCAAAAGAAACTAATTTGGAATATTCACTCTAAAAATGCACCCAATATTCTTCAGCTGCCAAGAGACTTCCAGCACAGGAGAGAGACCAGACCCAGTCTGAATAACCCTCCCCAAAACATCTATATAACATGGGCCTTGGGTTCTCGGCACCAATTGTTACATATCACAGATACATTCCTATTTTGTGTACTTGGTAAAGTCATGCTAGGGTCTGTCATCACTGGAAAAACTGCTTCAGGCTATGAGATTTAGAAATTCAAGTTCTAATTTCAAGACACCACTTATTAGTTAGCCCCCCGGAGCAACTGAGGCCTTTGAGACCCATCTTGCTGGTGATTTTTTTACTAGGGGGAAGCATACACAAACCCACCAAGCCCTGATGTCATGTGCTCATTATACTCATGGTAAAATAGCTTCAGCAGAACAGAATTTAATCTCCAACATCCAGTTACTTGCTGAGTAGTATATACTGCACTTGGATGAGGAAAACCTCGGGTTGGGTTTCTGTTTCAAACCAGGGAGACTTATGGTTAAAAAGTAGGTCTTTCAGTACCTAGATTTATCTTCTTGGGCACACCACAAGGAATTGCTTCAGTATCAAGTAATATTTGCTCTAGTCCAGTCAAAGTGGGAGGCCAAAACAGCAGAAGGCAGTTTAACTGTAAATGGAAACTGAGAAAAATATTGTTCTCTGCTTCGAGAAGCCAGAAGATATTGACTGAGGTTACGTCAACAAAATAAAATATCCTATTTAGAATTTATAATAATTATAACCATTTGACTCATATGATTGTTTCAATATTCAATTTTTTTTCAGTATACCTTTTCTAACAGCATTTTTGACACTATTCTTGATTAGTTCTAATCAGACAGAAAAAGACATATTTTTAAAAGCAAACACTCTTCAGTAAGAGCTGGAGAAAAGTAGCTGCGATCACGCCTGTCTTGCTGAATGACACACAAAATCCATTGTGCAAGTGAGAATAGAAACCATATTTTCTGAGCCATAAGCCTGTAAATTTAATCAAAAAGTTATTTTTATTCTCTATTTAAGTATAATTATCATTAGCTATGAAAAAGCACTTTACCAAAATAGTTTGTGGAGTAATAGGTAAGGAAAAAAAGAAACTTGTAGTTAGTTTTTGAATTAATAAAAGGAAAAGTTTAATATATATGCTTGGAAAATATCTAGCACAGTTAAACAAGATCCATGTGAAATATATCCAACCATCTAAAAATGAAGGCAATTAGCAGCAATTATAGAGCTTCTTTCCCAAAACTATGTATTGTAAATCCTTTTAATCAGTGAAAGCACCAATAACATCAAGCCATTGTGTGTCTGAACAGGAAGCCTAGTATGTAAGATCACTTTACTTTTAATTAACTTTTGGATACCACTTTCTGCAGATTATTATCAGGAGAGGTGCTGCATAGAGGAAACTATGTATTTTAGGTTCCTATTAAAGGATTAATTGTATTTTTAAGTGCAATATGTTAATGAGGAGTAATGGTTGTTTGCTGGAGGTATACTGTACTTAATAGGTTGGTGGATTAAACAGCCCCTGCATTAAAAGGAATTATTGTATTTGTCATAAATACCTTTGAGGATAAATTTGCTTTCAACTGCTGGAGGAATTCTTTGATACAAAACATGAAGGATTACATGAAGGTGACAGGAGAGGTAGTCTGCATCTGTCAGGTGTGCTCCTGATCACAGGCCAAGAAAACTTACAAAGTAACCTGGGGCATATTACATTTAGAAACCGAGCCCTGTTATCAAAAATCAAAGAATCCAATGTAGTTGAATGTTTTGTATTTGGAAAGGGGAAGGGAAGAAGTAATGCATTTGGAATTTACTGTGTTTCTGTGCTAGCTGCTCTTTTTCTGCTGGGCCCAGTAACCCCTCAGAGGGCAACTGTGTTTATAACAGTATCTGCTACTGTAATGTAAAAATGAAGCTGCAAAAGTTGAGTTCTCAGTTTTTTAACACAAGCCCTAAGCCATGACCACAAAGGGTAATTTAAGAAGGGGAAAAAAACAAACCACCCAACAAATGAACAAACAAAAACAAACAATCAAACAAAACCCCCCCGAAACTTGAGGAAAAAAACCCCGAAGGAACTATCCAGAGTGAATACTTTTCATCTGCTGCTTCAAGACTGGGTAGTTTCGTATGAATTATTTTTCATGGGAATTTTGCAAGAATCCCTTCTAACCCCACCCACCCTTTCATGCTGGATATGATTGTTAATTTTGCAAGGGCATGGGTGGGGGGAAAATTACTACTGTGATTTTGGAGTAATTTAGTTTCTAGAGACAAGAGCTTCTTTTTTAGCAAGTGTGTAATCTAGAGTAAGCCTTTTCCTATAAAAGGTGTAGACTCGATTTTCTTTCTGTAAAGGATACTGCAGGTGTAGTTTGTTGACATTTCTGCAGACCCAAAGAGTGAGACCGTAGGGTGAAAGGGGGACTAAGATTTGATTTGGTTGTGCGGGGAGGACTGCACAAGTGGACAACCATATTATGAAGTGAGTGTGTTCACATATCAGTATAATGCCAAGGAGAGGGAGAAGGGGATAAACAAACTTTAGAAGGTCCCATAAGGAGAAAGAAAAATATCTTCATGTTATAAACTGCAATGAATGTTGGAATCACAGAGAAGGAAATATAAAAGAGCATAATGCAAGAGAAAAGATGGTTGGATACTAGTAAAAGAAAAAAAAGTGTACTTATGGTTATACATAACATATTCAAACAGACTTGTGAAAAAATTTTTAACTTAATTTGTGTTTGAATACCAGGATAACAGTGCTTGTAGTTTTCAAAAAAAATTTTCAATGGTACTCTAAATGTTGAAAGTAGATGAGACCCTCAGTCTCTTCAAGTGTTACAGGATGAAATTAAGGCATGTTACTGGAGAGAGCACGGATTTAGAGGAAAAGCACTGATCCCATGACCTTTTCCCTGCAAATCTCTCCTCCGCAAACCTGAGACAATTCCTTTTCTGTTTCAAGAGATACTTCAACCCTCACACTTCATGACAAGACACCTTTTTCAGAATAAAAGCTTAAACTTTCCTTAAGTATGTTTACACTTGAAAAACATAAGAAAGCTACAGTTGCCTTTGTTTATTTGTTTGAGGAGATCTTTTCATGCTGAAATTGGCTTGTCAAAGAAAACAGTCTGTGAGGCCCAAACAAAAAGTTTAATAGCTCTTGATGAATGATATTCAACTTTTTTTCCCAAAAAGTTCTAGCTCTCTGTCATAAGGAAGGATACAAGATCATGCAAGTCTTTTTGACTTGTCAGCTTCTTCTATGATTTTTCCTGTGAAGCTGGAAAAAAAAAAAGTGCAAAAATTCTATTTTGTTACTATGTTAAGTTAAAAGATCTACAGCTGTTTGTCTTTAAAATATACACATAAAATGCTACCATGCTTCAGGATGTAATTTATGTGTTATTGTTTCTTGCATGGAAATTACTAGAATTGTGGTTTCATAAGCTGTGATATTAATTAAAGCTTAGTGTTAAGTATATGAAGGCCACGAGAACCAAATTCTTAAAAACTCTAATAGAAAAGAAAATAAAGTGATAACAAGTAAGTCTAATATGCACTATGAATAAGGCATCCCTGCCCATGGCAGAAGGGTGGAAACTAGATGATGTTTAAGGTTGCTTCCAACCCAAAACATCAATTCTATGATTATGACTGCATACTTTAAAAAATGTAGGAATCAATAGAATGTTTACTCAAAGATCTAAGACATAGAACTTGTTTTCTGAACAGTTTAATAAGAAATGTGCCAGGGTAAGCGTTAAATCTGTTCCTCAGTCTCATTAGTATTTGTCATCTGAAAGTGTTACCAAGGAAAAGAAAGTCTAAGGTAGTCTAAAACAAGGCCAAAACGATTTATATTGGCAGTCAAAGCCAGCCTGCCAGTGCAAGTCAGTTTTTCCGACTCTTAGTCAGTGAGTCAAATAAAGAGAAGTGAGTCTGCTCAGATGGTTACTCCTGAAACCAATTAAAGGCAATTCTGAGGTTCTTTCAACTTATCCCATTATAACCTTCAGTAAACCACCACCTAATTTTTTTATTATAATTATTTGTGTAAATGCTAGCTCACAGACAATTAGTGTTCTCTGTAGGAACTCACGCACTGGATTGGCTTTGTAGAAAAGCATTGCGTAAAGTTAAATTACTTTAGGGATAAAGGATCTTTATACAGAATGGTTTTCTGAATCAATTCAGCAAGCCATAAAATCCCAACTAGCTAGTTTTGAAAACAGTATGTCTGGCTTATGAATTTAGTGGCTTGAGAGTAGAGCTAGTGGTAAACCTGAAACACTGAAAATTTATTTGCTGTCTTTGAAAATAATAATTGCATTGGTCTGCAAAGTCTGGGATGCTTTGTTACAGTTTCAGCATTAAAAGATTTTTACCTGTTTCAAATTCTTTGTGTTCTCCCTAGTAATCACAATTCCTTCTCTGTATCAGCTGGATAGATTCACAATTCTAAGTTTTAGGACATTTATTTTCTCCTTTGCAGTCATGTGATCTGTGGGAGGTTTCTCAGGATTTTTCACAGGTTTTGCACTATCAGCAGAGAACAATTTCCCTTAGTCTGATGTTTTGGTTTAATTCCAGCTGGCAACTAAACCCTACATAGTTACACTCTCATTTCTTCCCGGTGGCATGGGGAAGAGAATCAGAAGGGTAAAAGTCAGAAAATTTGTGCATTAAGACAATATAATAGGGAAAGCAAAAACTGTGCACACAAGCGAAGCAAGACAAGGCATTCATTCATCACTTCCCTTGGGCAGGCAGGTGTTCAGCCATTTCCCAGAGAGCAGGCTCCAGCACACCATAGCTCCAAGGCTTGAGAAGACAAACACCATCATTCTAAACGTTCTCCCCCTGCCTTCTTCTTCCCCCATAGCTATATGCTGCACATGATGCCGTATGGCATGGAATGTCCCTTGGGACAGCTGGGGTCAGCTGTCCCAACTGTGTCTCCTCCCACCTTCCTGTGCACCCCCAGCATCCTCCCTGGTGGGCTCAGTGAGAAGAAGAAAAGGCCTTTGAGTCAGCACCACTCAACAGTAACAAAAACATCCCTGAGTTATCAACACTGTTTCCAGCACAAAACCAGCACACCCATTCAAATATTCCCACCTCTTCTTCACTAAACATCACATTGATGATTGTTCATCTGCATTAGGATGCCCGACTGATTTGGAGAGAATCCCCACAAGTCGCAAGTCAGTCTAGAAATGTATTTACCTTTTAATTTATTTATTTTAAAGGTTTACAGAAACTAATCAGTTCTGATACCAGAGATACAGAGGAATGACCTCCCAACAGAGATACAGACTTTTACTTATTCAGCCCTATATCCTGTCTCTGAAATGATAAACCAGGCAACAGAGATATTCGTCCTCGTTTCCCAATTCAGCATCTTGTAATGCATAGTTTAGGGACATTTTCTTGCTTACCAATTTGGCTCTATGAAACTCAGTCCATATTTTTCTTTCTGGAGACTGATCAAAAGATCCCTGAATTCTCTTTTGGAGTTATTTTTAAGGACTGGCCTCAACATTTACACCTTCTTTCCTTGTAATATTCTGTTCCATCAAAGAAATCGATAGCTCATATCAGTAGCTTTTATCTTTAAAATGTAAGTTCCTTTTGAACTCTTTGATTAATTCCACTTATCCCAGTAATATGTTATTATTCATATAAACAGTTTGCTCTAAAAGATTTCTCAACAGCTCTTCATTCTGAGATTTCCTCAATTAATCTGCTGGGGGGAAAAAAAAAGACATAGATATAGGAAATTCCCTGAACTCCATCTTAGTGAATGTCAATGCAGGTGACTGACGACTTCTGTGATGCAGTCTTATTCTCCTAAAGTAAGTCAGAGCTCAGTCCAGGTAGTTCTTTGCCTCTTCAGGTCAACAGGCCTGAAGGACAGTAAAGTCAACTCCAGGTTGATAAAAGCTTAATCCTTGGAATTCTTCTCCAGATTCCAGATCAGTGGAAAAATATTTTCCCATTAATTCTTCCATGTCCTTACACAGAGAATCACTCATTCTCTTGCATATCTTAGAACCGTAGGGAATGACATGAATCAGATTCAGACTGTAACATGCAGGCTGCATTCAGTTTGAAATGTAAATATTTAGAATTGTGAAATTAATTTCACCTCAAGAGAACTCTCTGTGGACAAGCACTTGCAATGAAAGTAACAGCTAGGACTTGCAGTTAAACTGTGGCTCCTCAATCTGTGAAGACCACACAGATTACAGAACACACTGGTGCTAGCTAGGAGTCTGTCTGTGGCACTGGGGCAGGGAGGAGGCTGTGTAGCCCTGCCTATGAGGATAACAGGTGTGGTAGTTTGGTAGACCGAAAGTTTATACAGATTTTGCACAGATTCTGCCACTCAAAGTGAATGTGGTTTCTTGTTTCAAGGATTCTCGTGTACCAAGAATGCCAAGATGGAGGTGCTCAACAGCCTTTCTCACAGCTCTTTGTCTCTAGTTGATGAGTTCAACAAAACATTTATATATGCCACAGTTCTAATTGATCAATGAGGCAAAGAACATTACCAGGAGGAGTTCTCAAGAAAAAAATACATATATGGAAGAATTATTTAAATCTGCCATCCTCTTTACAAGTAATGCTAAAGGATAAAATCCAAACAAGCTACTCATTTGTCTGTTGCAAAATATTGCTACTAATGGTGAGAGTACTGACAAAAAGTGAACACACACACATGCAACTGTATGACAAGCTTATGTTTATATAATTTATGCATAATATGTGTAAACACTAGTACCAGTGCAATAAGGTTATTAGAGAAGACCTTGAAATATATTCCTTTCCCCTCAGTGGAGAACTTCATACTGAGGGCATTATTTTTCCAACTATTAGAACAAAAATTCTCTTGTACCAAAAAGCAGAGAAACAGAGTTTTTGATGCTGGTACGTAATTTGAAAAGGAGCTAGCAAGACTCCAAAAAGTTCTAATAAGCAGCCATAGAAAAAAACACAGTAAGAGATATTTTTTTCCGAATTCTTGAACCTTGTTACCTGTGCTGCTTCATTACATCTCTCTAATATGTGTTCAGGTATTATATTTTACATAGTCAATGGCAACATTTTTAAATAGTGCTTATTTAACAGCAGCTGTCTAGCTCTGTTTTACCCACTCATTATTTAAAGCATATTTTTCATCATATTTACAGTATTTAATTGAAACTACAGTCTTTTACCAGTGAGAGAGTGTCATGTCAGCCTCAGGTTGAACTTTCCCAGACTATAGATGCCCTGAAGTTCTTTTGCTTTTCCACACTGCTGAGTGGGTGGGGTATAGATGACATACAGATGCATCATCTAGAAATGAGTGGCACACCAAATTCTCCTTGACAGAGCTACTGGTTGACCAGCAGCCTCAAAGGTTGGTATGGCTGCATACTGCCATTGATGTGTGCCATCAACTAAGTACGTATTATTTTATAATGTATAAAGCCACTTTGCTGTCATGGCACTGGAAACTTACCACAGTGCTGGCACCTATCTAATGGACACTGAACTATGTACACTGAAGTGACAGCTGCACTGATCAGATGTGGTTGGGAAGGAGAACAGGCGACTACCTAAACAACACTTAGACATTGAAATAGACTGTGAGAAGGTGAAGAAGGCATTTTCAAAATTGTGAAGAATAAAGCAGAAGATGCTGAAGGATGGTGGTGTTTTGTCTACGAAAAGGTGATTTCTGTGCTTAAGCCAATGCAGCCATCTGCATGTCCACCAAACCTGGTTCATCACAGCTATTAACTAGACCCCGTTTTATCCATAGTTTTTTCACCTGCAGCTGCATTTCACCAATGAATGAGGGATAGGGGCTTAAACAAACACACAAACAAACAAACAAACAAACCCAAAACTCACTAATCTATTTTGAAAATAAGCTCTCAATAATTAGGCTGGAAGGGATGATTTCCCTCAAACACCTACCTGCAATTAGGTAAAAAGATATGAATAGTTAAGGTTACAATGAAATTTTTTACTTCCAGATAAATTATATGTTTTGTTTGAGATAAAACTTATATATTACTTCTACCTATCTTTATGTTCCCGTGAGAAAAATGAGAGAAAATAATTTCAGGTTGGTCCAAAATTGATTTTTTCCACAATTTTTCAGGTCAGCCAATGAAGTGAAAAATCAATTCTTCACACAGCTTTAACTCAGGCCCTTCTTGAATATAGAATTATTACTTTCCTCATGAGCATTTTCCATGGCATTCCTCACCACATAAATTAATTTATCTTAATTTGGCATAGATTAATTAATTTATCTTCACAATACTTTTGCAAAGAACTGGGACTGCTATTTTGATTTCACACAAGAGAAGTTGAGGTTTAGTTACATTAGAGAGCAAAAATTGCTCTTTTGGATGCTCCCCACAACTACAATCTAATTTAGCAGAGTAGTTAGCTGTTGCATAAAATCCAGAGCTCAGAGCACAGACTATTTAAAAGGTCAAGGCACATTTCTCACAGACATCAGCTTCCCCTATGCTTCCGTAGTGCTTTTGTGAACTGGGTTACAGGGTTTGATGCTGGACACCAGAGACTGGAATCCAGTCAGCTGTAAGCTAGGAGAAATTTCCTTTAAAGAGCCATCGCACAGGAACCAGTTCAGAAGCACAACAGAGTTAGAAATAGTTAAGAAGGATAATAATAAACTAAAAGAATATGTATCCCCTGTAACAGTAAAGTACTAACAGTGTTGGATTCTGCGGTGCTCTGATAGAAGAGAGGATACAATACTCTACTACAACACTCTGCTACAAGCCATCAAAAGCTGCTGCCAGAAATGAAAGACTACACAATGAGGGATACAGGATGAGATCATGCATCTTTAAATCATGAATACTACAATGATGATGGTGATGAATATTTGAAGACATATCTGCACCCAGATACAACCAGGACATTCCACTGACAGGACTGCAGGTTCAATGACATGCCAAAATTTGCCTATATTGTTCATCCCTATTCACATTTTTTAAATAGTACCTTGACATATTGCTTGAGATCCAAGGCAACTCACTTAAAATCATGTGGGACAAAATCCTGTGCTTTAGTATGACACTGTTAAAGTGAAACCAACTTTGTGATTCGTCTGTCTCAACGTCTTCCTTCAGTCTCATAACTGCACAAGCAAAGTGATTTTCATTCTGAGATGTGATTAAACTCACATTCATGTGCTGATTGAGGTGTAGAATCTTTTATTGGGAAAAAATATAGACTTCAGAGTTGGCAGCGGAGTGCTACAGTACTACACTCTGTGAGACCATTAAATTTAATCCTTCCTTCAGACTCACTCCAGGGGTGATTTCAATTAAATTTGTTCAAAATTTATCAGTTTCCTGCATGTATGCATAAATGATTCAGAGGCACTTACACATTCACTGAAACAGAATGTATTGAAGGGTACATATTATTATTATAACTTTTCACATGTTTTTCTTTTCATAAAATTTACCTGAAAGGAGCTTCTATTACACAAAACTCTAGTCCTCTGCATTAAATGTTCTTGCTGTTCATTTGGAAATCAAATCTATTTTTCAATGCAAATCTTGAATATTCCTTAGCCATCAAAACTGCCCTTTCCTTTGGCATGATGGTGCAGCTACTTCCTAGAGGGAAAATGATGACATTTATTTTACTAATGACTTGAAAATCTGTTTTCTGTCTGCTGCTATGAAATATGGCATTGTCGATTCTGATGTAGTTTTCAGAAGGTGTGATGGAGTTTGTGCATTCAATTCATCATAACTTCTTTATTTTCTCAATTAACATTACGGGAAGTGCACTTTTGCACTAAAGAAATACATCAGCAGTGAGAAGAAAAACAATTAAAGCTGCACAAGAATCTCAGAGATAATGTTAGATAAGGGGGCAAGCACTTAGTTCACAATAAATGTGTTTGCTCTTATCTGTCTACAAGAACCTATTAGACATCTTAGTGCCCTGAAGAATTTATCTGCAGGAACACATTGGGTAAGGCCTTTGTTTCTTAACGTGTATCTGTACCTGAAAGTACTGCTTGAGTACTTACCTGTGTGCCTGTTTAGGGATGACAGCTTCATGCCTTTCATACCCACAAAACTTCCAAAGCCCATGCTAGATCTACCTGTGGTTTGGTAGCTTCTCACATCTGCCCAATGGAAAAAGGAGAGAGGAAACTAAGTCGTCTTTCTGTGTCTGAGTAAAAGACCTCTGCACACTATGTAAATCAACTGTTTTATCAGAAAGGGGAAAAAGATCAGCAAGCTGATAGAAAATATCTATTTCTACCAAAATATATTAGAGCATCTTTGGTTGTAGCCAAAGTCTCAATTGTTAGCAAGCTATCAGGATTAAGCATTACATTTTACTCATCACCTACTGGATTCTGATGCTTCCTCCTATGGAACAGCCCTCACTCAATAGCTAACCAACCCACTTCAATAAGACTGCTTATTAAATAAACTATCATTCTGACTGAGTAGGAGTTGCAGACAAGACTAGCATAGTAAGCATTTTGTTTTAATTACCTGCTATAATTCAATCTATTTATGCTTTTGTTCTGATTTCTTTTCATGATTATAAACTCTGGGAGAACACAGAGCCTTTCTTAAGTTATGCTTTATAGCTTTCTTTCAAATGAACTTAACCTGCATTTTAAAGATGACATCAGATGTCATCTTCTGCTTCATCACAAATGTATGAGCCATGAACCACTATGCATAATCTGACTTGCTAAAGCTGACTTCTTGGGGACACCTTCTCTACTCCCTCCACCAGGGAGCAGGGCAGGATAGTGGCTTCAGAGACTTAAGTGGTTCCTCTCTAACGCTGGCAGGACATTCACAGAAAATTAGCGTGCATTCATCTATCAGCTACCCTGAAAGTCACAGTTGTTCAAAAAAACCTGAAAAAGCAGCATTGATAGAAACCATAAAATTCAAGGTAGCATATACCGAAGTTAAGATGTAAAAATTGCCACTGTGCTCTGTCGTCTAGAAACCAGATCTTCTACACTACTCAATTCACTGCATCATTTTACTTATTTCATGCTGTAATTCCTGCAGAAGACTAATGATGTTAGTGCTCTGGCTTTTAGTCTGCAGCAGATACCGCTACAGTTGTTTATTTTCATTAATTTGGTCTTGGCTGGCATTATAGAAAAAACACAGCTATACATGATTTGTTTGTACAGTGAGTAGCACCAGGGAGTATTGGCCCATGACTTGAGCTTCTAAGAATTACAGTAATGAAGATGATTCCCAAAGGAAGGTATGCTTGGCAACTTTCAGATATAAGACAATAAATTTTTCTACCTTCTTTGGAGATAGAAACCAAAGGGAAAATGGGTGGTGCAACTGTTGCACATTTTTTATATATAGCTGGGAAGTTTCCTGGAATAAGTCCAGAGAAATATTTCATGGCCCAATCGTTACTTATATAAAATAAGCTAGTGCATTAAATAATTGCATCCCTTTTGGTCTTTAACTAAATCACGTCCTAAACTATCTGAAAATTGAACCTCATGATTCTTTTTATCTTTGTACTTTGTAATAGTTTGAATTAAAAAGGTGTTTAAAATTTTTAACCAGAATTTTTTTTCAACTAGACACTTAAAATCAGGTATCTGAGGCTTGCTCATTTAGACTCCTAATTTCATTCATTATAGTCCCATATTCAGAATTTAGGAAACAAATAATTTGATAAAACCCAAAACTCTAGAAAAAAATATTTAACTTAAAATTATGAGGAAGATTTGTCTGTATAAATTATGAAAATTCTGGCATCTTAACCTTTCAATAAAACAAATTAATAAGTGAACATTAACATTTGCCAGTAGTTTATATTTTACAGGTAAAACAAACAATTTCTAAGGATTTTGGGCAAGTGTTTGCCATTAATATTTGAAACAAAATTCTAGTTATTTTTAACTTACAAATTTCGAAGAAATGGAGTATTTAAACCTATAAGAAGCAGAATTTTGTTTTCAGGTCATATTTGAAAAATGCATGAGGTTTAAAGCCCCACAGTGTATTAACATCTGAGAGGTGCTTTGTGTTGTCACAAGTTGTAAAACTTATATGAGAGCCCTGTGTTAACTCTCTTGTGCTTCTGTGCACTGAAGCTAAACAAATTAGGTATTTCACAAGGTAGATTAGTAAAGCCCTTAATACCTTAGTATATAAATGCTAATACTGGAACTCTTAAATAAGGTAAGCAGAAGGAAAATTAAATCCTAAAGGGAAAACCAGTTGTGTCTGCAAACCCGAGGCAAGCCCCCCTGCAATTTCAATAAGTTAATTTACCCTTTTTTTCTTCTGGTTAGTGAGGAAAGTAAATTGAATGCTTTAGCAAGAAAATAGTTTAAGGTAATCAATCCAAGATAAAAAGTGAAGGAAAAAATCCCCAACCTAGCCCATTTTATCCTGATGCATTTATATGGTTCCATAAAAGTACCTGGGTCTTCATAGAGCATTGAGAACAGGTCATTGCTTCGAAAAGCTCACAGCTAATAAGAATTGACATATCCTTTTACTATTGGACATGCTGAACACATCTTGCCATGATGTAACATAACTCCTTCTGCATCACTCCTCCTTCCTCACAGCCCACTTTAAAGAATCATATTTTAAGGCTGGTTTAATGTATTGTTTTAGGGGAACTTGCATAGCTTGCAATAGAATGGTTGCACAAATGGTATGAAATATCCAGCATGAAATGAACATAATGTGCTGAAGTACTGGAATCACATCAATGATGATTCCCAGATATATTTTATACATATTTTTTCTTATATTATCACATAATTTTGTTAAAATTTTAAAAAGTGAACTTGAAAAAATAGAGCACATTCTAGCCAGAGCTGTATTTTTTACCAAAGCCTGTACTGTAAAACCTGTCATAAGTGGCACTGAAAAACTCTTTTCAAATGTAAACAATTATACTACCTACTTTAACTGGCGTTACTTTTTCCCCCCAAGGGGAAAAAAAGAATTTCGATTCAATGAAACTTACTGAAATTCCCTTAAATTTAATTTACTTACCTCATTTACTTATTTTCAAATACCTAAATGTCACCATTTTTCCTTCAAGAGAGGAAAAGCATGTAACCCTCACTTTTAAGTTACCTCCATCTTAAATCTTCTGAAGGGCTCTTGACACATAACAGACACTCATACTGCCACTTTCTCTTGAAAATCATGGGATCCTGATGAGAACCTTTATTGCATGCAGCCTCACAAAATGATGCAGCAAAGATGAATGCAATAAAACAGTGCTTGATCAGACACCAGAACACAGACCTAAAGTGTCTAGTCAGAGAAAAGTGTGTGACAAGCAAATCAAATATATTTGTTATTATACTAATTTTCCTCTTGTAAAGAAAAAGAATTTGCCTCAGCCAACAAAATGACTTTAAACCACTTCCCTTTATCCTAGGTCTTCATAATAGCATTCAAATAAGAACTTAGTTCAATATGGAATTTGCAGTTATATCAGAAATTATTAAGTATCTAGAGAAGCTGGGAGATCGTAAAAAATAGGGCAAAAGATGTAAGACAGACAGCAGTAAATTTTACTGACAGGTAAATTATTGGATCAAATGGTGACAAACCTAAGGCTGGCCTTCTGATTGAGCTGCTCTATAAATGACTTTGGTAAAAAACAATGGTTTGTTCCTGAAACAGCTGGTGTTGCAAATTGAGAAAATATGGTCTACACAGAGGATGATCTGTCTGTAAGCAGGACACTTGCATTGATTGGTTCCTCTGCCTAGCAAACGCAGAAGAATGAAGAGTAACGGGTAGAGGATGAAATTCCAATGTTTGTAGTGCAGGAAACTCACCCCTAGGGTTTAACAGGAATATGTGCTAAAAACAAAGGACACACCAAGCTTTAAGCAAGTGAGGAAGAAGGCCAGTGCTAGTTTACCCATCACAACATGAACCTGATCTACTGTAGGGGGAAATAAAAGGGAAAAAAGGTAGATGTACTCTGGGATGGATAGACATTAATGTCTTTATACACAGCCCTGTGAAGAACCCATCTGAAATGTCGTTATCTATTCATGCCATGCACATTCAGAAGAGCTGAATTCAAGCCAGAACACAGAACACACAACAATGAAGAGAATCAAGCCTATATTGTAGCCAGAAACCAAGAGAATTGGGGCCATTGTCCTAGCAAAAGAAAGGATGAACACACAAGGAAGTAGCTCAGAAGGCTAGTATCAACTAGGATAAATTTAGGCAGGGAAGGACTGACAGAAGAAAAAATAAAAGTGATCGAAGACAATACTCATGAAAAGGTATGGGCTGAAATTAGCAGATGGTTCTTTGCGGACAGAGAGTTGAGATTCTGGAAAAGTCTTCCTGTGGCAGAGAAGACATAAACAAATCCTGGCCAGCTACAAGACCTGCAGACTGTAACTGCTGACACTACTGCTTTCACCATGTTAGAAAGATGCTTTTTTCTTTCCACTGTGATGTTAATGATTGAAAGACAATTTTTTTCCCCCTCAAAGTTTTAATTTGTATGAGAAAAGCTATGTAAACTACCTGCATGAAAAATTAATGTTCCGCTTTTGTAAAATGTCTTCTAATACAGATATTTCCCATGGGGAAATCCAGCAACATGACTGTATATGGCATGGGGAACTTTTTGCCAAAGTTCTGGAAGCATGTCACTACTCATATGTGACACAAGAAATTCAATCCCCATTGCAAAGAAACTGGATGTGTTTTTTTCCTGTCTTATCTAAACCTCCTTTAACAGTAGGTCTCAGAAATTTTATCTACCTTCCTATTTGAGAAAGCTGGGATTTTTATGACACTGATGAATTTCAAATGTAGAGATTTCAAGCATCCAGATTTCAGTTCTGCAGAAGCTCAGTTTTATAAAGAACAATATCTTTTTCCATAGTCTTTGGCACACAAAATGTAACAACAGCAACTCTTAAAAAAAAAAGAAAAAAGGAAAGGTTACTGAAATCCATATGAAGGTTCAATTGTTTCATCACAAGAACAGTTTTAGAATATGGGAGGCCAAAAATCATACATATGTTGAGTTCAGAATTTTTTTCAGTCTCACAGGTGATCAGTGAGAGTTGAGAAGTCTTCATACTCCATTGAAGATGGATTTGACATTACTATGTTACTGGTGATGTCAAACATAGGCCGCTCTGGTTTGTTTTCCCTGTCAGTTCATGCACAGGAGCCAGACAATTTAACTACTCAGGGGACAAGCTTGGCAGATGAAGAACCCAGATGCCAGTTTATGGATTTTGCTTTTCCAGCAGTGGCATTTGAATCTGGTTGGCCTTTGACTGATTTTTATTGCAGACATTTTCAAGCTGCTATGTAGCTGGTCTATAACAGGATTACCTTTCCCTTTGAAACAAGTTGTTGCAAAGACATTTCTAAGTATGAAGATTTTATATTATTTTTAAATATGATTAATGTTACGCAACTTGTGTAGGTATTGTTGGGTTTGTAAGATGGGAATCATTGCATACAAACTAGATATCACAAAATACAATAATTTAAAAACCAGAATATTATTGTTCAGGTGGAAATAAGATGTTTGATGTCTATCCAATGCCTATCCAATGTAACCTATTCTTTTTGGTGTTTACACAAAAAAATTGAGGTTAAAAAAAAAAAACCAAATCCAAATGTATTCCTGAATTAGCGAGTTTTCCTTCCACAAATCCGTCCTTGGCCTCCTCTCTGTCTTACGTAAGTCAACAAGTTTTGTGCATCTGTTATGGCTCCACTCACACAGCCACCATCTTGATGTAATATTTCTGCAAGATGAAAACAAATTTTTCCAGCCCTCCACTTCATGAATAAAGCTTTTTTTACTATTTGACTTAACAGGAGTAAAAAAGAGACTTGAAGACAAGACCAGAATACAGACCGCATGAAATTCCCAAGTAAGCCTAAATGTGTCTTGGACTCAGTCTCCTGGACAGACCATTGGTCCCCCAAGACTGAATGCTGCAAGTGAGCCCAAAGAGGAGGGTGAATCACTGCTGGCATGTCCTGAGTTACAAAGAGTGATTGGAACAGGTAACTGTGTGCATGGTACTATACTTGTGCTTCCTAACATGTGCTGGAAGAGGAGTGCACAAAATGTCCAGTCTTTAATCAGTGGTATGTGCTTTATTAAAGAGGGCCTGGAATGCTCTCACCATCTTACAGTTACAAGCACAGAGCTGGTTTTGTGGTTTGGTTTGGTTTTTTTACAAGGTAAATGCTCTGATATATCTAAAGCCAGGGTAAATATACATATGTTTGTCTAACATACCAGGGTGAGGTTCTATTCTAGAGCTTTGTTTCTGTTTAACTAAATAGTATTTCTTTGAATCGTTGCCTAAAAATGTATTACCATCTCCATTTATAATTATACTTTCACAAGTCAAACATCTTATTTTACTTTCTTTGTTAAGATACTCTGAGGTATATGATTGATAGAAAAAGAAATTCTCCACCTTTTCAGACACACAAAGCAGACCTTGGTACATGACTTCTCTCAGTTACAACAGCAAGATTGAGACTGAACCTGTTTTTCCCTATAGATACTGCAATCATGTCATATAGGCTTTAAAAAATTCTTCTCCGATGCATTTGGGTATAAACATACATTAATAATCCTTTCTTCCTTTCTGAATTATATGTATCTTTAAAAATATTTGTTTTTATTAAAATGTAATCTTCTAAAGCACATGATATTTACCTAGGCTCATGCTTTCATCATAACTTAATCTGTCATATTTCAGCTGGATTTGCTTTTCATTCAGACTTCTCCATTGTCCTAGCAGCATTTAGAACTGAAATCAGGCATAATTTACAATATTTTTTCATGCTAAAGCATACATTTAAAATATTTGTGGCATTATCACATATTAATTCTATGTATAGTCATCGTATTATAAAATTATAAACCCATATACAATGGCTTCAGAAAACCAATGATTATCTGTTCTTTATTGACTGCCACAGCCAAGTGTCAGATGAACAATTCTTTTTTTAAATGAAGGGTAATGCAATTGTTTTCTTATTAATTTTCTTGCTTTAAAACTTACCACTGTGTCTTTTCAAATACAGTGAGAAGTAACACGGTGAACAGCTCTACCAGCCTAACAACTCCAGGTCACTCTATCACTGTTGGGAATATTGTTTTAACTCTCCATAGTCTTTATAGCCTAAATTTTTTCAGGCATTACTAAATAAAACTTTATAATGACATCAAGGATATAATTAACTTAAAAAAGAGGAAAGCAAAGCATAGTTAAGTTAAAAAAAATTATTTGAATTCAAGTACCTTTCCATTGGGATCTGTAAAATAGCTAAACACCAGTACTGAGCTTTGTCCTAGAAGACATTTTCCCTTCACAGTGATGAAAGAAAATGAACCGTGAAGAAGATGGGTAAGAAATGCTTGCTTCACAGTTAAAATGTATACAACTAGAAATTATGTTTCTGAACAGAAATATTGAAATAATGCATCACCTCAAATATGAGTCATCCACTTGCATACTCTAAGAGTTGGTTTTGGATGACAGGCATCCTACTCAACCCAGGTAGCATAATACCCCACCCACCTTACAGCCTAATACTGAGCAACATCAGATCAATGGGATGAAAGAATTTCAAGTTACATTCTATTATCTACCCAAACTGCCACAGAAAGAAAAACACATTCTAAATTATCTTATAGCATCCAATGTGACAAATACTCAAATACAACAAATGTATTTGGTGGTGGTTTGCCATAGGAACAGATATATGTTCCTAATTCCCATTTCCTAATGGTGTATGATTGGTAGGAGATAAAATTAAAAGTGACGGTTTCATCCATACTGGTGAATTTCATGCTTGTGCAAGCCTTGTTCTTCTGGCTGGAAGGAGACCTAAGGCCACAACATAGTGTAATGTCTGCACGTCTAAGACCACTGATGAACAAAAAATGTCAGCTACTTGTGCTAAAAGTTGTTCTCATGCCATGTGTTGTCTAAGATTTCCCTAAACGTGTGCTTTGATCATCAAGTGCAGCTCTTTGATAGCATACTGAGACACTGCCACTTCACGCCGATGTGCAATCCTCCACCTCCAACAGTTTCTCAAAGAAATAAAGAACTAAACTTACCTATTACAAGGGGTTTGTTTTTGTTAGTGGTTTGGGGTTGGGTTTTCTTCCTGTCTAAAACCCCATTTAGTGCTTCAAAAATGTACTTGGAAAAGGTTAAACATGCTCAACCTGATACTGTCAGGTAACCCATGGAGTGCACCAGAAGTGACTTGTGTCGCACAGAATTGCAATGAGGGAGTTCACATGAGGAGTCTGCCTGTGTGTGTGATTCTCTGACTGCCACCAGTGCTCTGTGCTTGCCATGGTGCAGACAGATTCCTTGACCCAAAATTGTGTCACAGACTTATTTTCTCCTTCCATCTAGCTTTCTCTTTCCTTCTTTCTCCTTCCTCTATGTTTGCTGCTGATGGACAAAAGAAAAAAAACATATTTCCAGGCAACTTGCTATATTTACAATCAAGTGACATGGCAGCCAGACCATTACTTATCAACTCTCCATTAAACTTTAATAGATTAATCATCAATTATTGAGGGATTAATGTTCAGATCCAGCTGTGCTGTCCCAGTTCAGTTCACAAGTGCCAACAAAGATACTTTATGGCCTACACTGTTGAGCATTCAGATTCTCAATCACCTCTTATTCTCACATCTCAGCTTTCTGAAGCAGAAAAAAGAGGATTTTTAAACTGAGTATGCAGACAGAATGAGAGAGAAGAAGAAATTTGAGTTAAAGAATGATTTTCCAGTGCATGGGATTGTTCTGAGTTTTGTAAATAAACATCTGCACTTAAAAACTAAAAAAAAAGAAAAACAACAAAAAACAACCCAAACTCCAAAATCCCACCACTTGAACAGCAGCTTTTTAAACTAGGTAAAAAATGCTAATCTGAAACACATTATGCATAGATTCTGTAACATGAACAAATGCATATCTGCCACATAGTGGCAACAGAAAGGGACAGTGGCTTATTACTATACAATAAAAGTAAAATTACCATTCTAAACGTAGCTGAACTTTGGATCTAAAACCAGAGCAATTTTTATAATAGCTGTACATATTTTTAAAAGCTTCTGAGACACAGAGGGCACCAATAAGAGTAGCAGATGATATGAAGTGTTCTGATACTTTCCCCATTAAGAATGAAAACTGAAATTCTGCACCATGTATATATTTTGTCAGCTATAAGTACTGAAACACAGGTCAAGAGTCAATAAGACTTTAACTAAAGGAATTGGTACTTAACATACCTTCTTTGGAGATCACTGTGTACATGCCATAAAGACAGGCTCTGTCAAGCAATCTTTCCCTTCCCCTACCCCTGCCAATATCAGTCTACCTGTCAATCCACCTGCCTATTAGTATGCTGTTCAAGGTTGAAAAGAAATACCAAAGCAGTGTCTCTAAGTCAGCTTTCATTGCCACAAGGAATAAACAACGAACAGAGAAACTTCAGCACCAGTTCATTATAGTCACTTGTAAACAATTAAGAATGATAAGCAGAGTCTGTGAGTAGGCAGGTTATTACTGAGGTAAAAGATATAAAATCATAATAATATAAAATAAATATTAAATATTTAAAATAATAAAAAATAATAAAAATAATTAAAAAATATAAATCAGGGTACTGAAGCTGTCACCTGCAAATCTTACAGGGGAAAATGAAAATGTATATTGATATATAAGGAAGGGCACCATTGTGAAATGCTAAGTGTAATACCAATCATTTTGTTAGCTGATTGTTTTCTTTGATGAGCCTGGGAAATACCAGATGGAAATAATTTTGTCTTTGGATTTCACAGAAGATTCAAGTACATGGGAGAGGAGATTGGAAAATAAAAATTCAGTGCTGTCAATACAGGCCCCATAAATGTTAGCTGGGGCTGGGCTATGAGGCTGACTACATGAGAGGTTATTTAGCAAATATCTGCCGTACTCCTGAGTTGACAGGCTGCTGGTGCTTTCCAGACTCCATGAGCTGTGTGTATCGCTCTCACAGATATGCTTGCACAAGAGTGTGTGCTCCAATATATTCTCCTTAGAAGAGACAGACACGTTGTAGCTGCATACTGTAGACCAAGGTCTACCTCTCTGGGCACAGGGGAAACTTTTATCAAAGTGAGTTAATAGTTGGTACCCCGTTAATTATGGGCGGAATCGTTACAATGTCCTCAACCACACCTATAAACTAAAAAAACCCTGAAAGAGCACCAGTGGACTTTGCTTGCAGCACAACCCTCTGATGGATATTATGAAGGAAAATGAGTAATGTTTCCTTCTGTTCATTTGGCAGTGTATTGGAAGACTAATAAAATCTGCATTAATTCCAGAAGAAACAAATGTGCAAGAGGACATACATTTAGACTACCAAGCTGGTTTGCATTTCTGACTGTCCTGATGCTTTGAACAGTTATTTTAAAGCGAGTTGAAAAGAAGACTGGTCAAAAGAAAATTTACATGTGTATTAAAATAATTTTACAAACATTTAATAGAAATTGTCACTCTTTTCTCAATGTTGATGGAAAGAATAGACCTGAAGAGTCTTTTAGGGAGAAGAAGACGAAGGCAGGTTTCGTGACTATTTCAAACATATATACATGTGAATATATAATTTTGGTTTTAGCTTTGGAATAATTCTTTTTTTCCTCTTTCTTTCATACATTCGCACACACGACAACAATGCATCTGACTAGAAATCATTTGATACATGTATTTGACATAAATTTGCTAGCAAGCCAAATACACAAGACAGTGTAAGTCTGTAGCTATACCACCTTGGGCTTTGATCTTGTCAGATCTCATAAACTAAGCAAGATTGGGCCTGCTGTGTAATTGGGATGGAAGACCTCCAAGGAAAACCCAGCTGTTGTAGGAAGTGGTGTTGGTCACTCAGTAGGTGGTATTCTTCACTCTGGCTCTGCACTGAATCAATGCCGTGCTAAGATGCTGCTGGTGGTATTATCTGTGCACCATACATAAATCTAAGATGCTGACCAAGTGGGCTAATTAGATATCCCCTGGCACATTTCACAAGAGCTAAAATTGTTAACTGCAGCAACCTGGACAAAGTCCAAACCGAATAAATACATTATGCCAACTTAAATATTCTCTACAGTTGCAACTAAATAAAGTACTTAAATACATTTAATTCACTGCATACTGTTTTGTATCATTTATGTACATTGTTAAAAAACTGCCACATTTTACTCTAGAGGTGATGACATTTCACTGTTGGTTGAACTAATTCCTTCATGGCCTATAAAACACAGCCACAGTGAAAAGCATCTTGTACAAGTAAATATTTATGCAGAGCAGTTTTACTGCTATGCAATTTGTTTCTCGGAATATATCATACGCCTTAGTTAGGCCAAGTTCTTTTTGTGAACAAAAAATAAAATTAAAAGAATTGTCTTATAGTTTTAACTCCTTACTAATTCATCATCTAGGTAAAATTCATCATCACTATGTAAATTTAGACAGGTGGACAATATTTTCCTTTACAATGACCTAAAATTAAAAACAAAACGAAGCTTTCCAGGTCTTCAGGGCTTCAAATATCTTAAGATTGGACAGAAGTGTATTAAAGTTTGTATTGTGTATGCAACTCTAGTCCACAGTGTACAGAATTCACTGAGCCATTAAATAAAGTCCATTATTAAAACCTCAATGTCATGTGACATAATTATGATGAAGTTTGGAGTAACATCTTGAATTTTTATTTCTCTAAAATGTACAAAGCTAAAATTAAAGCTCCTTACTCGGCTTTGGATTTTAGAGCTCTGATAACACTGTAGGTAAAACATCAGCAAGAAGCGAGATTAATGGCAATGTAATTTTCTCAGGAGAAAGAACCTCTGCTGTTAACATTCCAATTTAATTATTTAACTGTCATTTTAAAAAATTAACACATGATATAAAAACCTATATATTGGACTACATTTGTATAATTTTGCCAAGACTGAAACTGTGTAATTCAACACAACTTTATTTGGCAGTACTCATGTGAAAGGAAGAATGTATTTAAATGTTCATTTTAATGACATCTTGTTAGAACAAGTCATAATAATTATAAGATATAATAACTTTATCAGCAAAATTAGCTGTCAGATCACTATTTTATTGTTGATCTTAGAATATGATGAAATAACCTTGTAGAATATTTTTGAGGGAGGGAGGGAGAGAGGAAGGGAGAGAGGAATGCTGAAAAAAAATCAATGATTCTTAATCATGTTGAAATCATGGATCTTATGGAGAAATGTGGACCATCAAAACAAAAGTAGCAATTCCTGTATTACTCTGTGGAGATATATTCTGGATGTTCTTGAAGGAAATTTTCTTGGACAGCCTCAAGATTCACATACAAAAGGAAGGTGTTTTTTTACAAAACAAATGGGAGAGTTTGTTACAAAGTAATCAAACAACTGTATTTTCTTAAAGCAAATTTTATTTACTAAAATTCTGGAATCTCTTACTGGCTATAAGAGCACTTCATCTCACTCAAGACTGCAGGGAGATGCCTAAACTCATTTGTAAGCCAAATCCTAGAATCTTTTCTCTCACCTAAGCAACCAAGCTCATCTTTTTCTTTTTCAACATGTACTTCAATGTTTTCTGGCACATTTTATACTGAAAGATGTACAAAACAGAAAATATACCACGGCAAATAACTGGAAGTGAAATTTCCCAACCCACAGTGAATGCTCGGAAGATTAAAGTGCAGAATTTAATGCTGATGGATTTATTCTTTTTCTTTAATGAAATTTCAGGAGGAAAAAAAAATCCATGTCTTCCTTTCTTTATTGTGGAAAGCTTTAAATAGGTTGGAAGTGGACTACAACACCCATATACATGCATCAATACACAAAAACTAACCTAGTCACTTTCTTCCAACTCTCACCCCTCTTGGCTTCTATCTAGAAGAGTTGAAATAAGGGTTAAACTTGTTTTAAAATATAAGACTGCAAAGTTTTTATTACAGAAGCTTAACAAAAGATGAAGTAAATACCCCTTTCCAACTATTTCCTAAAATAAATAAATAAACAAGTAAAGAGCATACATGTTTTTGTCATTATTTGTGTATAGACTCAATTCTTTTATCTTTAAATTCAGAGGAAACAATATTTAGTCACAGAAACAGAATTTAGACTAACATTAATTTGCCTATTATTTGTTAGTTCATAAACTATTTAAAAATGGGCTGAGGTAGGTAGATTGAAGTATTAAACAAAGTTGTGGGAGATGGGGAAGAAAAGGGGAAACCCAAAGCTGAGAAATTTAAATTCAGACCTCAAATAAGCATGAATTACTCCTCCCGATGTTAGCGGATGTTTTAAAATAGATGTGGCCACAGATTTCAGGTGCCTAAAGGTAGAGTTCTAAATCCACATTTAGGCACTTAAGTAACACTGGCTTGATTTCAAAATATATGTAGAACTGTAACTCCCACTGTTTTTGAAACAACACTTTTGCCAGGTTATATTTATGAAGTTATCTCAATGCAGAGTTGGAAGCTTAGGGATGTAAGTCTGAAAGTTATGAGCACTATTAATTATTTTTTTCCAGAAATATAGTGATACATTTTAATGTATAGCCAAAATTGTATTTAAGGTCATTTTCTAATTATCATACACACATGTTGAAGGCAGACACAACAAAGAGATTTTTCTTTCCACGGGTAAAACCAAAGACAGGGCTTGGCAGAAGGCAAATGTTGCTGACGTCTCAGGGACACAGGTGCTTCACCCTTTTGAGAGAGAAACAATTTAGGTGCTTAATTAAGGGTTCTAGAGAGCAATTGTGGGTACTTAAAAAGAAGCTTTTTCTTGGTTAGTCAGTAAGGGCGCGTCTTACCATGTTTCTATTGACCTGAGTGAAACATTCATTGAGATACTTAAACACCAAAGGATACAACAATGCTTCTCCAAATTTTCCATAAACTCTGGGTTTGTAGTAAACTTTCAACAGAAAAAAACAATTGCACTTTAGCAAATGATATGGTGCAAGCATTTGAGGATTTGATCATTCAGTTATATCCAATAAATTAAAAAGGGCAATGGATTAAAATAGACTGTTTCTTATCTCTGCATATATTATATCAAACTACTTAAATATAAAAACTTGTCTTTTCCACATTAGGTATAATTTTTCTTCTTGCAGAAATTTTAAAAGTTTAGGCTTAAGCACATTAATGAAAAATGTTTTATTTATTTTATTGATTTTAGTTCCAGTTATATAATGATTTCTGTAACAGTCTATCCTTCATGAATTCCTGCTACTGTACTTTAATTAGGACTTTGTGCTTCAGCCATTGTGACAGGTGCTGGAAAAAGTGGGACATATATTTAGATGCTGCAACTCTGCATTGTTTGGCAAATCCATGGTGAAAGAGAGTTGCAGAAATTTACATCCCTTTAAAATCTGATCTTCTGCCTGATTTTATATCCATCCATCCATCCATCCATCCATCCATCCATCCATCCATCCATCCGTCCACCCGTCCGTCCGTCCATCCATCCATATGTTTAAGACAGAATGTACACTTATCAACAAATTTACATTCAATGATCCAAAAAAAAGGGAAAGGATGAAAGAGATTATTCGTTTCAGCACACTTTAGACAACTCTGCTAAAGTTCCAGGACTCTGAATAAAAAAATCTATAAATGAAAATCAAAATTTCCTTTAAAGGCAATTCACATACCCTCAGGTCCATTCTATCCTACAGCGGATTAGAAATGAACAGACTCATGTCCCTTCATTTAAAATAAAGATGAAGAGTCTAAGGGTAACCCAAAAACATGTGTTCCACATTATACAGAGAAGAGGAGGAACAAGAGGAACAGGAAATTGACACTACAGAGGACAACAAAGTCTTAAATTCAATGTTGTGTTTAGAAGACAAATGATACCAGGACAGAATAACAGCAGGAAAGAAGTACTTATACAACTTAAATGGAAGGTTTTAAAGGACCTAATGGCTGCAGGAAATTCTTGCACAAAATTATACCTGCAGAGGTTAGTTTCAGGATTATGATGTTTTAAACAGTGCTAAAATGTTCATATACAGCTAACCTAGACATCCTTTGCAAATGTATCAGTTTTCAACTTTTACGTCTATAGGGAAAAAAAAAGTCCTCCACACTACATTTGCAGTACTCCGATGAGCAATCAAGTGGGTGATTTCATAAGTCTACATATGCTTTCTGTACTTACTTTTGTAATTATTTACTTTTCAGCATTTTATACCAACCCCCAACTAAGCTTGGGTCCAAAGCATTTTAATACAAACCAGAAATACTCCCATAAGATGATTCTTACAAATAATGAATTCAACATATGCATATTTGTTTTAATTGACCGCAGACTGATGTCACAGATTACTTGAGATGGAAATGTACCTCTGTGGACTTATTCTTGTTTCCTCATGCCCAACACCCACAACATTGCACACAGTCTGATGCTGGTATTTCTCTAAGTTACTACTGTTGAAGACTTAACCTCAAATCACTTGCAGTAAGTTGTCAGTAGACAGAACAGAAATGTTTTGATGTTTATGAAAAGCTATCCTGAACGCTCTGAAGTTATGTTTTTTTTCAGATTGGTTTGGAAATGCTTCAAATAGAGCTTTCTTGTGGGATTTGACTCTTCAAATTCCATCTCCAGACACAAACCAGAGGTGGCAAAGATGTTTTAGAGCATTAAAAGTCATATTACTCAGAGGCAGCTCCAGAAATCAATGCTAACAGAGGGAGTTGTTTTCCAAACTGACAGTTTTTCCACTCTAGTTTCATTCTTACAGCCTTAATGCCAACACAGAGACACTTATTTTTCTGCTTTAATACAGCATTCTCAAAAAAGATAATTTCAGTATTTTAGGGTTGACCCAAGTCTGGTAGCACAGTCCCTGGTTGAGTTCTTCTCAGCTCGAGGATTGACAGCTATATACAGTTAAACACTCGTACATGTCCCCATTTCGTTGGGCTTGTGCATGTTGTGTGGGCTCTACTAAATTATAAACTGCCTGTTTGTTGTGTATTGATTTTTGTTTGTTAAAGTTCTCAAGAGGTTGCATGACTTCATTCGTACAGAGGAATACTTCATGAAATCTTAATCAAAGCAGTAGCTACATTGTCAAAAAAAAGAACTCATATTTCAATTCTCACTATTTCAATTGAAATTAGATTTTTGTTTACTTTTCCAAATTTTATAATGTTCATTTTTTACCTTTAATTCTTATGTTTGAAAATTTATCATTAAAGAGTGAGTTCAATGAGAAATCAATCAGTATTTCAATATAGGCTATTGACTTCTTGAAAATGCTGTGCTGTTGGAAGGTCTCAATTTTTGAACTGGATGAAGAATTTGCAGAGACATTGCATTTCACTGAAATTGTTCACTCATTCAACACAGATTTCCATCCATCATGCAACATAAAAGTCTGTCTACTAAGAGCAATTAATTAGTCTTCCCACTCACTCCTTTGACACTCACATTTCAACAATTATTTTGTATTTAAATATCACACGGTGCTTAAAACCCAGCTGTACAGAGCAGAACATTGTTCTTCCCTAGTCTTCTACAAGGATGAAAACCATTCCATATGCAAGTCACCAAGGTAGCCCCTAATGGTGGATATATTACTGAAAAGTGTGCTAAATACATTTTTGCTTTTCTCTTCAAATCAATTAAGCAACTTGTATAAAGGCCTCAATCAAGGGGTTGTCCTACCAGTGATGGAAATAGCAGAGCAAGGCACAGAGCCATGGCATGCTTTTCCTTCCTCTAATCCCCAGGACACCTCTCAGGTACACTTTGCAGAGGGGTCTCTAACTGGCAGTTGGGCTTTTCTAACTCTTCAGTCCCTATTTACCTCTTCAAAGTTAAGAATGACAGACCCACGGGGACAACATAAAGAAAAAAACAGAAATCTGAATTTCAAATTTGTAGAATTTTGATAAAATTCAGAATGAAAAAAGTTCCAGGTGTCAGGAATTCCCACAGAACAAAACCCCCATTTTCCAACCCAGTTCAGTGAATTATGAGGTTCTTACATTTTATGGAATATATAAAGAAAGCTCTTCAAAAGTGTTTATTATTTTGTTTCAAAAGCAATCTCAATTCTACCTCACACTCCTGTCAAACGCCACCTAATAATTCAGAAATGCTCAAGCAATGTTGCACCCATTTCAGATATGGAGGAACACACTTGCCCCAGACTTTCCCATTTTTGCTTTCTATTTTAAAACAAAATGAAATCAGATTTTTACACTTTTCAGTCTTTGATTGCATACATGTATTTAATCTCTGAATAGAACATGAAAATTTCCTTTCCTGGGGAAAACAGTTGATGTTTCTTGACCTGCAATGTACTGATATATTTTGATTTCCAAAACTGTTAAATATGTGTACAGACAGTGCTCTTACTGCTCAGTTTTTGCGACACTGTTGGATGCATGGAATTAGAACTTGCCCTTTGGAGTTATGCTTAATATTGAAGCTAGAGGGAAAAAAAAATAAACAAAACCAAACAGAAGTACATTAGATTCAGATTAAATAGTAATTGAAAATTTTATAAATGAATTGGCAACAGAAATAAATAGAGTAATTTTAGATTAATATTGATCACCAGTCAGTTGAGACTAACGAGGGAAAAGGAAAACTGTGCAGATATGAGGGAATGAGAAGTTACTGGGAAGGAAAGAAGGAGAGAGAAAATACTATAATTTCGTAAAATTTCAATACATATAAGAAAATATTAAACTGCTAGTAACACTTTAAATGGAGGTCTTTAAATGCTGATTCATACACATGTAATTACTGAGCTTCCATAGTATCTTTTTAACCTTAATTGAATTTCCATTGATTATTAAGAGCCTGTTTATGTAAGGTGAACAACTACATGGATGTTCTATTACACAGCTGTTAAACCTCAGCAAATACCTTTTTAGGAATGATTTGGTGTTTAATTAGCATACAATAATTCTCCTCTTAAAACTAAATTAAATCTCTATTTGAGAAACTTAATTTAAAGTGTTAGCCAAATGTGCATACCTGCAAGGTGGTAATTTCAGATTTGTGGTAGCAGTCAAGGTCTAGTAACTCTGCAATGCTGAAGGTTAGAAAATCTGAACTCAATTCTCAAATAGGTGATTTTTAACCTGATTTGCCACATACCAACACACAAACGAAAGACAAGAAGTGATCACGTTGCTGTTATTTTTTGATCTTTAATTAACTTTGAAATATGATCACTGAACAAATCAGTAAAATAGCACAAAAGTACATAAACACTATTTTTGCTGTTAGAATTGTAATGTTTTTGTGAATATTTACAGAAATCTAGTGTTAACTGAGGTTTCATTTTCTGTTTGGGCAATTTTTTCATGACAAGAAAATGAAGGTTCTTCTGTCCACCCAAGGGGATTTGCCTTGTTTCTTTACCTGCTTTCTTTACCTTCCAACATACATGAAAAGTACATCAGGTCTGTTGCAGATTATCAAATCTTACAAGTAGAAGTGAGAGCTAGGGTACGATATCACTACGCACTTGAACTTGGAGCACATCAATCTCTTTCTAGCTTTAGCATTAAACTTACTGTGTAAGCTTTGACCTAGCCAGGTTTTGAGGTGCAGATCCAAAGCCAAAAAGAAAAGGCTGAAGCCTCAAGGGTCTAGGGTTGAGAAAAACCCAAGACCACCCCACAGTGCTATTGATATTGCTGGGTTTCTATGCACAACGTCCTATGCAGCTAGCAGACTGCCTGCCTGAAGGGACAGAGCCTGCCAGAACAGCATGCCTAGACCTAACCAGGAAACCACTGTCAGCAGGGAAAAATCCCCACCCAGACTTGTAAGAGACGACCCCTAGATCCTGTCCTCTTGAATAATCAAAGGAGTAGGTGGGAGTGGCACTATCACAGGAGCTCTTCCTATGGCTCTACATGGAGCAAGTAGCTCTACACGGAGAATTGTAGCTTTTTGAAACATTGGTTTTCCTTCCAATGCAAAAGAGTGAGAAAACATTGAGATTTTTAGAGGAGAGAACTTTAATTTTCCAGCAAATTCCATGCATGTATGACAAAATATGGCCTGTTTTGTTGAACAAACACATTGGATACATTGTCAACCAACAAACAAACATTTCTTGTGAGAAACTGTTCACTCATCTTAACCTGGCCATCCACTTCCTTTGCCACCCCTGCACCAGTAGAAGACTTACAAAGCAGCTCTCAGGGATGCAGAACAGGTGGCAGGAGAGTGTCTGAGTGGGTACTACTAAGTACCGAGCACTCTCAGTGCTCCCAAGCTCACTGGTAGCTCATCAACAGATACCTAAGGTGCTGAGGATTTCCTGCCACCCCTTAAAGCCACAGAGTTTCAAAGGAGCCCTATGGTCAGGCATCTAAATGCAATTATCCCCTTTCTAGTGTAAAGCATAATTCGGGGCATTTGCAGCTTGAGTTGCTTGGCAGCCTAAAGCCCAAGTGATACCTTCCCTTCCCCTGGCAATCCACCTGCTTAGCACTTGGAGCACAGGCCAAACCACTCAGTCCTGATGGTCTTCTGAGGACTGAATTTACATGAGCAATGCCTTCTGGCATCTGTAATTAAAGGAGGAGGATTTTTGCTATTACTTTTTAAATCACATGAAAGTAATGTCATGTCTTTGACTGATGATCTACTGATGAGCTGCATGTGGGCAAGGATATTTCAAGTGGAACTGAGATTGCTGTTAAGCTAAACCAGGTTGAAGACTTTGCCTGACCTTGGTGTTACCTAGGGTGGGGCATCACTCATAATATAGTGGGGAGAAGATCCGGCAGAGGCCAAAAGTGAGAGAACCTTGCATTTTTCAAGATTAAAATATATGTTGTACATATTTTTCTGAAACATTCCCTGTAATTTTTTATTAATAATGCATCCATTTTACTCTGATTTGAGACACGGTGCTACCCAAGGATGTGTTTCTGGGAAAAAAAAAATTCAAAAGTCCAACACGTCGAGAAGATGAACCAGCCAGTAAAAAAATCCCTGATTCATTTATGAATTTTACTTCAAGTTGCAATAACATCATCTTTTTTAAAGCAACAATAGAAATATGTTTATTTGTTGAACTTCAGCTCACAATTATCGTAATTTTTTAGGTGCTGGAAATCCCAAAACAAAACCTGATAGATTTTGAAAAGCTCACAATACATCTTATGCATATAACAAATCTTTTTGGATGATATGCAGAGTAAACAAATCTTAATCAAGGATTTGTTTAGAAAATAGTTGTGACGTCTAGCTCCTCTAAACTAATTTTCTTGATTACTTTATTAGGTTAATGAATAAATTAAATAAATAAATAAATAAATAAAATTACCCAGACATTTCAGTATATATGGCTAGAAAACGGATTTGAAATAGGTTCCAAACTGTTTGGTATATTTTTGTCTCACTGCAATTTGCCTTTTTGTTTGAGGCAGCTACATGAAAATATTAAGGATAAACTGGTTATTTCCTCATGATTTGTGTGTATTTTTTAATCAGTCGCATTTTTCTGGATAGGAAAATAATTCCTATAGCTGCACAGACTAAGCAAAAATTTTCTTTAAAAATTAAAATTGACATTGACTCTTCAATCATCAGTCTGTATTTTCATAAAGATAATATCTGATGCTGAGACTGGAGTACCAGCAGTACCTTCCTTCTCCTCCCCGTTTGAGATACAACAGAGAACACAGTGAAGAAGACTAAGATTACTGTGGGGAGTGGAAGACAAGGATAAAGATGTGTCTACAGGGTGTGTCTGTAGGCTTTGTTAGACCTTTCATGTATGTCTCACTCTTTACATATGTCTGTGTTGTCTGAACACGCAAGTGTTACTAGAAAAATAAAGAAAACTGTTTGCAATTAGCTTCTATGCCTATGTAAAACAGAACTGAAACAGAAACTCAAAAGCACTGACATTTCTTACATTCAACTATTTCTAAAGCTTTGCTACAGCTTCCACTTAAAAAATAAGAAAAAGAAGTTTCTGTGGTGAGAAGAAATACTAGGAGTAAGATTAGAATTCTTTCTTTTTTTACTTATTTTCTCTTTAAATCTTGGCCAGTGTTAAATCTCCTGCAAAATTTTTCTTTTATCGTGACAGATTACTTAGAACTGGATCCTACAAAGACTGGAACAAATCAACATTGTTAGTTCACAGGGAAAACCAGATTTGTCCTGGCCAATGGTTCAATTCTTACGAGTTGTGAAAACTTCCACTCCTTACTTCCATATGTGTTTATGGTTGCAATAAAAGCTCATGGTTTTAATGAGAAGCTGTAGTGAAGTTTTCAAGGCATGCAGAACCAGTTCTTACAGAGCTATCTGTGGTAGAAGGAGTAGTTAGCTGCCTCAGTGATACAAGGATGGATGATTATGTTTAGCTCCACACAGCAGTGGAGCCAAAGCTGCACAGGCTGAGAGCGTAGGCAGAAGAGGAGATCTGTCAGCAAGGACCAGAGTCCTGGCCCACGCATGAGAAACACTGAGGCAGTCGAATATTGCAGCATGAGGGTGGTGCTCACAGGAGCAAACAACATGGGGAACAGGATGAGGGGACAGCCAGCAGAAGACAATCCAAACAGGATCTACCCTTGATGTTTGTTAGCAAACCATCATGCTCACAAATTATCCTAGGGAATAAAAGCGCAGATCAGCGCCTTCCATACAAGGGTTCAGCAAAGTCAGCAAGAACATTCAGCCTTCCCAAACCAAGGGGCCTACAGCATAATTTGAATAAGGCAAAGTAGGGAGGATGTGCTATAGAATCCTAAAAATATGGAGAGCAGAACGGGGTAGGAGAGAGAGACTTAGAAAACAATATCAGGTGATCTAACAAGATGTCAAAATTTTCCTAAACAAAACAGATGTTTCTGTTCTTCCTTCAGTACTGATTTTTTATGTTTCTTGATTTACTTCTGTTTGGCTTTTTTTTTTTCCCCAAAAGGTTGCTCTTCACTTTGTCTTAAGAAAAGAAATTCAATTTAGTGATTTTTGTTGTTGGTTTTGGGATTTGGTTTGAGTTTTTCCATGAGAAAAGTGAGAATGAAGCTGGTGAAGAGTCTGGAGCACAAGTCTTATGAGGGGCAGCTGAAGGAGCTGGCGGCATTTAGCTGGAGTAAAGGAGGCTCTGGGGGGACCTTATCACTCTCTACAACCTCCTGAAAGGTGGGTGGAACCAGGTGGGGGCCGGCCTCTTCTCCCCAGGTGACAAATGTCAGGACCAGAGGAAATCACCTCAGGTTGTGCCAGGAGATGTTTAGACTGGATATTAGGAAAAAATTCTTCACCAAAAGGTTTGTCAAGCACTGGAACACACTGTCTATGGAAGTGTCTGAGTCATCACCCCTGGAGCTACTTAAGGCATTTAGGGACATGATTTAGTGGTGGACTTGGCAGTGTTGGGTTTATGGCTGGATCTTTGAGATATTTTTCAACCTAGAAGATTCTATGATTCTCTTCAGGCACAAAGGTGTGAGAAACCTGCAGAGTCAGAACTTAAAATCTGCCATTTTTTTCACTCACCTTTTGAGTAAATTTTCTTAATTGGCTTGAATGAAAATCAAAGATTTCTAAGCCATTTCAGCTAACAACTTCCTCTGTAACTCTTGCTTCTTTTCTCCAAAATGTACTACCTTTTAATGCAATCTAAAAAGCATCTTAGAATTAAAAAGTGTCTTCATAAAGCCTCTGAAGTTTACAGCAACTGGAGTAAAGATTGTAAAATAAAAGTGTTGACTCAGTAATTTTAGTTTGTTATCACTAAATAATATACTTTTGTTCCCTTCCATAGGTGTAGTAAAAGGCCCAAGAAACTTTTAAGAGTCAGTATTTGCAATGAAAATGAGAGCTAAGTTTGTTCTAGAACTTCGAAGCCCTCGCAAATCACATAAGCATTTAATATAATGTATCCATGTTAACACCTTTAGCCTTGTGAGCCAATTTGTTCTACCAGAATTAGCAAACTTACCTAATAAAGGTAACAAACAAATAGCTGCATGCAACAAGAACCAGGAAGGGGTGCACATTTCACAGTTTCTAACTGTAGTTCACTGCTTGCCAAGAAGATTCAGTGTAAGAAGACCTGGGTAAAAATGGCACCAGATTTTAACTTTGGAGACATTTGATAGAAGCCTTATATACACAGGATATAGGTGGATATACAGTGACTGCTACATGAATTAATAAAGACATGGCTGAATAAGCAAACTAAAGCCACATAAGTAGGTTTTAAAAACAAGGTCATCTCATTCTTTTTTTTTTACTGAGTGAAATACTTACCTTTCCAATTTGCAGGGTTTATTCTGAGTTATATAAAACCATATGTTATTAGCCCTATAAAATTGATTACAAAACTAATCACCTGTTATTATCACTCTGGAAGAGACAGAGAACAAGATAAGCCCTAGTGTTGGCTTCATGATCTCATTTTGCAACTAACATTTAAAAGGAAAAAATGTCTATTCTTGTGACTGTAGATAAAATGAATCTCAACTACAGCCAATATGTCATTATTAAGGCAAGACACTTAAGTTAATCTGCTTTTTCCTCTGTGACCTATCTGACATGGTATATGGTTAATGCTATTTACTAATTTGTGTCTGAAATGCAGCTTGGTATATTAAAAGCCTTTTTTTGTCTGATAGAATGAAACACAGTTGAGATCCCATGCTACTGAGTCAAATGGAAAAAAAACTTCCTACAGCATGTTTCATTTGGTCTCAATCAACCAAACTGAATCTTCCATGGTACAGGTAAATGTATTTCTTCAAAAATTGCCACTAATTTAAGACTTAATCGGAAACTTGAAAGAAAAGTTTATGTGACAGATTAGCAAAATTGCAAATATCATATTGCTTGTCCAAAGAAAAATGAACAAGCCTTTTATGTTAAAGGTTTTATAAATTAATCAGGTCACTGCAGACCTAGTTAATCTATAATATTGCTAATAAGGGTGGCAGATAAATTAATCATTTAACTTTCATAACTCAAATTCAATATAACTATCAATAAAGTGATAAAGCCAACACCAATTCAAAAACTAGGCAAGTACCCATTAGCTTGTGTAACCTCGTATCTCAGAAAGGCTTTTAGGATAAAAGTTCACACTTACAGATTTAGTGTGTATTCTCAAGCTAAGTACTCTCAAAAAAAATAGGGTCAACAAAATAACTTTGTGTTGCCAGATCCTTTGATAGCCCTTTTTCTTTTATTCAGATAACTAAGGATCCACTGCACAAAACTCTCCTGACAGCCGTAACTGGGGAGATGTTCTATTTTATTTATTTATAAATAAAATAATAATATAATGTTTATTTTATTGTATTCTGAATCAGATAATAAACCTTCTATTTGCTTTTTGTTCTGTTTTTCCACTTTTCTCATAGCTTCCCTTTGAGCAGCGAGAACCTGCAAATTTCTGAAATTCCAGGAAGTACTTCACATTAAATCCATCACAGAAGTAATCAGATGGTTAAATTATCTATCTTCCCTGGATTTTGTTTTACTTCCTTTCTCCTGATACTGTGAAAGCTGAATGCACCCAGATGTGTAATCAAAGTTTTTGCAGACACTTGTGAAAAGTAAGGTTGTGCATATTTTTTGCAACAGAATCCAAGTTCAGGTGGCACACAACTTGCATCACATTGCATTTTTACCTTGAAATGTTTAGAACTTTTTTTTCTGGCAGTTGTTTTTCTGGTAGCAAATCCTACAGTTTAAAGCAGCCTACCACTTTTCATTATAAAGTTCTTGTCTGTAGCTTTTAGGATGCCAGACTTTAGCTGTTCAGATTGCATTTTCTACAGTAGGCATATGACCTCAGATACTTCAGAAAAACTCAACTCTTATAACAAAAAAGCTTAACAGCACTGGACTGCTGATACAAGAAAATGAAAATCTCTTTCACGGAGAGATTTCCTGCATATTACAGCTTAATTTCAGAACGGTACCCACTGGGTAAAGCATCACTTTTTCTGTCAAGGCTGTCCTAAGTTGTCCACTTCAGTACAAGCAAATTAAAAGCAGGCAAACCAGTGGACATCCTTTGTACAAACCAGTGAAGGCCATCAGCATGCCCAGTGTAAGATGTAAAGCATCTCCAGGCTTTTCCTGCATACTAAGCTGCATAAGTTGAGGAATGGAGCCACAGGACAAACAGAGTTTGGCAGTAAGGCAGAAACCAGCTTGCCACTTGAGTAACCAGGGTAAGACTGGAGCTATTTGCAATCATTACAGAAGCGGTAGTTTTAAGGAGGGATTTAAATGAGGAGAAAATTGTGCGTGTTAGTGCATAGCACCAATGTGCTTGCAGGAAAATGGATAAGCGGGTGATCAAGGCACTTGGTTGCAGGAAAATTAGCACTGATGAGACTACCTGAGTAAGTGCTCACGGTCATGAACAAAGGATTGCAAAACTCAGCCTGAAGTTTGTAAACACACACCAAAGAACAATTACCAGCCTAATCCCTGACAAAAGAAACACGAGGAAGATAAAAATATTAATGTAAATGTTGCATTAATAAATTAATTATGATATTAAAAGATAAATGTTAAAATATAAGATAATATAATATTTTGTTAATTACACACTAAGTGTAGTTATTACTCAATTTAAAAGGGCTGTAATACAAGATGCTCTGTTACAATGTAACTACTGTAAAGTTATTACTCAACTTCATTAAGTGAGGAAGAATTAAGTCCTATATAAATCATGAGCATAAAGAAAGGAAATGTAAGCTTAAACATAGCATTATTGACAAACAATGTATCTATTGCAGTTCCATGGACAATTGTATATTAGGGAAAAAGATCAATCAAAATTCTTGAAAGTACAACATTAGATTTGCTATAATTAAATTTTTTACTGTGGCTTATGATACTCTTCAAAGGTAAATATAATCATTCAGTTTAGCTTTTAAGAAGATTGTACTTTGTCATCACACATATGGGCACAGACTCTGTTGTCAATTGTTGCCAGTAAAGTGTAGAAAAATTTTCAGTGTTGTTAGATACAAGGACAGAAATGTTTTTATCTAAACAGTTCAGTTTATATAGATTAATGAAGTCTTTTGGCAGGTGTAATTGTCAAATTTAGGTGGTAATATATCTTTCCAAGGTGCTCCATTTTGTGAGTATAAGAGCCTGTAGTATGGAAGCACATTTCTCTAGTGGTTTATTACATTATCCAATAATTTTCTCATATAGAAACCATAGCTCTCAAGATACCTTAATCACAAAGTGAATTTTGATGTTGAGGTGAGGTCTTTGAATGAACGGTTCTGGTTTATTCCAGACATCCAAAAAGAACCTTTTAAGGAAATTTAAACTGATAATAAATACCTTTATTTATTAAAAATAAAATTCCAAATTTTCATGTAATAACTTTCAAACTTGCAAAATATCCGATACCTCATCTGAGAGAAAGACAAAATATTGAAATGGCAGAATGTCTATTAAGGTATGAATTCAACATATCAACTTTGACTGATATCTATGTTTAATTTATATTTTATTAGTTCAAATTAGTACTTAGCTGAAGATAGTTTCCTAATAAATTAATTAATTCTGGTTTCAATATTTTCATCTCATATTTGCTTTCATTATTGATTTTTTTTCATTGCAAAGATGTTGAAGAATTGCTCATGGTAAGACTATTCCAGAGATAGTTCCGCTTATTTTGGCTAAGCTGTATATTTTTTGGAATAACAACATGTTTGGAAGGAGTAGCACTTAAGAGTGAAGTACTTTCCTATATTTTAAAGGAACAGAGATTAGACATTTTCCCCAATTATTTGATTTTCCAAGAATCAGGGCTTCCACAAACAATTGTACTAAACACCCAGTGCTAAACATTTCTACTAAACATCCAGTTTGAATGTGAGATGGAGGTCACGTAAGTGTTTGTCAAACCTGGGAAATATGTGATTGCTAAGAGAATACATGAAGGCACCTGGAGATATTTTCAGGTTGAAAGTCTTATGTGTTGTGGAGCTTATGAAATGCAGAATTCACTACTACTTAGCAAGGGTTTGAAGCAAAAAACCCCAATTTTTTTTCTGCATATTATTTGTTTAAAATTGTGCTTGTGGCCTTACATCGCTTTGTAGGCTGAATTAAGGTTTTATAATGGTATCTAGACACATTAACATTGTAAACAATTTAAAGTTTTTAAATCTTTCCATGGAAACTTTTCTTTAATCGTGTGGGTGGGTTTTTTTATTATTTTCAAGCATCTCTAATACTTCTTCCTCCTATGGAAATGTATATATATTCTATATATTCTGTATATAATCTATAGATTCTGGTGATTCACTGTCAACGTCATGATTATCCTATCCAGAGGAGTCATTATTTCCTATTGCTGCTACTCTGCCAGGGTATTTAAATATCATCTTACCCTCTTTTGATACAGTGACACACTGATGGTGTTCACAATGGCCTCCTTTTTCTGCTAGAAAACCTAAATTTTTTCAGCCTGTTCTGGAGGAAAACCTTTGTTCAGGTAGAAAATTCTTTTTAAAGCAGCATAGATGTCTGACTCTGTGTTAAAACATGTTTTTGCAGGAATGGACCAATGAGCTGAATATGTCCATTCATTATCGAATAAGCTGAATCTCTGAATCACTGCCTATCATCTACTGCCATATGTAAGGTTCATTCACTCTTTTAACTTATATTTAATTGCTGATGATAAAATAAAATATTGGTGACAAATAATCCCTTAGAATCCCAGCTGAAGCATCCTACTTTGACTTCCAGGCTGACAGGTAATTTTTTGAATCCTTTGCTCCATCATTTGCACCATTTTATGTTTGCTTTATTGAAGCTATATCCTGCTATTTTTTTTCAAGATTTTGTGTGGTACTAATTCAAAACTCTTCCTAATTCCGCAGACATTACACCTAAATGGTCATCTTTCACCAATCAAAATTCTTACTCCTGTTAAAATTACAACAAACCCACTTGACATCACCCATTCATAAGAACTATTCATAGGCTATATAGAAGGTCACTCCAGCTCTCACAATATCACACTTATCTAATTCATTACTAGTATAAGAAAATGTAATAAGTTCAAATATATCTTTACAGTTGTACAGTACAGCAGTATTTTAACAGTATGAAGCATTTCACAGCACTCAATAAAAGGTAGAAATATGAACGGGGTGGGTGACATCAAGTACTCCGCAGTACCTATACAGAGTGCTGTAGTTTTAAGAAGTCTGTTCCCCTGCATTTGAACTGAGCAGGCTTTTCCTGTTTCTTGATACCTTTTATTTCCTACACTTCTGCCACAAATTTTGAGTTCTTTTAGTATGTGCTTGTGATGCAATAGAAAATAATATACAATACATGATATAAAATATATATACTATAATGTAATCTATCTGTGGGAGTTCTTTTTATTTGTCCATTCTCAATAGTAATGTATGAACTAACATTGATGTATGTTCTAGGTGATATTAAATCAACTCATTCTTATTACAAAGCCAGATTTTTCTTAAATTTATCAATGTGGTAATGCTGCCAAGCCATAACACTAAAGAGTTTGACAGTATAAATCAAGTCCCTTTATCTTCCAATACATCAGTACATTTCTTTGCTTAAAATTTATTGCTCTGGCAGTTGCAAATATATGGGGGAAGCCAGCTACTGTAAAGATTTACATCCCTAACATTTTTTTTCAGGATAAACAATGCAGAAAGAAATACTCTCAGAGAGAAAAATACAGCAAACCAGTTACTTTCTTAGATCAGTTTACTTATCATTCTACTATTTAACTTTAATTTTACATATTACTTTGACTATTTTTGCTTTAACATTAATATTGAATATCAACTTGAACCAGCCTTTACTTCATTTTTAAAAGGACTATTCCAACCATAACTACCCTTATAATCTTCAGAAGAAACTCACCAAGATACTAACCTGGGGATCTAAGGAAGAATGGGGAAACAGGATTGGGGATTAAGAAAGATGTATTTTCATAGCCTATGGCTATAGCCTAGGTCTTTTTTTAGTAGCTAATCAAAACAAGTAGGGAAGTTCTCAATACTGGATGACCAACAAGACAATTTTTGTATCTGAAACTTAATGGGGACCTCACTCTTTGTATCTCACTTGGAAAAGAAATTATTTCCTGCTTTTGGTGGCTAAGGCTCATTGTTGGATGCTTACAATTGGCTTGTGTGAGAATAAAACCAAACCCTCAGTCTATATTCAATTAGTTGAATCTTAATTATTTGTACCATAGAAGAAAATGCAGGCTTACCATTGTGCAATGTATGATTGGTGTCTACAGAGGTACTACACAGGCACTGCTTTTTCAGACTAATTAGGTTTTGCCACACCCATAATTTCAAGGCCAAGGTAATTTAGGATTTAAAGTTGGGAAAGAAAGCTATTATGCTCCATTGAATGGATTTTGCAATCCATTTTCAGGATTGCAAAATAATTCAGTTCAACAAATTGAGCTAATGACCTTTTCATTTTGTGCAAAAAGACCCCAAAGAAGAAACCCAATCACCATCCCACCACAGAGCCAACAGAGCCACATCCAAATCTTCAAGCACTGCTGTCCTTGAATGAGTCTAGAGCTGTGAAATTCATTTTCTTTCATCACAAGTAAGTACCCTAAACACCAGAGAGTTCATCATCTTGGGGTCAAGTTTACTCTGTATGTGTCATTTGCTTCAAACACATCAACTCTGTCTCTAGTAAATGTATCCCTCTGCTTCACCTTCATCTATGGATTCCTACTACATCAGTTGCCTATGACAACAGTCACACCCACCTCAAAAAGGACCAGGGTCTCGGGGTTGCTTAGGCCAGTGACGGAATGTGCTCTCCAGTTTTAAACATGCAAACACTCCCTGTCCCCAAAATTCACCCCAGCATGAGGAAACCTCTTTTGACAGAACAAGTCTGTTCCCACAGAGAATTCCCACTATTTTTCAAGAGATTACCAACCAAATCTACTTGGTAGGCAGTGTCGAGATTAATTTTTCATAAAGGAACAGGAGTGGGATTGTTTCAGAAGAGAATGAGCCAGGAGCTGGGGTGACAGTAGTATGGGCAGCGCAGTGGCCTCACTTGTGGGGCATAGTCCCTCAAGATCTGAGCAATGTAGAGCAAATTTTTGGTAAAAGGGTACATAAACTGATAGCATAGAGTTTATTTTGACAGTGGAAATAGTGGCGATGCTCATATTTTAATTAAAATTTAGTGATTATAGCTGTGAAGAGATAATAAAAAATATGCCTTCATACGTTTGGAATGACAGCTACTTGTAATATTTTAACCATCTGCCCAAGAATCAAGTAACTTGTAGAGGTTTGTCACACTGCATAGACAAGTGTGTTTCCGCTTGACCTTCTGTTTGTGTTCTGTTGCAGCTGATAGTTTATCCAGTGCTTTCTATTTATCTTGCAATTTAATTTTGACTACAGACTTTAGTTTGCAACTATAATCTGAAGAAAGAGAAAATCCACTGGGCCAGTAAGTCATACCTCTCTGCAGGAACTGCTGACAAAAGTTTGGATATTGTTACCCAGATAACATATCACAGTTATTGGTGGAGGGAGCTATACCATGTGCCTTTCATTATTATGAATTCTACCATTGGCGTGCTGCTTACAGAGATATATTTCAAGCAAATATTAAAAAAAATCAGGAAAGATGGACTCTCCATCCTCCAGCATATAGTAGGAAAATAGTTAGAGTGTGAATAAAGACACATGCAAATGAAAACAGGCTCTGAATCCAATTCCAGCTCAGAGGTATCTAAGTTTAACAGCTAAATCTTCCCCCTCACTACTGGTTTTAAAAGTCTCCTTAATTTTCCTTTCAGAACTTTTCTATAATTAATAAGATTGTTCTCACAGTTATTCTGGTTTATATATATTCTGTTTTTTGTATATTTTCTTTCTCTGGCTCTGATTTAAAGAGTTTCCATAACAGAAGAAAAATACTTATTTTCTTTAGGGGGTGTTGATCTCATTTACCATGGTAATTTAATTTTTCTTTATTGTATTTTGCTTCCTCTTTGGTGACCATTGCATTGCCTAGAAAGTTTCATTGCTTATTAAAATTATCCTCATATTTACATGCCACTAAATACTTTCACAGGCAGTTTTTTGCCCTTTCTAGAGTGAAATCTAGTGACATTGCAAGACTTTTTTTTTCTTAAGTATGCAAAAAACTTTTAGAAAAGAAAACTGATTGCATAATAGTTTTTAATACTTCATTAGAGAACTTTGGCTGCTTCGGAGTTAAAGCTTAGAGTGGCACTGCTTTTAACTAGAACATGCTTTGTAGTTAAGTAGACCACATCTTAAGACAGCTTTTTAACCCCTCTGATAATGACTTTTTACTAAAAAGAATCACCATTTAACTAGCTTCTGTTCATACACATTTCACACTGCAGAAATGGCACTTTCATATAAAACACATTGAGAACTAAAATGAAAACTCTAAAACATAGAATTTCATAGATGTGTTTTACTGTTTCACTGACATATCACAAAGTACACATTAACAATTCCACTACAGTCAGTAGCAAACACTTTGTATGGGGTTCTTGTGATCTCTGGCACAGAAATGAGAGGAATAACATTAATCAAATGTCAGTATTCATCCCAGCAATGTGTTTTGTACTAACCAGAGTATTCTCTCCATGACAATTAATATCCAGGTTATCTTTTGCAATTTTGCACCTCAAAGTGCTGAATGATTAAAAGGAACAATAATAAATCTCTGTATGTATCTGTGTGCACCCCCCCAAAGGCTTTGCTTTATTAACAAAAACTGCAATGCAGCTATACATATCAAGGGTCTACCAACATCACAGAATCTTTGCATGGTACCCCAAATTTGCCTAGATTTCTCTGAGGATATTTCATCAAGGTTGTAGTCAAATGTAAGGTATAACCTGCTCAGAAAAATAGAATAGAGAAAATGGATACATGTGTGAAAAGGCTAACATTGCAGCAGCCTGGAAGAGACAAGCTTATAATAAAAATTGGTGTTCAAGACTTTCTTGCTGTAGTCACCTTACAGTCAGGTACAGTTTCATGAGCAAGGGGAACAGAGGACAATGACAAATACAGCCAGGTGGTTGTTTTGTGGCACAGCTGTGTTTGAAGCTGTGCTGTGCTGAACTGAGCACCCAGTGCTCAAGGCCATGCAAAACTGCTGGTGAATTTGGAAAAACTTACCAGCTGTGGGCCTCAGGTTATAGTCATCTTGTACTGGAAGAGACAGAGAGCTCCCAAAAGAGTTGACTCATCCTTAGTTATTCTTATAGCTATTCTACATCTCTGTTAGATATATTTTGAAACATATTCACTTGAAACATGTCATCCTCCATTGTGGTTTGACTACATAATTCTGAAAACAACTGCCTTATGAGTATAGCCACAGTCTGGCATCTGATATCTAGACCCCATAGGATGCAAAAAGCTGAAGAGAGAGATCTCCAAACTTGGCAAGAAATACAGGTAATCCCTCCTATTGGGTCTCTACAGTAGAAAAATTGTCTTTCATCTTGTTTCCCTGGGTATCCATGAGGTTCGAGGCAAACTGGTGCCAAATATTTCTTGTACTTCATTTTATGGATTTTAAATAAGCTTTCAAACAATTGAGTTGCTGAAAATATCAGTGATTCAAGTACTGTGATGTTCCAGGATGTGCTGCTACAAGGACCAAAATTTGAACACGCCCAACTTGCCTCCCAAAATTATCATGGTGACATATCAAAATTTTATCAGCACAATGTGCAACATATTCATCCTCACATGCTATGGAAGATACTCTCGCTCCTGCATTATGTGCTACATTTACCTAAGATGAGGTAAATGTAGCACATAATGCCGTATCTCTCTGTACAAGACAGGTTCTTTTCAGATGAAATACACACTGCAACAGTAAAAAGAAGATTACTACCAGGTCAATAATAAAAAAAGGGATAACACTATAGACACTGTTAGAGAAACTGATACAATTCATATTTGGACAGATTCTGTGATTTAACTCCTCAGGTCTGAGAAGAGAGCCTTTGATTTATAAGAATTGGCTAATATATTTTCCATCAGAATATTTGATTCGGTTTGTTCACTTGTTCTTTGCAAAACCAGAAGGAGGAGTTATGGCAACATTCTGTTTATACCAAATTCAGAAAACTCAGCCAAAGAGTCTACAGCTCCTCCCCTCACACACAGCCTGTGGTATAGAAAGCCATATCATCCTGTATCACAGGAAATATTCCTACATCAGAGGCTTCCCACGGTCTGCTTTCTTGTCCTTGTATACTTGACATAGAGCAATAGCTTTCTTAATTTTTGCTAGGTCCCGGTGAGGGTTCAGTTCATAGACTGCTGGACTGGAACAGTCTAGGAGAGACCTACAGCTGGGTATGTTATAGTTGGTGGTTAGAGCAGTTTCCTGGAATACTCAAAGCAGGTAAGGGAGCCCAAAAGTGAGTGTTCTCCACGTCAAAGGGATTGCTCGTTGGTTTTGCAGCTAGGCTTACAGAGAGATGTACCGTCCTGAAATTAAACTGGTCATTCTGAAATTCACTTTATGGGTAATTTTGTTGAATCTAATACATAATTAGTGTGGGAAAAGATTGGTTTTGTGTTTATCTCAAAATTATGCTTGTATGCACGTTTGTTTCATTTTTCTGAATTTGCTGACAAAGCTATCAGCTGAAAAGCCAGCGTTAAGACAATGTGATTTTTTTTTTTTTTTTTTAAATCTGACTTGGTGCATCTTAAACCACTCTGTTTAAGTCTTTATCTTATAAAGTTATAAATTATTTTGAACTACAACTATATATGTGGAAATATTGTATAAAATGTGGGATTTGAGTGTTAAAATTTTTTGTTGTTTAGACTGCAGCATGCTGTCTCATGCTTCCAGTAGTAGAGTTCTCAAAGCTTACCTCAATAAGATTGCTTGTACTACAGATAACTGCAGGAAAAGATGATTTTGGTCTGTTGAATTAGTTATTCTTGCAGATTATCTTTGCAAAATATGCAAAATATGCCATAATGAGTCACCTATAATAAAAGGAATGAAGGAATGTGGTAAGATTTTATTAAAAAAACAAAACCATAACATTTAAGAATATGTTTCCTCTTGGAATCCCAAATTGAAAGGTAACAAATTAATACTTTCATATTTAGATTCTGATTAAAAGAGAGAATTGAGCACTACATTGTTATACTTCAAAAAGCATGGAACAACAAAAGTGTTGGCACATTTTTCCCTATTCTGTGCCTTCTCACTTCCCCAACCTTTCTGATGCCTTTCCAGTCTGGAGCTCCTGCTTAGATAAAACAGATGACTTTCTGGGCCTGCTTCTGCTAACAGCAGGCAGGAGCAACGGTGACTGATTGGTTGAAACATGAGGATTAATGGGTATTTATATTTCATTAAATTTTATGCTCACTGGAGAATAATGTATCACTCGCAGATATTGAAACATATGTCAACCCTATCCACTTACATATAATTCAATTTGACTTAAATGCATTGATCAAATTTTATTAAAGTCCAATATATCTTCCAAAAAGGTCTGCTAACACAATATTGCTGCTTCACATTCATCAGATAAAAGGAGGCAATTGTGTTGTAATTCCATTTATACCATTTTTCGGGAAAAGGAAGATTATTGTGAAGTGAATACTCATTACAAGGTGACTGGTGTTGGCTGAAGGACTTGAGATTGAGATTATTAAGTGAATTCTCAAGTGGTGCCCTTTAGTTAAAATTACCCCAGGGTGGGTCATGCCTGTTTTCATCCCCAGTGGAAAAGAGAGATCAGCATTGTCAACGATATCATCCAGGAAACTTTGCCATGTGAGATTTTGAAAAATGCTAACATTTTGTTTATTTATTTTTCCCCCTTGAAGCTCAGTTTATGAAACTTGCATAACTGTGATTGAGAAACTACTTTTCAGTTTTCATTCCCCTTTTTCTTTCTCTACATCCCTCCTTTTTATTTAACTTTTGCTATTACTCATAATGAGATGATTAAGAAAAATATGAAATGTTTATTTCTTCACTTCTGCACAGAAAAGGAAGGTGTTTTATATAACACCCCTCCCAAAACAACCACAGAAATAATGGGATGCTTCTCAAGTGTTTGAGTTTAGACTCTTGCAGTTTGTACTCTGCAGAATAGAATTAAAAAGAAGAGATTTTAGCCCTCTTAATGAAAGGAAGTAAAGATTTCAGCAGGGTCATTTATTTCTCACTCTCAAACTATCACGGTTTGGGATGGTGGGGTTGATGTAATGTGTTTTAGCAAGCTTTTAGTTTGTTTCTGGCTCATGTTTACTACGGGCTAAACTGCCTGCACTTCAATATAAAAGTGAGCACTTCAACACAGGCCCTTCAAAGAAAAGGTCCACTTCTAGACTGGAAAAGAAAGAAATAGCCAGGAAGGATGTTCAAGAGTCAAAATAAGGGAGTTTGAAAGTCTAGGTACTCTCAGGAGATAACAAAAACTGTATTTACATCATATGGGATTTGAGCACATCACCTGGATTACTGTTCCATCTCACAAGGTTGAAATAATTTTAAAGTCTCTGTGACTCTCACTTCAATAAAAACATAATTTTTCTAATGTTAGTTACCCTGGAAAGCTTTCACCAAATAAGGAGAGTCACTTTATTTTTAACTAGAGTTCCTCCTTTTAGCCATACTTTTTATTTCCCATAGGCGCCATTTTGTTCTACACTGACTAACAGACTTGTCTTATGAACACAGTAAAGATTGCTGTATAGATTTATTACAGTGTTTCCCCAAAATAATAAACAAATTCAAAATCAGTACTTTCACTCAACTTATTTTATATGATCAGAATTTATTTCTATAACTAAAGAAGTGATATATTAAATGAAGTAAATCTTTAAGGAATACTTCCCCAGTAGATGTTTTTCTGACCAACGGTAATAAACTTACTGTCCTGATTTCTAGTCATCAAGCAGAACTTAAATATAATTTTTTTTCATTCTTGGGAAAAAAGTGCATTTATACAAACACAGGATTTCATATTAATATACAGAGATGAATTAAGTGTATTCTTAAACAGAAATTCTATGTAACATAAAGTGCTGCTGATATCCTCATTTCATAAAAACCCTTGCAAACCCATTAAAAATGCTTTATGTACTTTATGCAAATCACCAGATTCTGCCAAGATACTTGGTCCTACTCCACTAAATACATGATTTAGCTTCTTCCTAAACAAACGGAAAGTACTTTGTTGACGTGTGGAGAAAAGTGATTGCTCCTTTTTTCATTCTATTTGCTGGTCAGACCAGCAAAAACTGGAAACGTTATAGTAGTTTGTGTACCTGAAAATAATTTTCTCCCTTTTAGATAGTGAGTGAGAGACTATCTTGACAATTAGCCTTCTCCTTCATCTGTATACCTTTAGGTTATCATGCATTATAAGCACCAGGACTTTCCCAGGCAGAGATTCAGAGATTTCATGTTTCAGAGATTAACTCTTTTTACCCTACCTAAATTACTGGAATTACTTTCAAAAACGTTTCCTAGGACTTTACACAGTCAATGGGTTAATGTGGGTTATACAAGTTCACAGATCTGTGAACACACACATTATCTTTAGAACGCCAATTTTTTCTATACACTTTGGGGAATGGAAGGAAAGGACAAGTAAAATACTTTCATCTTTCATTTCAAGAGATTCTGAAAGTAGTTACCAAGAAAAACTGATGCACAGGAAGTCCCACCTGAATATAAGGAAGAACTTCTTTACTTTGTGGGTGACCACACAGTGGAATATGTCGTCCAGAGAGGTGGTGGAATCTCTTTCACTGGAGCTACTAAAGGACCACCTGGATGCAATTCTGTGCAATGTGCTCTAGGATGACCCTGCTTGAGCAGAGAGTTTGGACCAGATGGCCCATTGTGGTCCCTTCTCACATTACCCTTTTGGTGATTATGTCATTCTGTGATATTTCTGCAACTTAGTCTTCTCTGCTTCACAGGAAAACCACTCTGACAGATCTGCTCCTCTGAAACTGCCAGTATCACATCAAAATTTGATGCACCTAAAAGATGTGTGATAAATATATGTAAATGTGATCTGGTTTTGCCTCTATTGCTGCCAATTTTGTGCAAAAATATTTAAATAAAAACCAGTTCCAGACACCTATTATATACACATTCATTTAAACAACTATGGTGATCTCTTCTGAGATTCCTTCATACCATGGGGTCTGTGATGTTATTGCATTCAGGATGAGGTGCCCTTTTGGCATGAAAAATGGCTTCTGCCTTTTAATTTTCTTGCTGCACTTTCACTACTTTTTCTCCACTCCCAATCACCAGAGCAAACCAAGTAAGCCAGTAATTCTGCCACAACTTCTGGAGAAAGGAAATCCATCTCCCAGTTCCTGCATTCCTCTCTGTTTGGTTTCTGGTCAATACACATGCACATAACTGTTTGCAAGAAGAGAATGTCACAGTCATGCATTCTCATAGCCATAACACATAAGAGTCAAACTCACTCGTACTGGCACTTCTGTTAGATGTGCTTTTCACCCAGTCAATCAGGGAACAAAAACAGTAGCATGTGGCTCATCTGTGAGACTCTGTCATGTGACATGCAAAAATAATATTCAGCTAGTCTCAGCCCCTCATCATTTCCAGAGAATGAATATGGAATGTCATGTAGGCATAAAGGATTACCTGCGTTCATCCCATAAATTAGAAGTTTTGTTACTGTTTTTGAACAGCATATAAACATCCAAGGAATCTGATCCTGTCATTGATACTCCACAAAGAGTAGGGGGAAGGAAATTTTTAAAAAATATATTTCTTGTAAGTTATTAATTCAAAGCTAATCACATTACAATAAGATGAGATTTTAATTGAGCTTCACCTTTCTATTAAACTGTGGAAAGATCTCACTCTTAAATTTCCTTATTGTCAATTTTTTGTTCTTAATTCACTTACTGTCATCGACCCATGAAAAAAAATCACTCTACTGTCTCACCAAAATGACTGTAAACTTCTGTTTCCCTGTAATGCTTTCTTTGGTGACTAGCACAATGCAAAACAACCGCTCACGCTTTAGGGCATTTTTCCCCACGTTTTTAGGGACTTTGAATGGAAACCCGAGGAATCACTGTTGCAGACTTGACAAAGGGAGAAGATGGTCATCAACATGTAAAACAGAGTGGAGACCTATGAGGGGCAAGAGGCAGGTGGTACTCTTTGAAAATACAGGCTGGTGGGCAGACTGTAATCAGTCAAGAGGAGAGGCAGAAGGAATTTCATGCAGCTCCAGGTATGCAGTGTTTATCAGAAATAATTATAAATAATCTCACATTATCCTTATGATGCTTCATTTTGTTTATCCTCAGTTTCCTATGGGAAAATAAAAAACCCAAACCAGCCAAACCATGAAAACTCATTTACTCTACAAACAATAACTATTTTGAAGCAGCTGCCAAACTCATGCAATATATCTTATAGGGAAGTTAATTATCTGTATGAAGATATAGAAATCCTGACAGAGCATCATTCCTAGTGCCACTACACAGAACAAAAAAGGTACAATGTAGGATGTTATGCTACTCTGTCGGATTTAAATAACATGTGTTTGGGATGAATATACCACTCATCAAACATGAAGCAATGAAGGTGTTAAGTAGATCATGTCATGACTTATGAAGGATAATCTTTCTTATTTGCTTTTTTTTTTAATAAATAAAGAAAAAGTAACATTCCATGCACCTTTAACTCATGCAAACCCTTTCTCCAGTAAAAACAAGGCTATTCTATGCAAAATATATCTTTACACTTAAAGCGGGAATGTCTCAAATGTAAAATTTGCCATTTGTAGTAGCATCTTATAATAAGGGAATCATCCCCACTCTAACAGATTTTCAAATATATTCATTTTAATACTATCTTTACTTATTCACTTGCACCCCTGAATCATATGCTGTAGGATTAACAACATGGAATTTAAGCAAGAAATCTCAGTTATCTTAAAAAATGTACGTTATTTTTATTAAATGTGTTCTATTTTTATTTTAAAATTATTATTATTATAAAAGTATTTCATATAAAGTTGTATTCAATTGAAGTTGTATTCATTTAAATCTGTAGTCACAGACGTCTCTAATTATGCTGGCTTTTCCTTGGAAGACATGTGATGAAGACTGACAAAAATGGTTAAATCTCCCGCTTCCAAAAGGCATTAGCAGTGTCACAAGCTGTGTAGAGCTGAAGTGGAATTTTCAAAGCTCTACTTGATGCAGGGAAGTGGGAAGGCATTCTGCCAGCTGCTGTGAAAAAAATACAGTTGCTAGGACTAGGGAATGTCTCTTTCCTGTTAGCAGTTTCCTCTACAAGCATGCAGAGAAAGAGACACCTTTTCTCCCTTGAAGGCTTTCCTGGGTAATTTTCATTGCTTGAGTAATCTACTCATTCTTTCCATCTTTTCTAACTCTTCCTCCAGCGAGAAATATTGTTGTCATTAAAGGCAAAAGTGTTTGTCATCAGAACTAGGTGGTTTCTCTTCCATAAGGTCCATTTTCTATGGTCATTACCCCAGTGATGATTTGGATTATGAGGTTACACTGTGGGGTGTTGTTTACATAAAAGCATTGGACTTTCATGTTATTTGAATGTAATTCATCAGGCAAATTATCTATTTATATGAATCCTTGTGCACTGTCTTAATTTGCTCTAGGTGAGAAATAGGTCTTATTTTTCTTAAAAATCTTTCAACAGAGAATATTAACCAAAATAAATTTTAAAACGAGCTGTTGGTAGGAGTTGTCTTTAGATACAGGTCCCAGGCCACACTCTTCACTCAACCTCCCTTGAATTATCCTCCAGTTTTCTATGATTTAAATAATTCACTCCCAGTGTCCTCTTCCCTACATATGCTTCTGTTTGTGGACAGTCAACATCATCTTGTGTCCGCATCCCAGCTCTTCATAGACATCTATTTTTCTCTAGCTTCTGTCCTAACACTGGAAACTTCTGCTCTTCTGTTGCTTGCCTACTTGTTCAAATCACTTTTCGGGGGTTTTTGACTTTTTTTTCTTGTTTTTCCCCTTCTTTTTTTTTTTTTTAAATAAAGCTGTTGCATAATTTTTGGGGTCATGCTGACTTATAGTAGGGGTAGAAAAGAGAACATAATTGCTCAGACACACCTCTCCCTGTTGTGAAGCATCAGAGGACCACAAGCCGGCCATATGTCTTGCAATGGGTTTTGTAGCAGCACGATTCCAACCAAATATGCTATAACTCACCAGCAAATAGTCCCTGACCCTTCCCCAGTGTCACTAAATCACTTGGTGCAGCCATAGACTTCTTTCAGCTCTTCAAGGATGAAGAAGTTTACCTCTGTTGATACACACAGAGATTGCTTACTTGGGTGCAGAAATGATCATGCAGTTGTGAGCTGGAGACTGGATGACTCCCCTCCCCCGCTTACTCCTCTTTCAGCTGGAAACTGCTTTTTTCTTGACAGGATGGGTCTGTTTCTGAGTTAGTATTCTCGAGAGCTGATCTGTAAGGAAGAATTACAGCAGTCCAAGAAGAGCTGGCAGACCACAGCAAAGGATGGAAAACAGAGCTGACTTCTAGGCTGGTGCCAGACATACCTCGTCTCCTTTCCATTCCCGGGTTTTTACCTTTGCTGATAGACTATGCAAATGTTCCACAATATTGCATCTCAAGCTGTTACAGGTACAAACTATCTAGATGTTTAGATACTACGGTATCTAATAGGATGCTATCAATCTTTTATAGTAAGGGAATACATAAATTATAAACAAATATGTCCTTTGGTCTAGTGGAACAGCATAATGATCAAAGACACACAATAGAAATGTATTTGCTTCTGCACTAAGCTTTATTCCCTCAGTGCTCAGTCTGTAGTGATGGACAGGCAGTGAGCTGTCAGTTTTTGTTCTGTCTGTCACACTACACTTACCTCCTGTTGTTCTAAGTAATCAATATGGGGGCTGAAATCACCTACCACTACCTCTGCTACCTACTATTTTGTCCACTCATAAATTATGAATCCCTGCACAACGTCAAGTCTACAATTTCGATTGCATTTGCTAATCATTGATCAATAATTCAAAAGCCTCTTCTTCTTCAAGGGTCCCTAGTTTCCTGGAACATATGGCATAAGGCTGACAGTGTTCACAAAACTATTCCCTTATCATAAAAATGGAACCAGGGAAAACAAGTTATCGGAAGTTCTTTCTTTCTTTCTTTCTTTCTTTCTTTCTTTCTTTCTTTCTTTCTTTTTTCTTTCTTTCTTTCTCTCTCTTTCTCTCTCTTTCTTTCTTTCTCTCTTTCTCTTTTTCTCTCTTTCTCTCTCTTTTTTTTTTTCTCTTTTTCTTTCTCATTTTTTTTTTCTTTTTTTTTTTTTTTGTCCAAGGGACAAACTTTATACTTTTTTAAATTATTATTTCCTCATCTTGTGACTGCACAAGAACTTGAGTGCAGTATCTTCCAAGAGTATTTTCAGCTTCATACCTTGAGAAGATGTACCCTTTATCAGCCAATCTGGCTAGTTTGGTTTTACAATGATAATGATTGCTATGCTTATTTTTACTGGGACTGGACTGTATTTCCCATTTCCAGATGGGAAATATTTCATATTTATGTTATGGTGTTTATTCGCTATAAAAGATCATGAAAATGAGATAAAAAATAATCTTTATTGCATGTTCCTGTAAATGCATAACCATGAACACAGTGAGGAATGGAGTCTTTCACAAGTGAATCTGAAGTCCTTATCCATTACAAGAGAGTCACAGAATGCCTGCTGCAGTATTTCTTTCTCTAAGGTTGTTTTATTAGCTATTTTACTGCTAGAGTAGGACCATGAATAATAAATATCATCATACAGAACAATTCTGATTACTTCTCCATGGAAACCTTTTAAATGGCCAGATCCTGAAAACACATACAAAAATTCACTTCACGAATTATCTCTGTGTTATAAAGTAGAGAAGCTCAGGCATGATAGTGTATTCGATTATTTTAATGACTACCCTAAAAAAAGCCTCAAACTTTCTCAGTCCTTTGGCCTGTGAGCTTAATATTAGAAGAGATAAAAAAGGGCTTATTTGGATTGTATTGTATAAAAGCCTCCTTTAATAAAATAAACTTCTTTATTTCATTACATTTAATTGGTTAAGAATTTAAGTTAAAAAAATAAATGAAACCAGTATGATATTTCACATGATTTTTTTGAGTTTTATTGCATTTTCTATAATAATGTACTTATCTATACCTGTATTTCTTTTAGCCACATGTAACAATTAAGCAAGTTAAAAAAAAGCAACCCAGGACTTGGGCAATTAAATACGTGTTTGAACAACTCATAATAAATTCATTAACATAGTCATTATGTTTTTCTATGAGACCAGACACTGTATGTTTATCTTGAGATTAACTGTTATAGCAGCCAGAAGTATACTTAATATCAGACTGACCACCAGTTTTATTTTCATTGTATCAGATGCTTACTGGACATTTAAAGGTGGTACCTTGCAAGGTGGTTTACAAGAAACATGAATCACCAAAAAATTGCACCTTTACTGCCTCGTAAAGCTCATATTAAAACAGAATTAACAGTAGCCCTTTCTGTTAAAAGAAAATAAAAACTCTACTTTCTTCAAAGTTTAATGCTAATTTCAAAAGTTGTAATCAGCTTTTGAATCTAATATCCCTGTTATCCTGTTTTTGTTTTTTCCTTTTCTTTTGAAATGTGATTGAAATGTCCAAATTATAGTTCTTCACCTACTTTTCATGTACGAACAGGAGCAGAATAAGAATCAGTTTTATCTACAACTATTATGTATCATTCTCTGGATGACGAGAATTTATGTTGCATTGTCTTACTTGATTCGTATCGTTGAGCAAAGAAGTTAAAATCAAGGTGGCTTCTATATGACCATATGTTTTTGTTTCTGTGTCTGTGTCTCTTTGCCTGTCTGGGTAATAATAAGAAATAATTTCTACCCTACATTATATGCAGATGTAGTTTTACCATGTATGGGCACATGAGCTTACCAGTCAGAAGAACAGAGTGGAAGAGAACAAGAAGAATGATAATGAGGTGATGCAGGCGCCTAGAGTAAGACTTTTCCTACATCAATAACTTGGAAAGTTTCTTGGCTAGTTCAAGTTATTGGAGTGGAAAAGAAGATTTAAGAGACATCATTACGATCACTCCAGATTTTTATGTATTTTTCCTTTTCTATATGAGAAGGTTTTTTTTGTAATCGTAATTCATTTTTGCATGGCTTTCTTGTTAGAATTTTGGCCAAAAAAACCCAAAAACCTTTCCAAAGACAGAACTCATGATTATATGCATTTCGTAGAGTCCATAGGTGGAACTACAATTCTATATTTCTATGGTATCTCTTTTCTTAGCAACACTAAGACTTCCCGAAGGTCAAAAATTACTTTAGATAATGGAGATTTTGAAATAATGCTGTTTTTGAGAATCTAGTAACATAAGGATTCTTACTTTTATCTTTTTAAGTTAAGATTTGGATATTTTAGAAGAAATAAAATATTGGCATTTGTTTTAATAGTGAAACTAAACTATGTTGAAATCAAAATATTCCATAGAACCCCAAATCAAAAGATGTCAACAACATTTTGGCAAAGACGTTCCAAGCAGACTAAAATTATTTTCTGCAAACTGATAATTAATGACACTGAAGTTATGAATCAAAGCTCAAATACATAAAATTTGAAATCTCTTATAAATAGTTCTACTTTCAAGTGCAAACTTTAATCTTTGCCTTATTTTACCTCCTACAGGCCCTCTTTTTAGCAGTCATTCCTTTGACAATTTGGATCAATCATGCCAAAACCAGTTTTGTGCAATACACTTTCTGTATTTCTGTCAGCAACCTTCATCCATTTCTAACATATTTCAGAGTCTGTGGTAATGGTGGTGGAAGGAGTCTGCCACAGAGAACAGCTGGAAGGTTGGCCAGCATGTAGAAAATATCCTACTGCATGACAAAAATAAGTATAAAAACCTGTTTTTGTTCTGTCCTGCTTGTTCCTTAACATGAGGAACAAGTTTTTTACACTGAAGGTGACTGAGCACTGGTGCAGGTTGCCCATAGAGGTTGTGGAGTTTCCATCCTTAGAGATATTCAAAATCTTCCTGGACATGGTCCTGGGCAACTGGCTGTAGGTGGGCCTGCTTGAGCAAGGAGGTTGGATCAGATGGCCTCCAGAGGTCCCTTCCCACCCCAGACATTCCATGATTCTAAATCTGTGCTCTTTCTCTCTCCTCAAAGATAAAAAAAAAAATGATATTATTAGCACTATCTATTAGAGCTGTTTCAGAACCAAATTTTTGACACTTTTTTGATAACAGCAAATATTTTTATGGAATCCAAATTTGTTCAGATCTGTGATCATAAATTCTAAAAGCTGCAACTGAATATGTGACAATAAGGGTATCATTCAGTAAAGTCATACTTTTTTAAATTATGAGGTGTCATTTCCCAGCACAATTACAAGATGTTTCAGGTGAATAACAATTCTGATATAACTGGTGTCAGAGATCTTACTGATCATAGCAAGTGGGATAACTTCCCTAGGTGAAATGAGCGGGAACTCACCTGGCAATCATTCTGATTTTTTCAGGCTCTTTCTTTTCCTTTTCTCTCATGGAGAAAAATGTTGTAACAGCCATCACATGAAAGTACAGACAGGAAAACTAAGCATGAAATGCAAGTAGAAATTACATTACAGAAAAGAAGAGCCTCATGTACTAATTTAAGCCAGTGTTCAATTGATGGGAGCTAATGAACTACAAAAGCTCTGACATCTTTTGCAGCAGACAACTCAGTGTAAACTAATCAACATTAAGTCAATATAATCTAACCCTTCGTTGTTCATTGATCTTTTTTACAGCCTACACACTGCCTGGCCATGTGAATGGTTCAGAAATATATGTCAGGAAGAGGACAAAGCTGTTACCACAAAGGAAGACTAAATTGAAACTGGCCAGCCTGAAAAGAAAATGGAAACTATCCCCTGCATAACTTCATTCTGCTTTTATAAAATGCCTATATTTTTCATCAATGCCTGGTAAAAAGAGCCTGAGCAGGTCATCCATGCCTGTCTACTTTCATGCATTCCAGGTGAACCTATGCAGTGAAATCTCTAAAAACTTGGTATGATCAAAGGCTGTTTCCTCTTAGAAGGAGATACACCCAGATTCACCAAGACTACAGGCTCACTACTTTCCTCATTAAATTTCAAAAGGTTTTATGAAAATATGATTTTAATCTATGAATCTCTCGACTGTTTTGAAGCATCACGGGAGAGACTCAACCTTTCCCACAGAAGCATGGCCTTTTCTTTATATATGTGGATATGCACGGAGGGATGTCACTAGACAGATAAAGATGTTGCACATCTTTAAAAGCCATTAATGTTTTTGCAAAAGACAATAAAAGCCATGTTTTCTTCTAAGTGTGTTGTAGACAGAAAACTGAGGAGTTTTTGTTGTGGACATGGGAACTAGATGTTTGACCTGGTGGTATGTATTTACTTTACTAATAGAGAAATTCCTTGGGCAATGAAATGATACCATGTCACCCAGACACTAGATCAAATGTCTCTTTATGCATGTAGAAAGAAAAATAAAATATTGCTTTGAAATATAAAACAGCATATAGAACCATTAGTAAAGATAATGTCTACTGAAATTCACATTTGAAAATATTAATTTTCTACCTATATTTGAAAAAAAAAATCTAAAAGTAATAACTTACTTGCAAAGATTTTCTATAGTGTTCTGTGCTACTACACATTTCTTCTATCACATTTGTTCTTTCTGTTTGGAAATTTCAAAGGAATCTAAAGGTGCTAGAGACCTGACCTAAGTGGAATTTGATAAAATATATCCTTATGATTACTCTCAGCTCTAAGCAAGGAGATTCTTGAAACCAAAACTTTCCAAGACATATCCTGATCATTTTGCTCACACATTGCCTCAATGCAGGTAATAGGACAGCTTGTCTACCTGTCATATGCCAAGCAAGTTTTCGCTTGCAGAGAAGAAATATTTCATATTTTTGTGCTAGAAAACACGTAAAAATAATTTTCATTTCTCTTTCAAGAGGTAATTTACTAGCCTTATTACATTAACAATAGATTTCTGTGTATTCCAGCTTTTGAGTGTCTTTTATTTTACTGGGATATTCGCAATGCATTTTAAGTCTCTTCAGGATCAAATTATGTTAGAATTTAGGTTTAAAACTTAATTTTTATTGCAGAATCTGAAATAGTATCTCTGCTTCCTGTGACAAAATTGGGAGGGGATCACTGAGGAGGAGTGGAGTCACATTAAGGAAATTTCTCAAGTGTCTACATCAGACAATGTTATTGAGTCATGAAACTACTAGAGCACAAGGAGAAAAAGACATGGTGTAACTTCAATCCCAGCTTTTTAGTTTATTCAAATGAAGGACCCTCAAATGGTTTAGTTAGGAATTAAGTTAATTGGGTTTGGTGTAAGGTTGGTCTACTTCCTGCTGGAAAGTTTCCCATATTTCCTCAGTATAAGTAGCGGCTGGACTCCCATGTCACCCTGTTAGCCCAGACTTTAATTAGTTCTGGCATTCGCCTCATAATGATAAATGCTGAGATGATGAATGGAAATGCAAATGAGTGTGAAGTGGCTCAGCCATCAGTGCTGAATATCATTAATACCTTCCTACTGTTAAATCGATCAATGTCATCCCAGGATCCCTCTGTTCAGCGGGTGCAGATGGCTGTCCGCCAGAATGCCTTCCATTATATTGGCAGTGAAAACTTTGTGGGTTTTTCCTCCCCATATGCTTTTATTCATCTTTTGCTGAATATTTGTTTGGCAACCAGAACTCTAATATATTTCCAGCTGAGATGATAACTATTTAGGGTCAATAAGCGAGTGGCTAATTTAGAGCAAAATAAATACGTATATGCATCTCTTCTCACATCAAGAGAGAAATATCAAGTGCATATTCAATAAATTGGAGAGCAGTAGTATTTTTCAGGGTGCAGAATTTCATGTTGTAGCAACAAAAGATAAAATAAAAAGATGAAAAGATGTTTATTCATTTCTCAGGTGTGTTGCATTTTTGTACTTTACAAGTTTCTGGGTTTGTCAGCATGTCCACAGAACTAAATTTCGTAAGAATCAAAGGGCTGGATGATCAAAACGAAGTTTTAATATCTAAAACTTTTTTTGTGTGTATATGAAGAATAAAACTTGAAAGCATTGGGAATAATCGTTTCATCTGTTAGACTGCATTTTTGTGCAGTGTTTGGGGGTCATCCACAAGGATGCGCATTAGTCTTGTGGGGTCTTTCCTCATAAGGAAACTTTCCAGTCTATGTAGATACAGATGTTTTTCAAAGAACTGTTTTTGCACATCTAAACTTGGGACCTAATTCTGATGGTTCCTTCAAGGATGCTTCTTTGCTTACATACACCGAGGAACTATGGGAATTAAACTTTGTTGATAATCTCTTCTCCATATAATTCACAACTTTCTAAAAATCTCAGAGAGTAATGAGTCAAGAGTACCCTATTGTGTTAGATCAGGAGGGAATGTATTTCATCCACAGAGTCCAAAGAATCACCTACTATCAAGGCATCAAGAGGTTGCTGAGATTCTAAATACACCAATGCGTATCTGCCTGGAGTCTATTCTTATAGCTCATGTTTAGCAATACATGATAACAGCCAAAACATATCATTTTCACACTGTAATCTGTGTAATCAAGTCTCCAATTGTCTATGAATCTGCTCATCTGTGGCTTTGGAAAGACTGAGGAAAAACATTGTGTGGTGTGTACACAACGTACACTAAAACGCCTACGTGAAATGTGTACTGGTCCTTCCATCCCATTTTCTTCTCAAAAATAACACAGTACATCTTTCATTTCCCTTCATAAACCCTCTCATTTCATCCTCTCAGTAGGCTGGAAACTCTCCAGTGGATTGAGAAGTTACTGGAAATGGTCCAAACATAAATCACTCATTATCAGGTTCTATTCTCTATATAAATGAAACTGTCTCTTTTTTTCCTAAATGTCTATATTCCAAACATTGATTTCTATAAATCACCCTTGCATTTACCCACTGAATTTGTTTTGTAATGGGATTATTCTCTCATCTTAGGTTAAATGTTTTTTTCTATTAGCATAATGATAATTGAAAATAAAATCAGACAAACTACTTTGTTTCTTTGGAGTCTCTTAGAGCTTTGGCACCAAGAGTAGCACTGGCCAATTTCAACAATATTGGGAACACAAGGAAATAAATTAGACATTTTAATTATGAGATTATATCACTTTATAGGATAGCTAGGGAAATCTGAAACAAATTTTAATAACAAAACAGTAATTTAAACAGAATATATCATACTTACTTCTGTGTTATTTTTTCTAGGTTTTAATGTTTAAAAAATTATAATGATACCACATGCAAGGAAGCTGCTACACTGACCTATGAAGTGAATAAGGAATTTAATGATCCCTTTGTTATAGTCAACTTTTTCACAAAGCCTGAGTCAGAAAGTTAAAAACACTGCTTATTTTGATTTGAAGAAGAATAAATTTATTCTGTGGGAAAAAAAAGTGCGAATGATTTGTATCTGTACAGCTGCAAGCAGGTAACAGGAATTATGTCAATCAAAAGCTAGAAAGGTAACTATGCTTCTTTTATAAGTGCAGACATACATTTTTATGCCATTCAGTTTTTGCTTACCCTGTTAACCAAATAATTTTGTAATAGTGATTCCCTTATTTTTTAAAAATTATTTTCCTTCTTGTTACATACTAGCTTTCTATAATACCAGATGTTTATTTAGTACTTTGAAAAACAGTGGGCAAAAAAAAATGTGAGAGGAGGAGGACTGTGCCCAAAACAGACTCAATCTGAAGTGAAATTAAATGAGGTCTGAAGCACAGAGATTAACATGGGAAGTCTGTGACAAAGATTTCGTCAGAAGGCTGTCAGTAAATGCTGTGTCAGTAATGTGACTTCATAAGGGTTTCAGACTCCAAGGCCCTCCAGGCTTCTGGTTTTAGCCATCCAAAAACTCTTAGCAAATATTCCTTAAAGCAGCTCTGATATGGTTTGAGATGAAGGTGGTCCAAACACAGCACAAAAACGTGTCTGTTTTGCATACTTTACTCCCTTTCATCCCACTGATCTCCTCATAAGTTCTGATGGCCACGCCACATCTCATGCAATGAGAATTTACAATTATGCAGATATTGCTCTTTTAAATGGACTTCCTTTCTCAATTTCTTGGATGCTCCATTTCAATTGACAGCTCATCTTGAAATGCATCTTTCAGACTCAATTAGGTATTTTCAATTATCCGTACCTGTGTTATTGCACAACTACTAATGGATTTCCATTATCAAAATTATACTTTTTAATACATATGTCTTCATTATCTATCTTTATAATTTATATTTTACAGAGCATTTTTCTACCCAGTCAAATATTTTGGTGATTTTGCCATTAGTTTCACGGGAAACAAAATTAGTTTCTGCAATTTTCTTTTTAATTACCATCCGAACTGCAACACCACTCTGCTGGTTGTACCCATTGGCACAACTTTTTTACTCACTGAAGGTGTGTGCAAAGGGAGATATTATGCAGAATGCATAAAAATGGAATTTTATGTCCCTGAGAAAATATGTGACTATTATACCTCAAGCTAACATTATCCTACTTTTCATTATTAAAAGCTGTTTTCAGTTACTTATGGCTGTAAGAATTCTGAACCACTGGGCGTATGTCTACAGCTGCACATGTGCCTGTGAGGTTCTGCCTGCACACATATGGGTAAAGCTTCACATATAATTTCAGGTAAAAAACATTTTCTATTTATATCTAAAAAGAGCAATCAGGGTGACCAGAAATAGAGACAGACACTGATCATACAGAAAGACTGTGGATGAAGGGAAGTGAGGTACTGAAAGCAGGATTAGGAGTGCAGTGAAGGACACTGAAGTAAAGGATAAGTCTTGCTAAAGTCTGACAAAGTTGGAGACAGAAGACCTCTGGCTGGTTAGGTCAGGGAAGTAGGAGCATTCCCATCAGATGCTGGGAAAGAATCAGGGCTCCCAGTGCCTCAGGTACATCTTAGAGTTCAAAAATAGTTCTGTGAAAGCCCTTGGCAAACTGTAGGCCTCATTCACCTCTGAGAACATCTCTGTGCAAAGGACAAAACCTAACTACTGCTGATTGTAGTCAGACATGATAGAGGCTTGTGCAGTGGTCTAAAAAGTTTCAGTTTAGCTAATGACAGACATAAGATCTAAGTCTTAATTCATTGCAAAGGTCTAGGAATTATGACTGAAATATGCGAACCTAGAAAAGCCAGGCAAAAGCAGAACCTATGCAAAGTCAAGGTCTCCATGCATGAGCAACCTTATCTAACCCCCACTTTGTGTGGTACTGAGCAATTACTGGATCAGAGAAGATTACAGAAAGTTTTGTGGTTAAAGCAGCCTTAGAGGACTGGATTAAACCTTGCCTCTTGTCATACTGGTCGTTAATGAGGCTGGTCTAGTCATTTCAACCAAACTTTTTGCAGGTGATTACTCATTATGTGCTGTTGGTTTTATGGGTCTCTGATTTGCAAATTTGCTAGGTGCTCACATTTACATTGGTAAGAGCTGTGCTCTGTTAGTAGGCAGCTGGAGAACAGAGAGCCTGTGCAGAGAAACCAGGCCATATGCTTGCAAACAGAGAAGCAAAAACCAGAGCGTGAGGGTAGCCCAGGTGGACTACCAAGCTGCTGAAGCTGCCATCAGTATCAAAGGGATTTATCTTTTTCACAGTTCCCTGCTGTTGCCTTTTGCTGACCAGTCAGAACATCCACTCAGAAGTTCCACTAAGTGGGAGAGAGCTACAAACCTCAGTCTGCAGAGTGCAGGGCAAAGCTTCAATTCATGATGCTACATCAGTGTTTGGGTGGTATTGCAACATGTCTCTGAGAACAGTCAGCCTGCACCTATAAAATTAATGTTTCTACATATCAGATTTTCCTGTAAAAGAAAAAAAAACAATCAAAAACCACTCAACAAACAAATTTAAAACAAAACAAAGCAAACCACCACAACAGAAACAGCTGCACTATTCTGCATTGCTTTTTTCTTTTGATACTGTTTGCTATGTACTTTTGTACTACAGTGATGACAAGGACACATCATCACAAAATTACGATTTCTCTCATGTGGGCAAGGTTTGGATAACAGAAAACATGTCATGAGCCTTCACTGAGTAACAAGGGTGAAAAGAAACACTCAGGATTTGCTGCTTTTGGTAACATCCATCCATCCATCCATCCATCCATCCATCCATCCATCCATCCATCCATCCATCCCGTCAGTCAAATCACGCAAAAACACAATGTGATCATGTAATTAATGACTACAATCACACCCTGCAAAAGAGACAACTACATCCCCAGATTTTCAATATCTGAAAGCCTGACAACAAATTTAAGTGTTCTTCTAATTAGGGCTTTCTCTACATTATGAAGGCTGGAAGGAAGAGACAGTGAGCAACATTCTGTTTCCAAGCACTATTGATAATATGAAAGAAGATTAAACGTTCATATAACAAAAACTACTCTATAGGGATCAATTTGTTAATGACATTTACAAACTTGCATAAATCCAGCATGGCTGCACTGAGACCAAAATACTGTTAATTTACATAGGTGTCATTTGTAGTTTGGTTTTATCCTTAATCTTGTGTTTCTCTTTAGTCATTGTAATTTTACAGAAGCATGTCATAACTCAGAGGGAAATTTTCAGGACTAGAGCATCACTGTAATAATTTTTGCATATATACACTGGGAGATTTTAAATACATATGAAGAAGTAATTAATTTGAAACTGATGGAGAATTCTGGCAGCATAATTAAAATAAAAGACAATTGTAAGGTCAGTCTGGAGGAAAGCAGGACAAGGAGAAGGTTGGATTACTGCAATATTTTGCAGGCACAGAAAGGTGGAGGCAGTTGAATTAACAGCAAAACAAAGAAAAAACAATCATAAACAAAATGAGGAATACCTATGGCATTCTCATGGTTACAGACAGATGTCTGAGCTGACTGTTTTCCTGAATCAACTTTACTCAACACCTGTGAGCATGTGATTAATTTAACCACAGAGTACACAGTGTACTTTTCTTTCAGTAAAAAAAAAAAATGTTGACCTCTGGTATTGCAAAAGAAAGACAATCAGCTAACCTAATAGGCCCTTTATTTGCTAATCAAACCTCTCATTAACAATTAATTGGATCAAAAGTTCGCTGGCCATTATTGCTGTGTCAGTTCAACTCTGAGGGCCTCAGAGGATGAAACTAAATGAGCTGGTCAGGTTATAAATAATTTCCAGTGGCTACTCCTCTTACCTCGGGCTATTCAGGTAGAGGTCAATGTCCTGCCTACTGCAGGCAGAAAAGACAGTTGCTGTGACAAGCAAGAGGCATTCTTCCTTTTCTAAGAAGCTCATTTAGGCTTAGTAATTTAAACCTTTGTAAAAAGCCACAGTATAAAAAGCAGCTCTGTACTGCAACATTTCTGCATGTACTTGCTTATCATGATGGAATCAAAGCAACATTTCAGATTGCTTAAAGCCTTTCAAAAATAAAAGAAGCCAGGAGTTGCTTTAATCAGGAAATCTGCTTCTTAAAGAAACCCTGCAGAGACACCTTTATGGCAATATAATTATTTGTTTCTATTCTTAACCTAATAATCCAGGTAGTGACTGACAGAGTTCAAACACTGCTCATCAAATAACATGAAAGGACCTGTCAGAAGTGAATGAAGATACAAATGAGAATAAAGTGAACAGGGTTTGGTCCAAAATATGTGCAACACCATATTTAACTGTTGGTTTCTCCTTTTTCATTAAAAAAATGTAAGGGGGGATGGGAAGAAAAATTAGTCTATCTCTTTTCCCTCTAGACAAAAAGGGACAAGCAGGTACATCAATTCTCAATGTACACATAGTACAAGCCAATATTAGGAAGGAGGGCAACGTGGTGTGGGCAGGACAAGTCTCAAAGACCCTGTGTGCTGAACTTCAATACGACAGGACTATTTGTTCATTATAAGTGAATTAAAAGAACAAAATAGAGAAAGAGGTGGCATCCATCCAGGGCCATTCCACGAATCAGACAAGGAAAACGAGTGGCACAAAATGTATGGACATGATGGTGGGAGGGAGCAAGGAATCTAGAAAAATAACAATGTTGAAATGTAGTGCCATGCAGGAATTTATTGCTTTCAAGATAGGATGTGAAAGTTGCAGAACTGTGGGGCTTCTTGTATAGGTTAATCAAACAGAAGAGCTATTTTACTGAAAAGAAAAAAAAAGTGTGAGCTATTTAAGGGAAGAATCTTAAGAAGTGATAGGTTCATAAGTGCTTTTAATAGGATTTTATGCATACAGTAATGTTATCTGGGCCAAATAAGGGAGCCGAGTATATAGAGAAGCTGAACAGTTCCTTGCAAAGGCAGTACCTAACAGCTCAAGCTGTCACCTAGAATAGGGGGAAAATCTGAAAAGAGAGTGGGACAGAAGAGTTCTGGTCATTCACCAATTATACATAACAGTAACTCCAGATGCTGCACAAAGTTGTGTGTACACAGTTTCTTTCCAGGCAAATGAAATGGTCTCCTAAGTGGCCAGCAGGCATGGAGATGTGGTTAGGTCAGCATGACATTAACATATTTATACAGCTTTGGCAAGGCTTGGGAACAAAACCAAGTTATCGTCTGCTTGGAGTATAAACAGAGGGAGGTCAAAAAAAGATTGATAGCTCTGAGTAGCTGAGACTTGGAAATTTCCAGTGCATAATAATATTCTTAGGGACTTCCAGAAATTAGGGGTTAAAGTTCTGGATACAACTACTGCTATTGCACACTCCTGCTGCAACAGGTTGTGTCTGCAACATATCTCCAATTCACAACCTGTGTGTTGGGGGAAAAGATGACAAACAACCATTATGCCTCCAGACACGGAACGTTCAGTCACTGGTTGAGCTACATAGCACCACTTGTTTTACCAACATTTTAACAAAAAATTAAGATGTATAGGGAGAAGAGGGTGACTCACTACCTTGAGAATGGTATCCCAGGTCTGGAGAAGAGCCAGGAGAAGGAAACATTGACCCTGGAGTCACCCCTCCTTATGAATTTTGCAGTTTAGTGAAAGATGCACTGGTCAGGCAGGATTTGGCTAACTCTGACAGGATTAAATATACATGATTCCATTTCAGTGACAGGCTGCTTTGCTGTCAGGCATATGTATCAAATACGACGTAGCTGTATTTGGAAATATTTTATCCATTTAGTAATGTATATTATTATATATATACATACTTCCCTCCTGATTACTTATTTTCAATACATTAGCAGAGATGTTTCCCAAAGGGCTGCAAAGGGGGCCTGGGAACCGGATAAGACCATTCTCCAAGCTTAAATTTTTAATATTAAAATGCATTGAGATTTGCTATACACTTGCTCAAGATGTATTGCCCCAAGCAAAACAGTGTTTTATAGATGGACATGCAATTTTGTTGCTTTCAGCCGAGGGCCACATTTGTTTTAGTGGCTTTGGGATGTGCAAAAAAATGAATGAAGTATAAATAAGCAGTCTATGTTTAAAAAAAAAATCAGAATGTTAAGTATTTTATACACATACACTCTCATACACACGTACACACTTTATGTCCCTTTACGTTGAAATAGATCTTGGACAAACAAAAGTCAAGTAAAAATTATTATAATTTAACTTTTATTTTTATTACATGGGACTTCATCTTAGATACCTTGGGTGAATCCAGCCTCTTTTTCCACTGACAAAGCACAATATTTTTAGTTTAAATCATGCCAAGAGTAAGCCCTAACCTTCTTACTCTCCTACAAAGAAGAGACATCTGTTTCAGTTGGAGCATAGCTGAAGTGAGTGTAAGAGGAAGTTACATTAGATCACTTCTGTCTTCCTAATTTTAAATGACACCAGTATTTGAATCACACTTCATTAAATATTCCTGAACATGTTCTATCTCTACAACCCACTTTCATCAACACATTCAGGGAAACTTGTGTGAAAATCTTTCTCTTTGAATACATAATGCAAGATTGCTAATCATGCAGTAATCTCATGTATTGATTTTGCATTATTCCTAAGGGGGAAAGAAAAGTAATTCTAACAGTTTCATTGGTTTGATAAAAATTTTAGCTAAGGTTATGCTCTGACTACTGTAAAAACAATTTAATTCACACTAAACCCCCATTTTATCCCATGCAACTCTGTTTAAAATTATCTGTTTCAATGATGTATCAGTGCGCTTACTTCAGTAGGAAAATTACTTTTTTGTGGTTTATAGGAAAGCCCTTTTTTTTTTTTCTTTTTCAGTTATGTGCAGGAAAACAATGTTTGGAGGAGTTGTTGGTAAAATAGTAAGAATTTAGCCAAGGCAGGCATCCTAACTTCAGGTAGAGGTAAGATTTTGTAATATTATCCTTAAATTAATATTGTCTGTGTTAATAAGAAAGCAGGGGAAATACAGCTTCATACTGATAAGTGCAACCATTTGTTTAATATTGAGTTTTATTTTCAGAAGGGTTGGGGAAAATTACAAAAAGGAAAAATAAGGGACAGTAGAAGGGAAATGAAAAAATATTTTGCTTTCAAAAGCTGAAAAAACTCAAGCATTTCTCTATGCCATGAAATTAAATAAGAATTTGAATTAATGTTTCAAAACTGTGGGTGACCTTTACTGACGTATTTACTAAAAAATAAAAAGGAAATTAACATTTACAAATTTTTAAGTCACTACGTATAAAAAGAAATAATTTCTCTGTAACGGAGAGCTCTCCTTTTGTATATATTAACATGCTAAAGCAAATTCTCCTATTCATGAGCTGTTGCCTTGAGCTGGGTTTAGGCAGATAGTGTAATTGCTGGGAAGGTATAAATGAAAGCCTGTGTCTGTAGGTGCGTTAGAACTAATTTGGAGTAAGAGTTAAGGCAATGGGGCTGCACTGTTTGACCTTTATCAAAGGTCTCTTCTCATGAAGACAGAACTTTGAAATTTACTCACTTGTCCTCTTTTCCTTAGTCATACTCAGTCATAGCTGGGATGACACAGGATTTGCTACAGTAGCCTTACATTGCCTGAGGACATTTTCAACCTAAGTTATCCAGCTATAAAAGAGCACTGCATTAAGGGCATGAAAAAACCCCAGCAATGCCATAGGGCTAGAATGTTATCCTTGTGGTTTGCTGGCACTTGTGTATCATGTGGCATTTTACAACAGAGGATGCTTCCTCAAAACACGTAAATCAGTGCAGCTTTAGCAAAGAAAATTATCCACATTCACTTAGAACCTCTAAAGATCTAGATGAAAATTTGAGAAGTTAATATCAAGTTTCTTTTTTCCTAAAGTGTAGACAAACAAATATTTTCCAATGTAGATGAAGATTTTGAACATTTTAAATTATAAAAATGGGATATCTTAAACTTTTCTTAAAACAGAAGTTATAACTAGATTCTTTTCTTCCAGATTTTCTATAGTAAGTAGAATTTCTAACAAGCTGAAACACCTGTCATAGCCTTTTTGATAACATTAACATTGATGTAAACAGCATTCAATGTATTATTCCCAAACCAAAAATGGCAATTAAAAGTTGAAAAACACAGAGGTTTAATAAGTTTATGTGGTTTTGTTTTAAGTTAAGTTTTTATTTCAGTCTTGCCAAGAATAGAAAATACTGGTGTTTATATACAAGTACATTGTCATTGCCTCTGGAACACACAGATTTCACAAGGTATCCTTCAATTTCAGCAATCACTGATTATGCAGGTAGAGAACAACTGCAGAGTCCTCCCTTCGCCACCATAGATGTATTTCAACATATCTGTATCTCTTTCTCTCCATTCTGTTAATAGTAAAGTGACAGTGCCTTGCTCTAAGGAAATATTTGCATTATAGAAGAAATGTACTAATTTCTAAGGTCTATGTTAAAACCAACTGAATCCTACCAAATCACTCAGACTACGTAATGAGAGGTGAAATGGAACAAACTTTTCAGTCCTGCTTGGCCTCATCATTCTAGAAACCCGCAACATCTCTTGATTGGTCATTCACTAGCCGTAGAAGGGAGAGGTGAGGCAGAACTGTAATGTAAGAGGAGTGCTTTGTAATTAATTGATATCTATTTTTTATCTTGCTGTGTTTTTTTTTTTTCTTTTCTCCTTCAAGCAGAAACAGAGTGAAGTGTTAGGAGTATTAGTCTGAGGAAAAGGGATGTTGCTTTTGTTTGAGTTGAGGGTCACTTTAAGTTATCTTTTCATCTATCTTCTGCTTTAGAACTGATCTTTTTATTAATGTCTCCTCTTGTGCAAGAGTTAGAGAAGGAGGGGAAGATAGAGCAGGATTTCCAAGTATTTTTCAATGCACATCAAGTAAAATTTCCTTGAAATCATCAGACAGCTTAAGCATTAAAAAAACCCTGTTCAAAAGGGAAAAAAAATGAACACATTTAGAAAATTCAGGATCACATCAATGGCAAATGTTTTGGAGCTCATTTCTAAGCAAAAACATTTGGGGTTCTTGCGCCTGGAGGCTTCCTTAAGTCAAGACACATACAACGAGAAGTCTTGGATACCTGCCCAGGCAGACTGTGCCAAAGTCATCTCTGGCAGTCCTTACAGTGGAGATTATAGTTAAATGTGAACTGATTCACATTACTTTCTATTTTCCAGTTCTGACAGATGGAAACAGATACCAAAGAGGAGTCCAAATCTCTCCACATGTTGATCCATCTCACTCATCGTGCTCTATATACTGCGTTCAAAGCAAAGAGCTGTTGCGCAGACAACGTTTTGAGAAACCTTTCATGCTAGGAAGGAAATAAAATCAAGTACACACAAGAAGATACTGGCAGGGATCTGTGCTCTCTTTCTGATCTAGTGAAAAAGACAAGATGTAGATCTCCAGCACCTGGCTTCAGTATAACTTATTCAGACCAAGTTAAAGGAAAATTAGGTTAATGCCATGGGTCCTTTGGTCAGACATAGGCTTTGGTGTAGCCATACCTACCAGGGACCTAAAAATGCTGTGCTGTTGTGAAGGCTCTGTTGCCTGAATGCTGCTTCTGCATTTTTTACACAGGGACCATGGGGAAGCAGATGCAGGCAGAGCTCCACTTCTGTTAGGCACTACAAGATAAAGTAGGATGAATGGGACCTGAAATTCAGGACACTTTCCAATATGTTACTTGTATCCATGGCACTGCTTTTTGGATTTTGTATTTTATTCTGACCCTAAATGAAACATTGCTAAGGCTTGTCAGGGTCTAAGAAGATAAAGAAGGAAAAGCAGCAGCAGCATGACAAAGTTTTTTTCTGGAGTAGTTCTGCTAATAAGCAGCAGAAAAACACCAGGTCTCTGAAAATCCAGAGGCCAAAACTAACTCATGTATAGAAAAAAAGGGGGTGAAGACTAGAAATAATTTTTTTATGTTGATTTCTTAAGAAGATGAAACTTACGTTTATTATAACCTGTCTGACTTCCCCCATTATTTGTTTTACCCACTGAGAAAGAGATAGGCATCTCAGAGATTCTGTGTTTGGACAAGTTTCATGAAAATCTGTCACTAAGCACGGGAGAAAGATTCAAGGGAAGGTCCTGCTGAAGGAAAGGTTGAATCCTGAGCTCAGCCTTACTTGTTCTTTGGCCACCTGGCAGCCCAGGTGCAGATACAGGCTGGCACCAGCAAGGCATATGCTGCCCATTCACAGCTGATGGCTTTCGTCAGGGAGAGACACCTGGGGTTTAAGTGTAGGGTTTGGTGGGAGGGTATTTGAGATATCTCAAGGAATCACGATAGGCAACATGGGACACAAGTCTGTGAAATGGGGTTTCACTGCCTCTGTTGTTGGAAGAACAACTTACTAAATTTGTATGTGAAAGAATACACCATTAAAAAACCTGCCATGTGGGGGAAAAGGCTCTTTCCACCCTGAAAGAATCAAATTTCTCTCAATAATTGGATGCAATAGATTAGAAAGGACTGCTTGAACTACTTAAAAGTAGTTTGCACTCTTTAAAAGCATATTATGTAAATGCTGCTATTTTTACTTTGGAACACAAAAGAAAGGTAGAAATATATTTGAATATGAGGATGGTGCTATCCATGACCTGAATTTTAATAACACTCCCTTGAAACTCTCAGTAATTGTTTTTCCATTAGGGATAAGAAATTCAGAAATAAGGGAGTGGCTGACAAATATTTTGTTCACAAACAATGCTGTCTAATAGTGGCAGTAGTAATCACGTTAAGTGTTTCAAATCCAGACACTCAAGAGAACTGTGTAACACAAGAGAGCTTTTCAGCCTGTGAATCAGGCAGAGGATGATGTGACCAAGAAAGATTACAATCAGTATATCAAAGACAGAAAAACCTGTCTGGAGAGATCTGGGTTGTTTAATCAACTGGCATCAAATTTTCAAAACCAGCCTAAGTGATAGGAATGGAGATAAGAGAGGATTTGCAGCTCGTGGTTGTCCTCTTCCAATTTGACTGCTGCAGCATCTGTGTGAATATGAACAGTTACACAGCAATATATTCATGCATAAGACTTCCTTGTTGCATAGAGTGTGCTCAGAAAGGACAACTGAAATTAAACTTTTAAAAAATTAAAACTGAAACTGAGGACCTCAACTGAAGAATTGTCAATTTTTATTTGATTTCTTGTTTTCATATATTTTGGTTGGAGAATAAAACAGAATGAAAAAGAAATAGTTTCACATCAGGATGAAATTTATACTTGAGGAGGTTTAAAAGTCAGCTGAGCTCTCACAGACAAATTAGAAAATTATTTTTAAATCTTCTTAGATGTTCCTTCTCCTTCATTTAAAATTTTTAAAAAATTAAAGTGTTGTCTTGAAGTGGAAAAGAACCCCCACATTCCATTAAAAAGAGCAGAAAATAAGTATCTCAGATATTTTGCCTTCTTTTTTATTTCCTTAACCATAACTACTCAGTATTTTGACTGTAAATCATGAACATTTCAATTTCTGCCAAACTGCATTTTTTAACAGTTAATCCACTTAAGGATATCCAGACACATGGGTGTATCATAACACAGAGTTGCCCTGTCAGATTAACCCATTACTCTTGGGTTATGATGATGTTACTAAAATTTTGTCTATCCATAACCAGATGTCTTATGATTTATGTCTCGCCACAAGACTATTTGCAGTAGGACATAAATGAAACACTAATGTTCCCTATGTGGCTAATGCAAAAGTAAATAATGCAGCTAAGGGAACAGAAAGTTATGCAAATTCCATACAATTACTCAATAATGCACTGCTCAATGTAAGAAAAAAAAAAAAAAGTTGAAAAGTTAAGTTATGGGAAACTCACACAGAAAAGTTGCAATCAAAGGAAGATAAAGATTTTTAAAATCATGCACAAAATACAAGGCCGGACATTTGATGTCATCATCAATTCTAACAGAAGGAAATGATCCTTTACTAGTAGACATACATTGATTTAAAAAGGCATTGCTGGAGAGGGAGCACAGTATACCCTGTCACAGAGCCATTGGCTGCACTAAAAAATACCGAATATAATTTTGACACATCAATGTGGTTAAGTGTAATTTTTAAAAAAATTCCCAAAACAGCATGTAAAAATAAAGAAAATAACACTTAAAAGAAGCTTTTTATACAATAAAATATTTTAGAAGAATTAATTTAGAACACTAATTTCTCCAGTAGAAACAAAGCCATGCACTGCACCAGTTGTGTGAGTGGTAATAACCGGCAGATATAGAGCCACTGATCTTAAAGTTTGAAACAGATAATTGCTCAAAGATGTAAATGCCATACCTATCCCTTCAATCAGTAGGCATGGTAAAAATTTTGAAGCTTGCCTTCTTATCATGAAATGGTATTCAAGACAGAGTGCAAAGTAATTTTTATAGCAAGGACATATATACATGCATTTGGATCTGAAAGACAACAAAACCAAGGCAGACAGTGACCTTGCTGGACTCTAAGGAAATACAGGGCTGTTCATAATTTTTAAAGTATGTTTGACAGCTGCTGTTCAGATCTTACACTTAATTTTTATTTTGAGACTCTAAGATACACGATTTTGATCAGATGCAGTAATATAGTGTTAGTAGTAAAAAGGGAAAATGTCCTAATTATCATAGACTGACTGTATAATTGATCAAGTAAAGGCTTAAAGAGACCAAATTTAAACTGAACTTTGAAAAACTTTGAACCTAAACAAATTTTTTTCCTTTTGTGTTATTGTAAGTGATGAAGGTTGCTTTTAACATTGATTTTTTTTATTTTGTTCTTGCTCAAGGCTTTAAAAATTGTTTCAAAATGCTGACTTAAAATATCAAATTTTATTTTTAATTAGTCCTTTCTCACAGTTCAGACCCTCTGAAACTAACTCTCATAAAACACAAAGTGGAATTAAACCATGTAGGGCACACATATTGAATAATAAAATAAAAAGTATTAGTGCCATTCTATTTATTTGAGAGAAAAGGAAAAAAATGTGCTTCTTCTGAAGAAAATCAGACAAAACAAGGAGGAAAGAACAAATGACATAATGAGTGAAAGAGATGATGACTCAGAAGACCCATATCTCTTAAGAAAAAGCTTGATCTGCTGTCAATTCATCTGAGTGGCCAAACATCTATCACCTGTCCAGCACTGACTGAGCTCCACGTCCTGAGATGAGAGAACGTGTGCATGAGCAAGACCTTACGTGTGCAGGTACAGCCATTCTCCCCTGAGCTGTAAGACCTCAGGGACACACGCCCATATCGCTGCCGCTTGATAGAAGAGCTTTCAGGGAAGAAAGCAGGAGCGAGGAGGCCAGAGCCTCACAGCATAATTCTGACAGGTGATTTAGACCCTGCAGATCACTGACAGGCCACCTCTGTTCTAAACCCAGGAATACTGCCTGTAGTGACTTCTCAAGGAGCGAGCAGCAGAGATGAGGGTCAACACGCCTCAACAGACCCTCCAACTATCTTTAGAGGACCAGATGCAAAGAGCAACTGTTAAACAGGTAAAGGTCAACACTGACAAACCCTGACCTTCAAGTTTCTCCCAAGCTGTTTCCAAGTCACCATCTGCTGAACTTCGCCTTGATATTGCTTCATTTATACTGATAGAGCTTGGGCTGGTTTTGGCTAGGGCAGAGTTAATTTCTCTTCACGGGATCTAGTGTGGGGCTATGTGTTGGATTTGTGGTGAACACAGGGTTGATAATATAGAGATGTTTTTTATATGGCTGAGCAGGGCTTACACAGAGCCAAGGACTTTTCTGCTTCTTGTATTGCCGCACTTGCAAGGAATTTGGGGGTGCATGGGAGGCTGGGGGGAGACACAGCTGGGACAGTTGATCCAAACTGACCAGAGGGATATTGCAGATCATATGGCATCATGCTCAGGATATAAAGTGCAGGAGAAAATGAGGAAGGTGGGGACATTTGGAGTCATGGCTTTTGTTTTCCCAGTCACGATTACAGGTGATGGGGCCGTGCTCTCCTGGAGATGGCTGAACACCTACCTGTCCATGGGAAGTGGTGAATTATTTCCTTGTTTTGGGTTGGTTGTGTGCATGGGTTTTGCTTTCCCTATTAAACTGTTTTTATCTCAACCCATGGGTTTTCTAGCTTTTGCCCTTCCAGTTCTCTCCTTGATCCTGCTGGTGGGGGAGTGAGCGAGTAGCTGCATGGGGCTTGGTGTCTGGATAGGATTAAAACCACAATGTTCTTTAGCAAGTTATTGCATGCCATGCGTTGGGATATCAGATTCAATCATGTGGAGCACTGCAATCATGTGTTCAGATTTCACAGAACTTAAAACCCCCTCTCTGTTGTTCATAGAACTGCATTTTTCGTCATTACCATTTTTTAACAATATTTATTGTATCTTTTTGCTGGTACTTTGCAGTTAAATAATTAAAACTTATCTAGTTCAAGGAGAGAGGCTGGAATATCTTCTGGATTCTGAGGGTTTGTTTGCTGAGTTGCCTTACATAAATTTGGTGAGTGGCTGAAAGGCTGCACTTGACCTCGTTCTGCCATAGTTACCTCCTGATGCATCTAAGAGCAATACCTGCACTAAACCCACATCTGAAGAAGACCTAATTATTTTGTCCTCTATCAAGAAGCAGTCTAACTCAAGCAATTCCATGCCTAAAAAGCTGAGAAAATCCACAAAACAATCAAAACACCCGACACTGTTATCAAGTGTGTGCTTTTTCAATGGCCAGTCCACTACAGAAGCCCAAAAACAGAAGCCCCACGGCTTCTCACAAGTAGATTTAAGTGTCTCCACTGTACTGTAGAACGTTGATTTCTAGGCATTTATGAGGAAGTTTAGTAAAGAGGAAGAAACACCCTGTTGATGAAGGATATAGTGACAAACTATCAGAGGCCTAATCAGAGGTTCATGCACGTCTGAGACCAGATGTACACTTCACCTTCACAGCTATCTCCCAGTGTCTTGGTCACTACAACAAACAGCTCTGGCACTGACTTTTGGCAAAGAGGAACTAAATCAGCATCATTCACCTTGGAACAGCCGCAAACTCCTTGACTCTCATGTGGTTTTTTTCTCTGAAATTAAGGGAGCAGGTCCCCTGGCAGCAGGACACAGACTGTGGTCAATAACAGTATGCCATTCCTTTCCTGTGCCCTCAGCTGCAATACAGTTGATGCCATGAGCAGGGTGACCTTGCAAACTGTCCATTTGTTCATCATCTCACACTGCAGCCATGACACAGTGTTGTGATAGCTGTCCTACACAGGCTTCTTCAAACCCAGTATTTCCAAGGTTCCTGTTTAAATTGATTTAACAACTCACTTCTGCTAAAGGGGATAATTCATGTTTCTCCTTCTCACCCTTGCTTCCAAATATGAGTTTCCTGCATCATAACTTATGCAACTGAATTTATTTGTTAACCAATTTAATGCATCAAATTCCAGAAAACAAATTCAACAAAACATTCTAGTGCACCAAGTCAGCACACAGATATGATCAGTGCACACAATGTGGAAGTTAGGTCCACACAGGTAGCAAGGGAATAGTAAAGCGAGAAAAGGATGAGGAGAAAGGACAAAGAGAAGGAATGGACAGGAAAGGAGGAACAGTGAAGAAATGCTTTGCCCATTGAAATGGCAGGAGGAAAGTAGAGACACCCACCTGCCGCTTACCTAGGTGTGCAGGTCATAACTCCAGTGTTACCACTGGTCCTTTCAGGTGAGCATCAGAACCAGAGACACTGGGTTAGCACTGCTGAACTAGACCAGTAATGAGGCAGATAGAACTCAGACAGAATCTACACCTCCTGTGAAATCCAGTGTCTTGGAGTGTCCTCATCCTGGCTCAGGAAGAAAAGCAACACAAATTTTTTTCATGCACGTGGCAGAGACAAGGCCCTTCTCCTGCATACCCTCACATAGGGCATTTTAATTGCTAGGGCAACTGTCTGTCATCCCTCTCCCACCCACGCGGAGTAGGAGAACAGAGGTGGAATATGGATGGATCATCACTTCAAACCAAGTGAAGTTTGGGAAAAACTACACCAGAAATAATGTCAGGATGCAAGGAAGGAGGCAGCGTGAGGCAAGTGAATCTGAAATACCTGTGTATGAATGCTGGGGAAAGGCACAGTCTGCCATCCATACCTCCTTCCACTGAGGCATTTCAAAGGAGTTTGGAAGCACAGTGTGGAGTGTAAAGTCACAGCGGGGGCCCAACAGCGTGGCCTTGTGGAACAGATCCAGTGTGACCTGTGGATAGCCTCTTGAGCCACAACAGCCTGGAATCCACAATGCATGGGAGGGTCTTTATAGAGTGTTCCTACAGAAAATAGGCAGCTATTGAACCTGGCACCAAAAGGTGTCACAGGGAAATACTGCGACTGGTCCCATATCCTCTGGGGATACAGTGAGATGAGCTACACAGATCTTGACTTTTCTTCCTGTAAATGTTTGCAATTTTCCTGTTGTACATTAAACAGTCAGTTTCATTGTACAAAAATATTTAAAGAGCTGAACAACAAGCACATAAACACTATGTGGTACTAGAACTGGGAGGCATTACAGAGAAAATACCTTGAAATTGAGAAATCAGGCAAAAAGGTGGAAGTACACGGAGAATCTAAAGACTGTTGAGAAAGCCCACGTCTCCAGAAACATGTGTAAACAAAGGATACAAGAATGTAATCTCTTCAAGGAAACAAGTGAAGTAATAAAGAAAAAAAGATATGTGTGAACATTTGTAAAATGATCTGATCCTGCTGAGTTTTAGTTTCAGGTAACATGAAACCAGAATATTTACCAGACAATGCCACTGAAGTCAGGAATAATTAAATTTCACCAATAGTTGTTTTACAGGAAACAGTAACAAGAAAATACTTTTGATGGCTATGCATGGCTACTGAATTAAGCATGCAACTGTAAAGAGATTATTTCCATTAAATCCCTAATTTGAGAACAGACCTTAGAAGACTTCAGAGAGTAAAAAATGAGACGCTAACCACAAGGGGAATTCAATTTACAGTTGGAAGAACTGGAAGAGCAAAATAAACCAGCCAAGTATAAACACCAGTTGACAAATTTTGGTGAAAGGATGGTAAAGGTAAAAAAAACCATGGGGTGGGTCTTCAAGCTGCATACAGAGACAAGTTCAATGAATTTTCAAATAGCAAACAGAACAACAGCAAGATCACTAAAATATTCACAGCACATAAACACAAGTTTTGGAAATGGCCACCACTGATGGACACAATAAATAATTTTTTCAAAAGCATCCAAAACTAAGAAACTGTATCTATTGAGAAATAAAACCTATGTATTCTTAAGAAAGGACATCACACCACTAACATCCCCCCCAGGAATTAGATTGTCCAGAATTAAGAGGATTTTGGAAGAGAGTATTTCATCTACTGTAAAAATATAAGCAACAACATTAATGAAGAGGACTTGTTTATGGGAAGTGTTCAAGAGAAACCACGTCCATTGACTGGAATACTATATTAATCAGAAAATAAATGTATTAAATATAAATTGGACATCAGTGAAAAAATGAATTTGAGAGCTGCAAATGTTTTGGAGAGAAAAATCTAGTCTTAATAGGAGTATACATGAACTATATATAGAGGTAAAGCAAAAAATCCTGACAGATTATTGATTGGAATTATGTCAGAAGCAGGATATCTATATTGAAGTGAACACATCAGAGACTGCAAGTTCCTGCAAAAGAGTTGATATTGTAGAAGAACAATGAAAGACGAAAAAAGAAATGGCAAGAAAAAACATATGAAAAGAAAACAATTGTGTAGAAGTAGCAAAGGAATAACTGAATTATGATAGGTATTCAAATGCCATAAAGAAAATTATAAGTGAAATAATACAGACACTGCTAATAATGTGGGAATTTTAAATTAAATAGATAAAAGAAATAAATATATTATGACACATGAAATGAAAAAGTCATCTGGTGAAATCCATATCAATATGTATATATTATTTTCTCATACAGAGAAATGTATATATCATATGTTGAAACCATCCAGGAAAGGGCACTGTTAGAAATTATGTCTGCAAATTCTGTAAATCGAACAAGCAAAATTAACATTTACTAGACATTGTGCCATGTCAGGGGCAGACAGTGAACCACAATTTAATTACCTCAAGTTAAAAATGTTATTATGGAAAACAGTCCTACAATTGTGGGGGGAAAAAAATCATCAACCAAATTAAGAGAAAACACCCACGAGTAATAAAAAATTCATTTTGATGCAGCGAAAATTTCAGGAGTTATTCAACCCTAATCTAAAGCTGTGTAAAAAACCAAAAGCCTCCCATTACTCTGCCAGAGCTATGCTAATTCGCACCCAGTGCTGGGAGCTAATCAACTCTTGGAGAACCCATCAGCAGATGCTGTGAAGAGTCATCCTGAGTCAACATTCTTCACAGATATTGCACACATTTAAGGTTAATGCAGATCTTTTTCACCTGTACCAGTCAAGTAATAAAGTACTAATATTTCCAAAGTTCACCTCCAGTGACATCCGTAAATGAATTTAAACTGCTAATCCAACTTTTGCCCTCTCTGGCTCGTGAAACATAGTCCTGGAGAAGCATAGACATTTGTGTCCATAACAGCCAGAACTTAATTCAGAAAACAAAAGGTTTCTCCTTCACACACGTCACAAGAAATACATGGGAGATGCACCCACTGTTTATCATCCTGACTTCCATTCCTGACTAAATTCATAGAGGATTTAGGAATAAACATCTGCAAGATCCCTCGGGTGATACAGTGACCATATATTTGAGACTACACAGACTTAGGTCATCTCACTGAGCAGAAGCAGCTTTAATGTTTTGTTAGATGACTGCTGCCTGACAGCGCATAAGAGCAAGAATATCACTCTCATCATATGGACTGGTCAGCTGCACCTGCAGGAGACAGAGGGGGCTTTCCTCACAGAGGTGCTGGAGGCAAGCTGAATGAATTAGAAGGATTTACATCCCCCCTGGCACGACATACCCAAAATAGTTACGGGAAAACACTCTTCCATGTCTCAGTCTGTTGGAAGACTGTAGTTTAGCAGCTGCAGCCTTCCCTGGGAGCACAGTGGCGCTTCCTAGGGCAGGACAGCCATTCTGTCCCCCCGCAGTCCATTCCGGACAGCCCTGCACTCTTGCTCCTGCTAGCTGCCAGCCCTGCAACCCAGTGATTAGCAATGGAGATGAGAAGGGTCTTTCCATAGGGGTATTAGAAGATGTTTAATCATTGCATCTGGTCCGCGCAGTCCGCACAGGCAGAGAGAGCCATGCGCGCAGAGTGCAGAGGGGTTTTGTCAGGTTGCAGGGGCGGTACAAGGGCGGAGTTGGAGTACAGAAACCAATAGGGAGAGCCCGAGGGAGTGGCCAGGACTGGGGGAGGGGGAAAAGGTGGGGGAACAATGTAAAGGGAACCTCTCATCAGTCCCTCATTTATTAATTGCACATTTTTTCTCCATGTCTATCTATTTGGTATCTACTTGCAGCAGCAAAAAACATTCAGACAACACAGGTCCCAGAGGAGGTAGTATTTTCGTGATGAAAACTTTACCTTCCCCTTCAATGCCTAGGATTGCCTACTGTTTGAAGAAAGTCAGTTCATAAATGAAATAAATGAAATACAGATAATGTTGGTAGTCAGGCAAAAATCACTTTGAGAATCATGGAATGGTGGAATGGTTTGGTTTGGAAGGTGCATTTGGAAGGTGCATCTCACACAGTTTCCTTTGGCTGAATATATATAATTTACTTTTCCTCAACTCAGTCTGTAACTTTTTCCATACATAAAAGTTACAGACTGAATTGAGGAAGAGTAAAAGTTACAGACTGAATTGAGGAAGAGTAAATGATATATATTTCATATTACCATAGCTCTACTGGTAGTTTTTAAAATAACATTATGTACCGGTACATAACATTTTTGTAGCCAATCAAATTTCATCCATAAGAAGTACAGACCTCCATAAACACCACCATCATTCATCCCTGATGGAAGATGAATTTCCTTTAAATTATATTGGAAATGACGAGTACCAAGGCACAGATATCTTTCCAAAGCAAATTGAAGCAAATAAAAATCCAGCCAAAAGAAAATGTTACACACCATATGTCACAGAAGGAACAAACCAGACATGATATATGTTCGTCATATGCTGGAAAGTTCTCAGTATGAAAACAGCAGTTGAAAAGACCAACACATTTGAAAGGCACAGCAAACTGCAAAATACTTCTGACTTCATGTAAATAAAATACCTTCTGCCTGCCTCCAATCTACTTCTATAGAAGGAATGATGTAAATCATTAATTTTATTGCAATACAGTAAAGAGCCAGGCCCTCCTAAAGCAGCAGGTATTTGTTTTTTCTGTACTTCTCTCAAGACAACGAAAAGACATAAGAATAGGAGAGAAGGTTTTTTTTCTTTCTCTTTGTACATAAAAATTGATTTTATTTCGATATGACTTAATAAATTTGTGTACTAAAAAGTTTATGTGCCTTTTTATTACTTAATATTTTAGTTTCCAGATTATTTGGTTGGGGGTTGAATAGAACAATTACATACAAAGCTACTAAATCAGCTGTTTACTAAGGTTTGGAAAGTTTATTAGTCTACTCAGTATTAAAACTTTTGCCTAAATATAAAGGTACAATGACTTCCAACATTTAAGCAGCAAGCAGGGTAGACATGCAAGATGGTAGGTCACTAATCCACTGAAATGCGTATATCAATGTTAGGGGAAAAATATGGGAAAGAAAAAGTAGCAAGTAAGCATTTTGCATTCAGGAGCAAATACTTAATAGTGGGAAATTAAGTTATCTCTACTGGAAGAAAATTAACAACCAGCATGGAAAACTGTATTAAGAACTCCCTGATGTATATAATTGTGTCATATTCACCACCTTCTTTTTCTCTTACACAGAGAAGTAGCTAACCATATCTTAGTCTTGGCATATATTACTTCTATTAATGTAATAAAAATGGCTATAATGTTTTGCTCTCTCTTTTTCATGTATTCCCTAGAACGAACCACTGGTGGGCAGCAGCCAAGTGCAGTGTGGGTGAGAGGAATTACAAGATATAAATGAAACTTTAACAATCAGTGCAAAAAGTTATGTAAACCAGAGAGATCACATTGGAGGGTAAGGGTGTTTTTGCTATCAGATGTTCTGCTTCAAAAATTCATCATACTACTTTTTAAATTCGTGCTGACCACTGAAGTAATTCAGAAATCAATATCATAAACATCAGAGAAAGACACTGAAACAATAGAATTCAGAGTAAAATAGGAGTGATTTTAGTCACTTTAGATGGCACAGTACGTCCGTTTTTAAAAGTATTTTCACAAGAAATGTAGGTGTCACACAGAGGCAGCAAGTCATTGCAACAGTCATCTGAGCTTTTTGTCACATCTTAAAAATTTAGAGCCACAGGAGAAATCAGAAAAGGAAAAAACGTAAAAGTTGTATGAATTCAAGGAAAAACAGCAAGACGCAAAATGCCCTGGCATACCAGGCATCGCTCTCAAATAAAAGTGGGGAAAACTGATGATGAATGACATCAGGGAACTATTTGTCCTGCCTATTTAAATTTAAATCTCCTGGAATCCTGAGAGCTTTTACTAGCTCAATTAAAAGGTGTCCTGTACTTGAGAGGGACTGCTTGTCACCAAAGAAAAGTCCAAAGTCAACAGTAGCAATTACATTTTCTACCTCATACTATGAACAGTTATCGCCAATTCCTTTTAGTGTATAGTTACTGTTATTATGGTTGACACCTATTTGAATAAAATTGCACTTGGAGGGAAAGGAACTTTCCTCCTGTCATTTTCTTGCTTTTCTGTTCTTCAGTTTAGTCACTGATGCTGATGTTCAAATGCTATATTTGGTAATTCCTCCTACAACAGCCTGTTTTAAGAGAAAACAAAAACCTTCCTGAGCCACATGCAGCAGAGTGTAAGAGCCATGGCATGTACCACAGGACTATCTGTTAAACCTAAGCTGCTCTTGATGTCGATATGCTGATTCTGACTGTGTTTTCTTTAAAAGCATAAATCTCCACCTCTACAATATATAAGTATCACTAGCACAGGTCAGTACCTTTAATTTAAGCAAAAATCTGTTATAACTGTGTGATAATGGGTGGACCTTGTTTCTGAAGTGCAGTATTCTTTATTTACTATTTATGATCATCCAAGGTGTTTGTTATTTCTGCTCCTGAACTGAAATCCCTCACAAACTTAGTAAAAGATGCAATGATCCCTGGCACAAATTCTTCTTAAAAATATTATATTAATTAATTTGACCTATTAGCTTCCAATTTTAGGAATCATTACTCTATATTAACAATAACATGTAAAATTTTGTTTCCACTAAATAAGACCATGGCATACAGAAGATATCTTGTGAGGAAGGTTTAAGTAGGTTCCCTTAATTATTTTAATTTTATTATACTTTAGAAGAACATTAAATCTGTGATATTAACTGGCCAATATAGTGTATTGATACGTTCTCCAAAACTGAAACAAATAAGCAATATTGTATTATCAATTTCTGTCTCCTGACATAAAAATAATTTGTGTAGACTGACCACGATTTACCTTAAAATATATTCTTGTTGTAAGTTTGGCTGCCCAATTCTGCTACAGAGTGACTGTTTCCAGCCTCTTTGGCACAAAACTTCTCTCTGGTTCATAGACATATTAGTTCATTGACGGTTTATATGCTCATTGCTCCTTTGCGGACAGCATCCTTTACTCTACCTGACTCTTCTCCTTTCCCAGTGTTTACCTCCACCCCTTTATATGTTTATGCATAACAGTTATAACTCTTCCTTTTGCTAGACTACACATATCTATCTTATCTTGGCTTCTGTTACGCTGTAGGTCCAACATTTCCCTGATCATCATTGCATATGTTTTAATGTCAATATTTTTTATGTTGAACATGGCCATCCAGACGTAGACACAAAGTTTAAGAGGAGGGCCTCTCTGAATTCTTATACTTGCTTGTTGCTGAAGAAATGGACTGAAGGAAACCTCTCAAGATACACTGTAGGGAACCTTTTGCAAGTGTACCTCATGCTTGCAAGTTATTAATGTGAACAATTATTGCACATATATATTTCTTTTCCTCTGTTATTTCCAGCTGGAGAATTAAAAGGTTATAGAAATTCTTCATATAATTACTCTTAAAGCATTAGGTCACTGTCTGTAATATTATTTCTTTCTATTTCCATTGCTTCCTGTCTCAAGGTATTTGAGTTCTCCCTGTATGCCAGTTTAATCCTTCATCATGTTGACAGCACTTCATGCCATCAGCAGATGTTCTCATTTTAACATATTTTGCTTCATAATAAAAACATTCAATAAGATCTGTGGTTAAAGAAACTCACCTCAGCTTCAAATGTTCTTCTTTTTTATTCTCTGTATCTACTATGGTGAATCAATAAATCTCAAGTCTTCTCGCAGGCTGCTTCTCAGTGTCATTATAAAGCTCTGATGCCTTTCCTTTCATTTTGCCATATTTTTTTACTTTAAATAAGTGATTTTGTCTTACCAGCCCTTTAGGAATTCTTCTTTAACTTCAGAGCTCAAAATTGTCCCACCTATATTAGGTCCATGACTTGATAATATATTTAAGGGTGCCATGTTTGTCTCCACATTTTCTATTTAAATCTGGTAAAATAGTCTGCCTCTGGCCCTGATGGTTGTGAAGAAAAAAAAAATTAACTGAATGCAGAGGCATCTGAGCCTGAAATCTTGAAAGAAAGTCTTTAGGACCTTGAGTTACTGTCTCTTTTGCATTTAGTAGATACTAAACAAGTATCTTGTTAAAATACCAACATTGTTCCAATCATAAAATTATCTCCACTGATTGTACACAGACAGAAGAGATGAGATTGTGTTATGAAGGACTCATATGTAGTGCTTAGCCTGGGCCAACTGTGGATGATGTTCAGAAGAACGTCAGCACCTCTTTCATCTCCTAATCCCTAGGAAAAAGCTATAGGAAGGAAAAGCCACAGGGATTACTTTGCAGAGCTCATTGGTGTATACATGCTGACACAAATTTCCCCCAGATCGGCATATTATAAGTGACATTCAGACCCATAGAACAGTCATTACTGAATCATTGTTTTTCACTTTTCTTTACAGTGATATTGGAAATGGTCTCCTTTGAAAAATTCACAAGGCTCTGAGCCCATCTGTGTATGCGTCCCACATCCTGAACCATACCTGCTGAGCAGGAGCAAGCCTCAGGAGCCTAGCAAAGAGCGTACCATCATATTTCTAACGATAGTAACTGGTGACATCTCAAAGAGCCAGAATTTAGTTTGTGGGATGGTACCACTGCTTTCATCCTCTCATCTCAGACTCCAGTCCTCATGAGCACAAGGCCTGTAGAACATCTTTGGCTTTATCTCTCAGAATAATGCTATGACTCAGAGCTGCCTTTCATATAGGAGAGAATGGTACATCATGTCTTGAGCAGAAAAAACCTATTATTTTTCTGTTTGTTTGTTGTTGTTTTTTTTATTGTTGATGTTTTGGGTTTTTTAAATGGAAGAAAAAAAGTGAGGCTTACCTAACTCAATGAGTTATGTTTTGCATCAGCATTTCACTGTGGACAAAAAATCAAGATTAAGAAATTGTGCATGTAGTTAAATTTGGCACCAGCTAATCAAATGCCGCTTAGTTGTGAATGTATGCTTTTTCCATTCTATTTTGTCAATGAATGCCAGCTGTATAGAGCACAGTGGACTAAACTGAGATTATGACAACATGAGTCCGAAACATAAAATTGCTAATCTCTGTACTGCATATAACTTCAGTTAGGTAAAGTGCATTTTCTAGCACTGAACTTTGGTGCATACAATTTTCTTTAGGTAAAATAAATTGACATTTTCTTATATATAATGAAAATATTCTATCATGATGCAAAATTTTGTTGTAAGCCACTTCCAGACCAATAATTCCTTTCTCTCTAAAGATGCCTTTTTTAAACTAACTTACATTTAATTAAGTAATATTGCCTAGCTTGTCAAAAGACTAATACCAAGAATATTTTACAAGAGATTTGTTAGGATAATGAGATCTGAAAGTGATTAATTTAGAGACATATATAAACACCTCCAGTGTATCATGAGCTATCACATTACTGTATAGAGATTAAGGAAATTATATCAAATTTGCATTACAAGTGCAATCATTTATATCATACCTGTTACCTGTTGTTTCTCTGGGGTGGGAGAGAAGAGATACTACAACTTTTTTCTTGCCAATACCTGGCTAGACATTTCTGTATACTCCTACTAACACCTTTGTTATGCTATTTTAAACCAAGTCAGTGAAACATCTGAACTGGAATAATTCCACTGTCTCTTCAAGTCAGATTTCCACATTAATACAGAAAAAAGAGATATGCACCCTTTTTCACATATTGTATTTTAATTGCATATTATGAGACTACTTTGTACGTGGATATCAATGATGCATAAAACCTTGTACAGTCTGATGAATCATAAAAAATACTGCTGGAACAGAGGATACTGTGTACTTTTGCATCTCAGTGCTATTATTGTTCAAGCTGCATACAAAGAAAGGACATCAGCTTGGGAACAAAGTTATTCTCTTGTTTTGTCTCTGTCAGAGTCTTATATATCCTAATGGCTCACCTACACTAGGAAAGAGTCCAGCACTATAGATGTAAACCTGCTGAACAAAAGAATCTGTGCGGGAGAATGACCTACGTGCTGTATCCTACAGATATTTCGGGATCATTTCTCCAGATAAACTCTATGACTCTTGAGTAGTAGTGGCTGCAGCTTGTGAGTTACACTCCTAGAACGGACCTACTGATTTATCCAACATCTGGCCCCTGTGTTTTGACATACGTGCCAAAGCATGGTAAGTGACTAGGATGTCAAATATTCATTTTAGATCCACAGTAAAACCTTAGCTTGTCATAAATTACAAAAAGCATCAAGGAAAAACAAAGATGAGTGTAAAACACATATTCATAAAAAGATTCATGTACTTTTCTCATTGCATCACAAATAATCTAAGAATTTTTTTCTGTAAATCAAGAATAAAACATCTAAGTGCTTAAAAATAGATACATATTAAAAAATATTAAAATACTTCTAATAATCACTTGATCTACTATTTGTTACATTTCATTAAGCATGCTAAATTTAAATATATATACATATTTACTTCTGAAAAATAACCAAATATTAGGACAATTCAACCAGCTGAACCCTTACTTTTTTCCTGCTCAGTGATACTGAGTCTACACTAGAGAAAAAATATGCTGTTAAGAGTTGTTTATTGAATACTTAAACGTGACAGTGGTGACCAGTTAAACTGTAGCTTTAAAATACATGTGTTAAGCAAAATAAATCTTACAGTTCATCTATGATCTCTGCTGAAGACTTAATATATGATGGCACAAATTTCCACAGCTAATACCATATGTGTGTATGTGTGTTTCCTCTCTGTGAGGAGCACAATCTCTCAAACTTGACTTCTGTAAGCTTTCTTGCACCCTGTGCTAACAGGGGAACAGTTAGCAATGTGACAAGGAAAACATTGCTAAAAGCAACTAGCCACTAGTACACAAGGAATACTGTTCTGAAGATTTAAAAATGTCACTATGTTTTCAGAATCCCTACTATCCCTCTCTTTCTGCTGATGCAATTTGGATCACACAATAACACAGCTACAGACGCCTCAGTGGGGAGAGGCCTCTGTGAGTTCCCAGAACTGTTTCCTGCTTGAAACATGACGGACAACCAACAATGGAGCAGGTCAGCCGTAGCTTTGTACAAGTAAGTCTTGCAAATTCCTTAGTCAGGAGCCTCTACACTTGCTCAGGATGCCCTGTCCCAGTCTCTGGGTCCCCCTTCATGCCATCCCAACAGCAATCTGTGGGTGGGGTGACACCACTTCTGCCAGTGCTCTGCAGGGCTTGCTCTGACTGCTCTTGCCTATCTGTGCAGTATTTTCAATTGTATTGATTACACCTTAGTCCTCCCCCTCCCGCTCTGTCATTCCTGATATTGCATTGCCTGCTGCATTCTTGCTTCCAAAAGCTAGGTTTTGGTCTCTGACCTGAAAGGTGGTGGGGGAAGACCACTGAATTTTGCCACCTTTTATAAGATTATGAGATTCTATGCAGTTGGATCTACCGCTGTAATTACTGAACTGTGGCCAGGGATCCAGGAGCATCCTTTAGAAACTCTATGTAACTGACGAACTGAGTACTACTACGTATTGAGCAGGAGTTCTCAAGCAATTAATTATCTTTCCTATTAAAAAAAAAAGAAATAGACTTCCAGCTTCAGTTTGTCTAGGTTCAACTTCTAATGACTGTGACTTGTTACACATTTTTCACAGAGGTTAAATAATTGAAAACCATTGTTGCATGCATGTGCCAAGGTTACCTCCCACCTACATCTTCGAAAGAACACAATAGGCTGATATTTTACTACTCCATTTAAAGCACTGTACTCAGTTCTTGAATGATTTTTCTTCAGGTATACAGGCTGCATCTTGCAAACCAACTATATTTTCTAATATTCCTCTCTCTATCCTCTTGTCAAAAGTAAAAAGTTCATGGTCACCAACTATGGCTAGTTTCAGCATCCAAAAGATATAAGACTGAAAAAAAATATTTGTAAAGACTTTAAAGAAAGATTTACAAAATACATTCCTGTTAGGATAACAAAGGTAAATCCTCCTTGCTTCGACAGTACAGTCATATTTTCTGTCAGGTGATGGGCAGAGGGATTTAAGCAGAGCTATCCAAGTATTGGTTTCTGGCCTGAACAGTGTACTAGTAAGTTTTGGAAGAGTCTAGAGGGAAGCTTGGCTGCAGAACATTTAGGAATCATAGGGGCCTTTTGGCTTTACATCTAAAAATTACAGAAGTACATACAATCAACTGTGAAAGACATTCCATTTCTGTGATATAAATGAAATAGCAAGAAGGAAAGCAATACAACTTCTTCCTTTCCCACAAAAACTATAAGGCTTGATGCCAAAAGTCTAAAAGGATTTTATTGCTTAAATACTAACTGGCTGCTGGCATCTGGACTCTGCAACATGTTTATTCTGATGCAAAGCCAACAACATTTTTTTTAATCTAGGAGAAATCATCCTTCTCCTAACGAAGCAGTTAACTGCCCTCTGCCTGGAATAGTCATAAAATGCTAATTTACACAAGGTCATGAGAAAGCAGAAGAGCAGAGCCCCGTGGGCTTCTATTTCATACCAATAAGAACAATCAAGTCTTCTCCCTGAAACAAGTAGCCTCCTTCTTAAGTGTCACTGAGCTTGATTTGTTCCAACACAGGCATGAGGTTTGAGGGTTTCCTCCTGACTGCAGCCTTGCTAACATGCTTGCAGTGTCAAGAAAATGCTTGCATTTCCACCTTTAACATCGAAGTATGAGGTCTAAAAGCAATTTTTAAAATGAAAAATTAAACATAATCCAATATTCTGGAGGTAATGTTTTGGGTATAGGTTTTTGCTTTAACCTAGCCAAATTCCAGAGTAAAACCAAATACTTCAATAAAGAATTATGCAAATCAAGTATTTGCCACTGGCATGGTGTACTCATCATTTGAGGGATGATGATATTATAAATACCCACGGAAAACCTTTTCTCTATGTCAAGTCACTTCAGCTTCACAACAAGGTGGACATCAATTTGTAGAAAAAAATTGGCAGGGTGTCTTTACCTATTTTCTTCCAATACAAATCCCATGAGGAGAAAAATCTGATTCAGGATGAAATGGGTGTAGAGAGATTTTATAACTGATTCACGTTTTTTGAAGAGAATTCCACAGTAACCAGGCTGTCAATAGTCAAAGTTAAGCCCACGCATTTGCAGGTCACGTTATGTTTTCCTGCTTCTGCCTTTAAGTGTTAATCACAATGAAGCTCTAACTTCTGTTTGTGCAGAGAATGTCTTTTAGCACAAGGTACTCATCAAAGTGGATGACTCAGACATTCTACAGACTGAAACAATTTCACTGATTGAAACTTAAAGCCACGGCAAGTGGTACAGTCACTGGTCATACTGTTTCTGAAGCAGCTAAGCAGTATTTGCCCTGCCCTGAAGGGCTCACACCATGAAGGACCAAGTCTTTGAATTCATAGCTCAGACACTTCCACTATCCTGAGCTGTTATCTGCACATCTACCCACCTGCGTCCTGCGTTACAGCAACAGGACTACAGCCAGTAGGCCTAGGCAAGTTATTTTTTCTCTTCACTCAGCAGACATTTGCATGATATAGAATACTGACTCCAGTTTTAGGCTCAGAAGATAAAAATGTTGATCAAATAAAGTAGGTACAGCTTGGGAACCACCAAGATGATCAGAAGCTGGAGCAATCACCCTTTAAGGAGAGGCTGAGAAAATAGGATTTGTTCAGGCTGGGGAGGAGACAGTTTTGAGGGGACTCAATACTAATTCTAGCTCCACCTCTTAAGAGCAGTGATCAAGCCTCAGTGATGCACAGTGGGAGGATGAGAGTCAAAGGCATAGATTGAAACAGGAGAGGTTCAGTCAAGCAGAGACTGTGCAAGCCAAATCCTTGAGAATTTCAAGATTTTTAAGACCAGATAAAGCACTGAGCAGATCAGCCTGACCTCCTAGCTGACCTCGCTTTGAGCAGGAGGTAAGACTAGAGCCCTCCTGAGATGCTTTTCTACCGGGCTGATCCTGTGAACCTACCATCCTGTGTTGAGATTCAGATTTATTTTCTCTCAGCTTTGTCTTAATACCCCTTAACTGTACAAAAATGGAATAATTACTCATGACACTGTAGTCTGATCAGTAATGGTTACAGCTACATTGTTTCTTTATCAGACTAAATTTGGCTTCTGAAAAAAAACGTATCAGCTCTTAAAGATGTAAGATGCTATATTCTGTTCAATATTCAGATTTGATTCCAGGTTTGACCAACTTTTCTGCTACAAAGCATAACTAAATTCCTGGTTTATATGTCAGGAGTTGCATAAAAAACTCAAACATCATCACAGATGGTGAGTATGTTTTTGTGACCATTTGTAATGTGATAGTTTGTGGGTCACTCCACAATAAATGGGCATCTGGAATGGCCATTAAGGTTTGTCAAAATTATTACACTTCTTCAAATGATGGTGAGAATGGGTGGGTTAAAACTTAACCTCAGTAATAAGATCCATCCATAATTGGCAGAGACTGTAACAATGCCCCAGCTGTGCCAAACCAAGAGTAAGAAACATCCACAGTGCCAAGAGAAAAGCTTGCTGAGGATCTTCTATCAGAGGAGGAAGTCCTGAATTAGGCAGGATGTGAAGGAAACTGAGTAGTCTTAGCAAAATAAAGAAAGTTTTTCCATAAGCAAAATCTGTCTAAGCGACTTGACAGATAAAGTAGGAATAAATAGTCACTTTTCAACATGAAGTGAAGTGATTTGTGGAGTTCAGAAGGGTCAGTACAGGGACTATGTTGTGTTCAGATTTGGTATAGAGGAGAAGGTAAACCCTGAAGAGGCTTGTGGTTTGCTGATACCTACTGTCTCATGGGAAGCAGGTGGCAGCATCCCTGCTCCCCCTCGTAGCCACTGACAGAAGACAGAATTCTGGCACTGTGGTCCTGTGGTCTCATCCAGTAAGAATCTAAGGAGATATCATGAAAAATAAACTGTAGGAGACAAAAACATCCATAAACTATTGCAGACCCAGACCAGAAGAGCAATAAAATGGAAAAGATTATCAGGTATGTATGCTTCTACACATTAATATTTCAATGTGTGCTTTTTTTGCGGTACTGGCAAACTTTCTGCCTCAGCTATGCAAAATGGCTCCTGCCATTTTGGAAGTACAATATGCTAGAATCCAAGGACGCAGAAACCATTATAAACAACTAATTAAAAAATAAAATAAGTCCTCAAAGAAGCAGAACTGTAAGTCAAACCCCATCAAGATAATAGACAGAGATTGCAGAAGATAACTGCTTTCTGTGAAGGCTACAGAGAGGTGTCTCCGTCGTCTGATATACTTGGAATAGAAAGGAGAGAAAAAAAGGTAAGGATGGTAACAGTGGCAAATGGGGCTGCAAGTAGCATGCTAAGGAATGAGCAGTACATCAAACTGTGAGACACAAGACAAGAATATCTGTCAGCATTCTTATGCCATTTCCTTGAATGTCTTAAGTGAAGCCATCCAAACCTCCCTTTGAGAAATACTGTGTTCTCATAATACTGGGTTTTAGTGTTTTCCAACACAGTGAGGTCAGCAAGAAGGTGTGAATATTTTCAGAATCTGAACACAACTATGCTTGGAGAACTTTTAGTTCAAACCCAACACCAGACATGCCACCAGCAATTAATGCAGGGTGTTTTGTTTCTCTTTTCTCAGCAGCGACTCTAGATTGATTATTCCATTTTTTCCAAATGTGGGAAAAAAAATGTCACCAGCTTATTATATGCTATTAATGTTAAATAGCAACAATGAAAAAAGCCATACCTCATTTGTTAATATGATACCTTTTGTACACCTGTCACAATACTGGGAAACTGAAGGGCTTAATCTTTGATATTACATATTTACAAGCCTCGCAGATCAAACTCAAATGGTGTTTCAACTGTACTTTACCTAGAGCAAGAAATGTCTAGGCAGATAGCCCAGAGCATATTTAGAGCTGCCCTGCAGTCAGTGAGACACATGAAGTGAGTATACAATGTCAAAGTACTGCAAAAATAAGTCAGCTAGAATATAATTGGCTTGGATCATAGGTCTACAGGGCTAAGACACCAGAGCCATTGGTAAATTACACAGACACTTTTACTTGATTTCCTGTTTTTTCAGCTCTGAAGTGATAATTCTGGTGAAGATGATAAAGACTGTTGAAGAGGTTTTATTTAATACAGATGGACATGTTAATGCAGAGTGATCTACCCATCCCTCCAATTAGCCTACTAGGTGCAGCTTGATATAAAGCAGAGACTGAAGCCCTGAGGACATGAAGCAAGACAGGGAGAGCAACATAGCTCAGCATGTTTTCAGGAAATCCAATTATTTGTCTGAAGCTTTGAATTCAAAAGTGGATTCAGAAAGTCCTAAAGCAATTATGATTTGCACTGAAAGAGACTGGCTAAAGCCAGCAGCTAAACGTTTGTATTGTTTTTGGCTTGTATGCTCCATTTATACAGTAAGGCCCTTTAGCACAATCACTTCAGCATGTAACTGAAATGAGTTTAGTTTTCAATAGGATTCTTCTTTCAAATAAGTTGATAAGAAACACACCACTGTTCTTATTTTTACTGCAGACAGAAGGGCTCAGAAAAAAATTCTAGATTTCAAAAACTGAAAACTTTTATGAGCTTTAAAGACAGTGTTGTGTTAGGTATCTTGCACAAGATGATAATGCTAAAACATTTGCCAGGGTGAGTACCCTTCAGTTAGTCTACTGACTCTTCCTATGTTAGCATGATGTGCTATGCCAGCATGATCTGAGGCTGGAAACATTCCAACAAGATATGCAAATCCTTTATGCTTGATATGCTTGCTAGTTACTTTGGTGAAGAAAAAAATGTAATGGTATTCTATGCATATTTTAATGCTTTTACCACCACCAAGTGCTCTGTATTTTTGAAAATATACCTACTAATTTGGATAATTAAATATCTATAGTTATGTATGTTCTTACATAGTCCATATATATTACAACCTTAAACCACCTTACTAATTGTATCAAGAGATACCTGAAACTATTCTAATGGAACCAAAATATGGAAAAATTATCTTCTAAGATTTTATTCATTTATCTCTTGAATAGAAAATTACCCTGAACATCTTTATTTAAAATCACTATACTCATAATTTATGTGTGAGAGAATTAATGTTTTCCCTTTATATTTTGGTAATGAACTCTAAGGATGTATTTTTTTTTTTTCAAAATTCACCAAATATAGCAAATGAAGTGCTGTGAGGCAGGAATCTGTAACTCTAGGAAATTTATTTTTTACATATATGTATTTAATGCATACGTTCTTTAAATGTCAGTTGTAGGCTAATTTGTTTTAATTTCAGATACTCTTGAGAGATTATAGCAGAAGAAAAATGTGCATTTTAGTCATATTCTTCTAATTTTAAATCATTTATGTGTCTCTTCCTGAAGATAAAAATCTATTCTATAAAAAACTCTCTCCTGAGCTGTAGCTGCTAGATATCTTTTTTAAATAGCAGTAAAAATACCTCATAAGCAATGTTGGCCCAAAACTGGGATTCCAAGTTCACTGGAAGTTTCTTTTTAATTTAGTTTTGTTCTGACCTGTGGTGGCTGTTTCCAATGTCCGTAGCCCAGGCAAACTCTGGAGGAATCCAGGCAGGGTTCTCTTTGAACTCTGTCTTGGGTTTGCTAAAACCACATTGAACCCAAGATGTTTTAAATGAAAGACTTCAGACTGTATGAAGTAGCATTTTTTGACAAAACTTTGTTTCCTTTGATAATTTCTGAACACTTCTATTTACAACATGGTTTGATTGAAGACAGACTGCTATGATGAAATGACAGACGTTTCATAATTATTCCCTTCCAAAGTCTTTTGGAAGCAAGCCTCATCATAATTCACAAATGGGTCAGGCTACTTCTCTTTGTGTTTTCAGTCACTTAATAAGAACCAATGTCTACTTGAGCAATTATCTCACCATATTTTCATAGACTTCTAAAACAAAATCACAGTGATAACCTTGTGACTAATTTCCAAGGTTAGTTATCAGAAAAACTGAATTTTGGCCAGTCTTGCTGCAAATACTGTCATGGGTTTTGGCCTGCCACAAAAAACCTCCAAGAATGTCTATAGAAGCTTTTGTGATGTGTCCTAAGGCTGCTTTCTGCGTTAGATCTCCAGTCCCAAACAGTAATCATCCTTTTCTACCATTCCAACAATTTCCTTGTCTCTTCTGATGATTACTTAGGCCTGTTGTTCATTGATATGAAGTTTGGTTTTTGTCAACATTGAATATCTGACACAAACCATCCCAGTGTGCCTGGATAGTTACCCAGCCCTGTCCCAAGTTGTTTTGATTGTTACTGTGGAAAAAACAATGCTGTTAATCCTCTCCCTTGTATATGAGTAGCTAACAACCAGTGTAACAGAGACTGTGTTGGAAAGTGCTCCAGGCACACCACCCCTCTGATTTAGCATCTCTGGGCAGCTGACCAGACTGGCTGAAGGATGGGATGATCCTGCTGTTAGTTAATTGTGCATATGTAAAAGTTAGAATCAGACTGTCACGCTGCATAACTGCAATTAAGAAGCCAGTCTCCATATTCAGCAGTTCTCCTGTGGGGTTTCTGAATTACTAAACACTCTTGCTAGTTAGTTTACTTTCTGAGGTGTTTGCAGGAAGCAAACATATATGTCAGGAACTGTTACTTCTATACATATACACTCATATAGATGCAAACAGGTGTAAGTGTAAATATTTGTGAATAAAGGACACATAAAAGCTTTTGTGATGTTTCTAAAGTGTGTAGTGAAACAATAATTCCAGTTGATGCAGGGTGCTTTGCAAATTATTGCTTCTATGATTATTTAAATGTTTGAGAAATTCTTCACCTGATCTTCGTTCTTGCTATGAGCTGTGCCAGTCAGTTCTTACAGTAAATCTCTTTGTCTTTCTCTGCTGGGAATCTACAGAAAAAAGAGTCTGAAACTCCCTTGTTAGGAAGATGCCAGATCCTTAATTCAAGCAGAAATTGTGTGCAAAAATAATTAAATGCTAGGTTCAGTTTATCAATATGGTTTATCAGTATGGATAAACCTGGTATCATAAGCATGACCAATATTTTTCTATATCACCCTCAGTTAAAAAAAACCCCAACATTTTCATTTTTTAAGGAAAGAGTAGGGTAAAAAACACAATTGCAAAAATAATAATAAATAAATGGATAATAACTGTATAGTATACACAATAGAGATGCATTATGTTAGCTTAGCTTGTACCAAAATGTGGATTTGGTTCATAGAATATAATGCATCTTATTATGTTTCTGTTGTTTTAAGTCTCAAATATATTCATACACACACACATACATGTATGCAAGCAGAACTTTTTCTGAAAACTATTTCAAAAAGTCAGAATATTCCAAAATATCACTACATATACCTATACAGCATAAAGATGCTTCATAGAGGCTTCAAAATTTAAATGTTTCTAGTCCTCCTGAAGAGTAAAATATTGCTTGTCAGATTGTGACATCAGAGAATCAGAAGCATCACTGGTATAGAAACTTCTCCATTTGGGGCCATAAATAAAGCTTGTTTTGGAGAAACCTGTGATCAATATCCCTATTTTGATTGCATTTTTTTATGAAGTTGAACCTTAATAATATTCAAAACGATGAAATTGCTGGTCTCTCTTTCTGAAAAGAAGATGCAAACAGTAAATATAGTGCAGAAATCTGTACCTTTTGTTTCCTTGCTGGAAGGGAAGACAGAACTGACCTATGAAGTCCTAAGTGGTTGGGTTTGGGCTATCTAAGTGCCTCTTGAAATACGTTACATTACATTAAGTTTAGTCTTTGAAGGTATCTGAAGTAGATTTCTCTTAAGAAAACAAGACAAAGAAGCATTAGTGGGGTGTTCTCCATTAAAAGCCTTACTGAGCTGCAGCTTTGTTTCATTATGTAACTGAAAAGTTTTGTTTGGTTTTTCTTTTCTTTCCGTATACCTTTCCATACTCTTTACTTTAAGAAAGGTTTTAGGGTTGATGGCACAATGATGCTTTGGCAACACCGGTCTGTGGTGGAGAGAAATTTTTGACTGTGACTATTAAGCAATAAGGCAGATTTCAGAAAGAAAACAGTCCTTTGGAATTCCAAGAATTAGAATAAATTTTATCTTGAATAGATTTTATTGCTCCTTTTACTATTCTGAATATTAAGTGCACGCTTTGGGCAATAGTAATGTAAAATTATTTATAAGTTGTGAATAAACTTCTCATGAAAGTTTTATCCAGTGTAAATGGTGTTGGATTGACTCTTTTGTGACCATATGGAAAAAAAAAAACCAGAACAAGTGTATATTCACAGGTATACAAAACTCCACTATTTACATTAAAACACAGCTAAGCTTTTACAAACCATGGTTTAATGTTTTCCTCAAGCTAGTTTTAAGATACTGGTAAACCCTGTATTTAATGCCCTTTCAACATCTGCGCTTATAGAAATGGCATTATGATGGTAGATTTTCAACCATTTGAACATAGAAAAGCTCTGATGGCTCTATTTTGCTAAGGAGGGCAGCTGAGGAGGGGGCAGGCCAACACCAGTTTTGTGGAGGTTTATAGAGAAGCTTGTGTGGAAGTCTGTGCCCTGTGAGTCAATTTCCCTTCTCCAATCACTGCCATTGCTCACCTGCTCCCCTTCCCTCAACCCCCACCCTCCAGGACCTTGAAGCTCACCTTGAGTTTTAATTTCTCTGTGCCACAGAATCACAGAAGCACAGAATATGCTGAATTGGAAGGGACTCAAAAGGATCACTGGGTCCAGCTCTTCACACTGCACTGGAACATCACCAAGAGTCACACCATGTGCCTGAGAGCATTGTCCAAACTCTTCCTGAGCTCTGTCAGGCTTGGTGCTGTGACCACTTCTCCAGGGAGCCTGTTCCATTTATATCTTCATGTACAAAGTTTTAAAAGTTTTTTGTTCCTTCTTTTTTCTTCTGTCAGTGTAAGTATTACTGTCAAATTAGATTACACTGCAGGAAAATACACCAAGAAAGCAGTTTGTGCATAAAAAAAGACTATTCCATTAAAAGGTTATTACATTTCTCCCAGCTTCCTGCTCTTGAAGTTAGTTATGTCTACTGGATGTGGCTTTGTTGGGAACTATTCCAAGCTCCACCACCTTATGAACTGATCTGAGAGGCACATCGGGCTAGAATGATAAGAATTCTATGTCTAGTGACAACAGGGATGACAAAGATTTTTTAAATTCAGCTTCCTGAATGCCTGATCTGGTTAAAGATGGAGAAATATGTGCCTAAGAGCAAGACCCCAGGTGCTAATGGTTTTTCTGAGGAGCTGTTAAAACTACTTACAGACAGCAAGGCAAGAGAGGAGCTTATAGCACCTGGCCAAGTTATGGCTGAACACATTTGGAAAGAATAATGCAGGATATGTTTTAGGGACAAGATCAGTCTCAGGGCCTGAGTAAATTTATAATAAGTTTTTACAAGCTTTTCTCTGCCTCACTTGTGGGTTCAGGAAACTATTTCTCTCCTTAATAGAATTTGGTTTCTGAGGAGGTGAGTTATTTATGAGCATTTCTGTCCCCCTTCCCCTGCACCACAAGTTGGTTGTACTAGATACTGAACAAGGAATCTGTAATGCAGGACATCATTATTATTATAAATAACTGAGGGATCCTTCACTGGGGTTTGATATATCAGGAATCACTGCCCAGAATCTTCTTATACACTTAGGCTATTTAGAGAGTTCATTCACACCAGGTTTTACAGGTGCGGAAGCAGCAGTTGCCTCCTCCTATGCGATAGGACACAGCAGTCAGCTCATTGCTATGTTTTGACTGCCATTCTCTGCCCAAGCAGCTTTCAGCTTACAATACAGATTTCTCAAGTGAAAGCCATAATTACTCACTCATAGGATTTGCTGGGGTAAGTGTTCTGTCATTGTGTTGGAAGCTATGTTTGCAGAGACAAATCAACATTAGCGGAGCTGGAGTGGAAAAAATGAATGACTCTAACCAACTGGACAAAACACTTATAGAGAAAGAAGTCATCTGAGCTCTCATTCCTGATCCAACAATTCTTGAATTACACTGTACCCTGCAGCTTGAAGTTACCCAGCTCCGGGGACAGCTAAATTGAACTCAGGCTCCAAAGTCCTGCAGATCACCTACGTCGCCCTCTGGACAAAGAGCAGTGTACCTACCATTTCTTTGAGGTTGTTTTAATTTCAATTAATTTTTTTCTCAAATTATTTTAAATTTTCTTTTTTTTTGTTAATTTCAATTTTTTTTTTTTCACGTGGCTATATAGCTTAAAATATATTCTGACTCCTGGTGTACTACGGATGGAGCACGGCCCATTTTTTAGGGTTTTTGTTTCTTCTTCTCCCTCCTCCCCAGGATTTATACTAAGCAACTCTGAAAAAGCCATCACTGAATTAAAAGTGTGCAAATTCAGAATTACTGCATTGTTTTGTTAGCTAAGTTGTGCTCTATTGTATGTGCTGGGGGAAAAAAAAAGACAAATAATAATTTTATTAAATTGTTGGTGTATTTTAAAAATGGAATTATTTACTGCAATTTGCAAAGAGTTTCTTTACATATTTCTGGTTTCCATGGATAAAATTCCAAGAAACAATCAGAAGCATTATGGGAATTTCAGAAGCAGTTATCTTCCCTTCCTTATTCATGGCATGGGGGGTCAACCTCTTTAAGTACCTCTGAAATCCCGCCTCATTCTTCACCCTCAGAAAATGCAAACAAACTACTGTAGTTACAGCAGAGAGAGATAAAGTGGTGATCATCTCTTCTAACACAGCTGCAGTGGCAACATGGCCCAGGAATTCTGACTTGGACTGTGATTCTCTGAGCACTGTCCCTGAGGAAACGTGGTCAGTTGTTCATTGTTCAGCACCACTCCAAAGCGATGTCACAACTGCATGACAGCAAACCTCGCTGTTAGAGTGATGGTGCACCCAAATCCTATGTTTTCTAATATTTTTGTATGTTCTCAAGGGGATGAGATGATTGGTGTGAAAATGTGCTCTTTGCTATATCTTGATGTGCTATATGAACACTCATCAATATTTTACTCTCAATCCTTAGAGTAGCACCAACAAGAAGGGAACTCACGTCAGTGCTTTGCCTGTCCTATACCCCTTTTTGTAGGGAGTGAAAAGGATCTATTTATTTTTTTATTCATCAAGAGAGCAAATTCCAAACCACAAGTCCCAGGAGTCCAAAGCAAGGTGTTCAAATCAGTTGTTCTGCTGCTGCTAAGTTATAACTTGATTTTCCTGTCAGCAGGCTGAGGCACTCTACCTCTACATATTCAACACATGCTTGCATTCCTGCTTTGTTGAGCTCATCAGAGATGCTTAACTTCTCTTTCACATACCAAAGAAAAACTTTTTATGATCTGAGAAGCTGCTTTCCATGTTGCAGCTTTGGAAGTTTAAGGGGAAAACACCCTCCAGAGCATGCCCTTCTAAGTATACCAGAGCTCTGTAGGTAAAAGGATTGTTGGTGCGGCATCCATATACACCTGGCAGGCCCACACGGACATTCTCTGGAGCAACAAATGCCCACAGAAAGTTAGTAAGAAGAGTCCTCACTCCCAAACAATATCTGGGTTTAATAATTTAAATAGCTGATTGTATAAAATCTCTTTCTTGAGGTCTTGGCTTTTATTGCTTAGAGATTTTACTTAAAAGTTCACTGAAATAAGTGTAAAAATGCATTAAAAATACCATTTTTTTCAACATGTGGCTCCATCACCAGAGAACCATTGCATTGTTATCTCCAGGTATTTATTTCCTTATACCACATCTGATACTGAGATACTTGGTAATGCATATGATGCCTGGTTTTCCTTCATGGTATGCACAAATTTATAATGGACTGTTAGTCAGCCCTACAACGTCTGAATTGAGTTTATTACATTAACAGATAAAAACAATGCAATTTGATCCTGTAAATGTGCAGCACGTCTTGTGTTTGTGATCAGTGGTTTACATCATCTTAGAAAAACTGTGTTTGGACTATGTGGTCTAATAGATCTTTCGTATGGCTACGTCTTGAGATTCTAAGCTCCCCTTAATTCTGGGAGAAAATAAGCTGCTGAAGATTTATTTATATTCTGGTATAAATGGCATGAGACCACTTATTTTAAAAGAAACCTCTTATTTAAAACAAAAAGTGTCCTCTCCCTGGTGAGCTAGTACCCATTACGAATAAAGATTGTCCAATTCAGTGCCACACAAGGAGTGTACAATTTGCAATGTACAGTCCTTGTTATTGGATGGCTTTAGAAGGTCAGGTGCTTACTCATTAAAGGGCATTGCTAGCTTACAGGTTATTTGTAAGAAGTATCAAACTAAATTGAGGTTTCTGGTAGAAATGCTGGCAATGGCAAAAAAAATGCTCTAATGTTTTGACCTCACAATGTTACATGCTAAAAGACCATCAAGACTGAACGATACAAGCAGCCAAGGGTATATTAAACTAAGCAGACTTTTTCATCTACTTCCAATTTAGACTTATTTAATTTAGCTTTTAATAGAAAGCATTTCTGTTAGCCATCACTTCACCCTATTGTCTGTACAGCTTCAAATGACTGCCTCTTAGAGCTATGAAGAGCCAAAGTAAAAATCTATAGTTACATTAGTTGCAGGTTATTGGTCAATAAGAGTTCATTAAACACTAAACTTATTCTTTTCAATTTACAGTGTTATTTGTTTTCTTATTTCATTGGCTTTGATAGGCCTTTTAAGACTTACTTTTGTGAAAGTATCAGTGCCTCTGACAGTAGAGCATAGCCAAGCTCTGCTACATGCAGCTATAACTCTCAACTCCTACCCACTCTCTTGAAACTTACAGTGATTGATTGCTCAAAATATTAGTAGATAAAAATTACTTTGATCCTGAGAAGAATTTTGGTACCTGATTTATTTTAACCAGGATTACTTAGGATTCTTAATTTTTTTCTTATTTAAATGGATCAGAGAAAAGCCAAATGAAAGTATATGAGTATTTGTGGTTGGGAAAAAAGGTATTAAACAGAAGTGTTGAGCTTAAGTGTAATATTTTGATCTTTTAACTTTTTAAAGAACCTTGATAATCTAATTTGGTGTCTAATTGAATTCATGGCAGTTGATTTGAAGTTTATATTCATTTACTTTATGACAAATATGGAAGTCTAGTCTTAGTAAACAACTCCCAAGATTGTTCCCAAAGACAGTGACTTTTACAAAATTGCACTAGTTTTAATTTTAGTTATGGTTAAAATAAATGGAGAAAGTGTGAAACAAAGAAAAACAAAAATCCACACCAAAATTTAATCTTGAGAGGATGTTAAGTTACAAGGAACAAATTTATCTTTAAAGTAAAAGTTTTCAGTCTGATAGCAGATAATGGGAGGAGGGGTTTAGAGCTACACATATCTAATTCATGTTCTGGTTGCATGAGGAAATGATGATTTTCTGAAACTAAACTTAATTTTATAATTATATATATAGAATATTTTCTTCTTCTGCTGACAATAAATACATCTTAGTGTATTCAAACACTTACAACAGCAAGAACAAGATATTTGTATGAAAACCAAAGATTTGTGATTTTCTGTCAGGGAAACTAAGACTGTTATCCTAAAAAAAAAAAAAAAAAAAAAAAAAAGGGGGGGGGGGGCAAAGGAAAGGGCCCCAGTGCGAAAA